>JBAJFG010000626.1:0-483928 GCA_037903475.1 Ancylostoma caninum
TCCACAATGGAGAGAGGGCCCGCCGTGGCCCGTGGTACGGGTCCAGCGATGGAGAAAGGGCCCGCCATGGCCCAATGGCGGGTCCACCGATGGAGAAAGGGCCCGCCATGGCCCAATGGTGCGGGGGACGCCAGGATGCGGGTCCACCGATGAAGAAAGGGTCCCCTGTGGCCCAACGCCAGGATACCGGTCCACCAATGGAGAAAAGGCCCGCCGTGGCCCAGTGCTGTGGGGAACGCCATGACACAGGTCCACCGATGGAGAAAGGGCCCACCATGGCCCAGTGCTGTGGGGAACGCCATGACACGGGTCCAGCAGTGGAGAAAAGGCCCGACAGGGCCCAATGGTGCGGGGGACGCCAGGATGCGGGTCAACCGATGGAGGAAGGACCCGTCGTAGCATAATGGTGTGGAGAACGTCAGGATACGGGTTCACTCAAGTCCGATAGTTGAGAATGCCAGGATGCAAACCCGCCCCTGGAGAACGGATCCGGCTTGCACTAACTGTGAGGAAGGCGCCAGAATACGGGCGCTCTGATGGAGGAAGGGCCCGCTGCGGCCCAGTAGTCTGGAAAACACTCGGATACGATTTTGCCTTGTCCAATAGTGTGGGGAACGGCAGGATACAGTTCCGCCGATGGAGAACGCGTCTGCGTTAGCCCGGTAGTGAGGAATACGCACGAATACGCCATACGACGGAGAACGAACTCCTCATGCTCATACTCAACTCATAAGAAGGACTTCATGTTTGGGCCCATTGGAAGATTGGTTCTGCTTCTTTATCAATTTTCTAGAGATTTGGCAAGTGTGAAGCGTTTGCACATGTCCCAAGTGGCTGCCCCACCCCACTTCCTAGCGTCCCGAAGGGGCGCTAGTAGTTAGGAAAAGAGAGCTAGGAATGCGACTACTGATGTTCTCGTGGCATTTCCCTTGAGATTTTGATCTCCACTGTTCCCACAGACCTCTGTTTAGACTCGACAATGACACTGGAATGAGCCGCGCTCTTTGAATAATGGAAACTACAAGCAAAACAGTGCGATTTCACACCTACTATTGCTGCAAAGTGTAAAAACTTACAAATCACTAAGCACAAGGGCTGCGACGAGATCCATTTCTTCAATTATTTAGTTATTTACGATTTTGTTACGAAATTTAGGCCATTTTTCGTAAATCGTAAATCTCAAAAAATCGCCAGAATTGGCCGTAAGTCGTAATTCGTAAATCGTAATTCGTAAATACGCACATCCGTGAATTGGACGTTTCGGCCGTACCGTGTTGTTTGAAGTTGTTACTGATACTGCAACGAATTTTGCACCAGTAACCTGGAGAGTGTGGAAGTTCAACGTTCTCTTCCTTCGAGTGTAACTGGGGGCGAAACCCGCGCATGCCTGGGTATGCTTTAGAGCCATAAATTGTAATTTTTTAGCAACCTCAAATTTTGTGAATAATAATGCAAATGCGAAGTCTTTTCTAGGTACCGCAGTTCATAGCTATTTGTCCACCGTTACAGGGTATGAAAGGAAATCTAGACATGACATTTACATCGAGGCTTAGCACAGAGGTATTGCAATAATTTTTTACTACATCTATACATACAGATTTCTAACTAGAAAGATTTCATTAACAAGCAAGAGAAGCAATATGCAATTAAACAGGATCAGTCAATTGCTACGCCTCTTAGCTCATTACTGAACAAGCCAGAACATTTTCACGAGGTTATTCAGGCTCATCAAGGTCGCTTCAGAAACTCCGGGGTTACGAAGCACATACTGATGAATATAGCATTGCTACAGGTAGTGTAAAACTTTCAATGGTAAAAAAAAATCTGCATAGAAGCAAGCTATTTTCAAGGCACAGGCTGTCGCGATATGTCTTTTTGCCGCTCTGATAACCTTCGCACTCGATGTTCTAGCAAAAAAGCCGCATGAAGAGAAGCCAGTGATGAATTTCCTATTTCTTGGTTCGAGCGCACTTTTCGCTATGTGTGCTGCGTGTATGATTTCATCACTAGGTAAGTTTATTGGATTGTTCCGAAGTGAAGTGTTAAAGGCAGTGTGTCAGCTCAGGATTCGCATTCGAGATATAGTTGAACATATGAGAGCCGCTGAGCACAATGATGTACTTTAAATTTTGAAGGAACATCGAAAATCACGTAAGTTGTGGTGACTTTGTAAGGCGGAATGGTGGCGCCTGTGATTTCGGGAGGATGGGTGGCTCCCTTGCTGTGTTTTGAACACAAGAACACTTCTCTCAGCTTTATTATCGCTTGACCTGCACTCGGTGGTGCAGTGTTAGAATATTCTAATGACATATAGGGGCGTGGCTCCGCACCTTACATAGAGCATCTAGCCATGTCCCACAAGCATATCATATACGACACAATTAATGACCCTTGTCACGGGCAATATAAAGGGACCAGATACGGTAAAGAAACTTGAGAGAAGAGTGCCGCTCCTGTCGGCTTATAAGTTACGGATTCATTTGGCCGAGAATTTCGAAACTCTCGGTCAATGGATGACACCTACTGCTGAGGAGTTCATTTTGATGTGCAATCTCAGCTTCTCAGCTTCGCTTTCCGCTCAAACATCAGATTTTCCCTTGAAAATAGTTTTTTTTTACCGCTTCCTATCTCAAGTTCATTTTTGAAATCAGCGCGTCGAGCTAAACCGGATTCTGTTGATTTCTACCCATCATGAGGTGGTACACTGCCTACATGTAGCTGGAACATACTGAGACCACACTTTTCCAACGAACAGTGATATTGTAAATTGTCTTAGCGAACGGTGAACTCGGATCTGCCTAAATAGCGAATCCAACTGTATTCTTTGACCATTAACTTCGCGAGACCTTTCGTCAGGCATCTGTGGTACATCCCCAGGTAGCTCCGCAGAACCTCCACGGAAATTATGCGCACGAGTAGGCGTGACGTTATTCTTACCTTATATATTAGGTTGGTCAGGAAGTTTTGCACCAAGGTATTTTTTAGGACCTAGAATTCTATGGACTTTGAATTAAAATGCCCCTACATGTGAACTGCAGGACACACCTGGCTGCGGCCGTAATAATCTCCAGACATCTCGAAGTGGTGGGTTACAGAAAACCGATGACGGATTGGATCTCCCAAAAAACTGACTGCTTTGTCAGAGATGAGAGTTGGGTGCTGTATGTAAACCATGCACGAGAGAAAATTGGCTCCTATGTGGCGAACCATCTCCAAGACAGCCGAAAGGAGGAGCGCACGAAAGGCGGTTTTTCTGTGTTGTTGGTGGAATTCCGAGGAAATGCTGTATCGAAAACTGCTGACACCCTGAGCCACCGTGATCACAAGTCTACTCTTTTTAACTACAGAAACTGGGAGACAAAACTCGCCTGGAGCGGGGAAAAATTGACCATGTTGCTCCACTTCATGACAACGCCCGACTTCACGTGGCAAACCTTACCCCCCAAAAAATTGCCGAATTGGCTTGGAAAGCCTTACCACACCCTGCCTATTCCCCTACTATCTTATCCCCATTTGAATGCCACTGGTTCGAAGCCCTGAATCTGCATCTACCAGAAAAGAAATTCGATGATGGGACCAAACCAAAAAGTGAGATTTCAAGCCTTTTACACTCGTAGCTGACAGAGTTCTTGACTTCTGGAGCTGATGCTCTAATGGAGCGTTGGCCATACCTCGTGGATCATGAGGGTGATTATTTTGTTGATTGTTATCTATTCATAATGAACTAAACTTTCTTTGAAGAAAGTATGAAACTAGGTGCAAGACTTTCGAACCAACCTAATAGATGAGAAATGAACCCATGTAATAGTAGCGTTGATCAAAAGGAGCTGTGCGTTACAAAACTTCCTGATTCCGTTAATTCGTTACCCAACAAAAATAATTATTTGTGTAAATATAACTTGAAAAAGTTTAAAAAACTTCTGCAGCAACCTAATTACTGCACGATTTAACGTTTCTCACTCCTTAGCGATGGTCTTACTCGTGATGCTAACCCACATGTTCTCCATAAATCCGGACAATGTCGCCACACCACTCGCAGCTAGCTTTGGTGATCTACTCACAATTGGATTACTGGTAAGATATCATGCATTTACCATCTCAAATGTAATCTGAATGGTGCAGTGGCGGCATGCGAGACGAGGCGGGAGCCTTCTTTTGAAGTTATTCGACCCAAATTGCACAAAGTGTACCATAAAGAATTTATTTATCGAATTGTTTGTCATATAATAAGTTTTACTTCGATATAAAAGCAGATAAAATTATTCTCATCGAGAAAGTACTCTTTCCTCAGGGCGAAAAACGTTAGCCACACAGACTCCTAGGCCTGGATGCATCAGTGAGATAACTCAGGGTAAGCGCGTTGGATGCCAGTATCAACGATGGGTAAATTCGTGCGGTATTCAAACCTTCACCTTGTATAATTTCAATGATGCATGTGGCCAATGTGATACCCACCCTTTCAATGCCCATCTGCGACTGCCATTGTGACGCTGAGATTCCATAAATTGTGACCCCCGACCTCTTCAACAATCATCGACAGAAGTTTTTATTCCAGATAGGTGTGGCGGTAGCGTTCCACCCTTTTGCATCCATCTCTTTCTACACCCCTGTGTCAGTTATAGTTTGCTTCGTTTCACTGGTGCCATTTTGGCTTTACGTCGCTCGTAAGTTTGACGTTAAAAATTTCTAGTGTCATTAAATGATGGAAGGTACTCAGTTTGTAAATACACGTATCCTGAATCTCTAGTAGAGAAGAGGAACTAGAAAGTTTCCTGCCACTTTGGGTATTGTTTTTACATTTGTGTCTCATTTCTAATTGAAACTTTGGGACGCTCTTCCTAAACTCTGTAGATGATATACCTTTCTTAGCAAAAAAAGCCGTCATATGACAGAACAGCTCATTGCCTTGGAGAAAAGCCTGATTTGTGCTGTAGTAAATGCTTGGAACGTTCCACTCTTTTGATGGCGGAAGTTATCCTGAGTTAATTATGTACTTTAGCGGAGAACCATGAAATTGAGATAATTTATAGAATCTCTATAGAAGTTGAACCTCATTCCGATACCATAGTTTTATATGGTACTTTGCTATAAGCTTGTAATCTTGCAGAGACGCAAAACAATTGAAGGAATCGTTCCGAGTCAGAATCGTTCTCGATATTTTAATGCGAAAAGAATCTCCAGGAGTTGTTGATCAAAAGGGTATACATGAATCCCAACGAAACTGCGGAAAACTCGTTTTCCAGCCCCAATTTTTGGGGAGCCTGTGGGTGGAGCCGGGGGGGGGGGGGACCAAGGAGGGAGGACGAGCTTTGTGAATAACTCCCTGGGAGCGCACCTTTCTATCAAATTCGCACTCGTTAGAATTCATCATGATCCACTTCCCTATATGATAGGAGATCCGCACCATGTGTGACGAACAAGGAATTGCGGTGCGCAAAACCCGTAGTCACCTTTGGCTCCGCCCACAATCTCTTCAAATATGTGCCCTGAAAGTGGTTTCTTCTGCGGTTTATCCGGAATCACATGTGCCCTTTAGAGTTTTGACCGAATCGAATAAATTCGAATATTTATTCAAACGCTCGAATATTCGAAAATTCGATGGTTCGGTAACATTCGAAACTCCGAATATTCGACGATTCGAGGGCCAAGAATTCGAATATTTCGAATAGTTCTACCTCGCAACCATGTTGTTATCCGAGCTTCGTTTAATTGTGCAGAACAAGTCAATTTTACTGGGGCTGTGGTCCCATCCATTAGCCAGAAATCGCTTTAAAGGTTTTCGCGTGGGTGGAACCTGTACAGGCTGCCAAAACAAAAGGTAAGTGCCAAACACTACAAAACTTCGGGAATACTCGTGGCTATTTAGCTGGCTAGAGAGACAGTCGATGCCTTGTGAGAGATGAGATGGGCTTGCTAATGGTCTCTTACAAGGTCAGATTCTTCGACGCGTGTTTGTGCTGCATGCTGGACCAAACCGCAATAAATCAGATCCTCGAATCTGAGAGTGCTTCATTCTTATTCTAGTGGCATATCCCACAGCGACACTAGCCACAACATCTCTCTACAAAATCTCATATTTTATGACAGGATTTTCATTAAATGACGTACTGCAATTGAAGCAGTTGTGAGAAAACTTGCAACGGCACTTTCTTTGTGAACTATGTCCAAGGCCTTAGAAATCAGCAGTTTGAGAAGCGCAGCATTAACGTGAATTATGCTGTTAGCGAGGAAAACCTGCTGAGCAGCCTGAGATTCCCTAGCGATTTTCCAGCGACCAGTTTACTGTCAGGGCAGGAACTGCATACATCAAAATAAGCAGGAGAATCCCCACCAGATGTTCCAGCGTTCCGTTCAAACGAGCTGTTAGGTCCAAGATATGTGTAGCATAGATCAGTATGATTACTTTACATTTTCTTAGTAATGGTAACTGCTCAACCAGAAATCGTATTTCATTTGTATTTGTATCCATAGCGTTGTAAATAAGACGCAATAAATCAATTACCAGTTGTTTCAATTAACTCCTAACCAGTTCAACTTCTCTCTTCATCCAGCCTCTCCCACTACATCCCGCTACATATGATTTTCCCGGTGATTTTCTAGAAGTAGATTGCTAGGTGTTAATTCGAACGCTAGCTGTAGATTCGAACTTTTCTGTCTCGAAATTCTCTATTTTTCGCTAATGACCAATTTTATTCGAGCACATGTGGTTCGAGAGATTGCTCCTCAGACACTCGGTGCGGACGATCCGCGGGCCATTGCCTAACAGCCACAATGCGTCATGCGCCGCCGCTCGCCCTGTAATTATTGTGATCGAGTGCATTACTATATTGGATACAGTATGTATCTTGTTCTTCGTACTCCCTGCATTGTGGCTGAGACATAACGCTATGAATAGACCTTTATTATTTAACAGTACGGGTTTTACTACATATATTGACGGGCTATAGGAGCAGTGACAGTGGGGCGAGAGGCAGAATACTGCTCTTAAAGTTGTGATCAGTAGTTAAGGAGCACAACAGTAAGAGTTACAAACAATTAGATTTGATGGTTGATAGCAATTATCACAGCAAATACAATACAACCAGTTAATATGCAACAGCCCGCTTCAAGGATACTTGTAGCAGTTTTTGAGATCAGTACTAGCTTGCTACCCACACAGTACTTGCCCTAGTATTGGCTTTATGAATGCAATGTGCGTATGGTTCTGATCGTGGTAGAGGGAGTGACAGAGAATAGCGACAAATGAGGTGACGAGCAGTGTTCTGCTGATACCGCCAACACTTTGTTGAAGAATGTCTATAGAGTTATATGTTCATATACCTGTAGTAATCGGCATTATTATCACCGCATTAGCATCCTTACAACCTCTACGTTGACTCATTTTATCGAACTGCTGCCAAGAGAAATTAAATGAGAACATTCTTTTCATTAGCTCATAGCCTCTCATCCAATTAACCATTGCTTGAATAACGAGTACAGTCTTCACAAATGTTTGGCGTTTCGAAGCTAACTTGGGGTTCAACTGATTGACTGTAGCGATCGAGTTAGGTTCCCGTTCATAAGAAAATGAGGAATTTCCAGAAACCCGAATATTCGCTAAGGTACGAATACTCGAAAATTCGAAGATTTCAAAATTAGAAAGTTCGAAAAATATTTTCGAATGTAAAACTCCAGTACCCTTGGTGAGTCTTCAGGTGTGGAAACCCCAGAAACGACCCTGAGGTGGGACGGTGTATTGACGTTTTAATAAATGACAGAACTTTTTCAGACCATGATGAACGCGCATGGGTAGCAGCACGTCAGCAAGGTCCTACGTTTTTGCTGGCGTCTATATTATCGAGGTAAGCATCTCGTAAGTGAGGCATCTTTGCATTCACCTTCATGTTTTTGCCAACTTTCAGTGGCGCGGGAATCATTCAAGCTCACGGTCTGAAAAGTTTCCCAGAGCTTACCGTGTACCAACCCCTGATAACCGGTAAATTTCTCCACAATTCTGTTGGAAATTCAGGTTTCCAAGAATCTTCCAATAATTGAAGACTTGGCACCAAATCCAGTTTATTTGCTTGCTTCAAAATATTGGAGTAAGAAAAAGAAAAAGCACATCAAAAAAACATTGAAAAATCACCCCCCCCCCCCATCAGACGGGAATATCTTGTAATAAATTGCAGGAGTTGCTGGAAATCGTGCCAGTCTACAATCCGCTAGAATTTCCTCGTATGTTAACACTTACAGAGGGACAGAAAAGCTTTCAGCACGCTTGAATCCTTGGACCTACTATACAAGTCCAGGTATGAAATTTTCACATGAAAGGAATCCCTAAGAGCTTTTGATCACAATGACGTGCGTGGTTCGGTGCAAAACTGCAGCAAAACACGTTTCCCAGCCCAAGCCTTGAGGAACTTGTGGGCGGAGCCAAGGCGGGTGGACGAGTTTCTCAACAAGGCACACAGTCCCAGAAGTGTGTCTTCTGAGGAGATTCCTACTCCTCGTAAGAGTTCCTCATCATCCATGTCCTAACCGGAAAAGAGAAGCACTCCATGTGTGACCAACGAAAAAAGTGCAAAATCCCGCAGTGCCGCCTTGGCTAAACCCACAGCCTCCAAAAAAACTGGACCTTGAAAACGGTATTTCCGGCGATTCTGCATGGAGTCACATATTTCATATTGATAAAGAGCTCCTGGACATACCTTCCATGTGAAGATCTTGAGAACGATCCTAACAAGGGAACTGCACGAGGCTAACCCCGGGGATCGAAACGAAACGTCCACTTGCAGAAGCATTGCCTAAGATGATGTTGAAGTATACATATAATTTTTGCTCAATGGTCCTGATGCGAAAAGTCAGGAGAGTGCGCCGAAAATTTCTATATTGCACTGCCATAGGACTTCATGTAGAGCTGGGATTTATGAAACTCTGACCACTCAAAGATATTGTGCTTGTCTTGATTACCTTTCCTGGGACCATGGAGTGTATAAAGACCCATTTTCGAAGAATTTGGTTTCCTTTGATTATGAGATGATAGGCATAGTATGGCATCGGTGGCGAGGTGGCCGAGTGTATAGCGCGTCAGGCTATGGAGCAGGAGGTCGAGGGTTTGAATCCCGTCAGCTCTTTGCACTTTTTAGGCTTTAAACTTGTTTAGACTACTTCTAATGACTAGAACACATCAGATACGTGCACCAATGCAAGAAAGCCAGGACTCCATTGATAGGTCACTAGAAAAATTGGCACTATTCAACCAACCATCGTAGACCCAAACTCTTCAGGATTTTTTTTTTCGACTGAACCTTTGCATGCGGGGGTTATTTGAGGTGCTGAACACGAATATCGTATCCATTTTGCACCCCAACGCCGTTTTGGAGGGTTACGGTAGATGCGCGATAGCATGCTGTCGTACACCCACCGTAACCCTACAAAAATAGCGTTACGGTACAAAATGGATACGATATTCGTATTAAGCATCTCAGATCACCTCCATACGGAAAGTTTCAGTCAAGAAAACCTTTTTAAAGATCTTGAGCGCATGGAATGTGAATGACGCCGGAAAGTCTCTAACGCGCTCTCCTACGCGCATCAAGACCATTGGGCAAAAATGATGTACATACATTAACATCGCCTTAGAAAGTGTTACCAAAAATGGATGTTTCCTTTCGATCCCCGGGGCTAGCCTCGTGCACTTCCCTTGTAAGGTGGCATCTTTGTTCTCCCGTTAAGATCGAGTAATAGCTTTAAGTACGATTTCCAGATAGCGAAAGCAGAGCAGCGCTGCTTATTATACTCACTTCCGTGCCCTACCACACACTTTTCGTCTCGGTGTCGCATATAATCGCATACGCCGCATTGAGACCTTTGAAATTGAGCTTTGTTTTTCTAGCTGGGTATATGTGCGCAGTTTTTATCCAGGTAACCTGATCATTTGATAAAAACCACAGCACTCGTTCAATCGCTTTATTCAGATTTTTTTCCTAGTATATATTGCACAAGTTATCGTTTACTGGATGTATTATTTTCGAATCGATCCCGATATGCATGCAATACCAATGGTAACTGCTATTGGTGATCTGGTCGGTACGGCACTACTTGTGTCTCTGTTCTATGTGATGAGCTATGGGGACGAGTGAGTACTTGAGCAAACTACAGCTTCATTTGTTTATTTTTTAATAGATATGATGTTCCACAACAGCAGAATTGAGCTGAACACTGTCCCATCCATAGTATCAATAAATACCCTTTTGAGTGGAGCAAATACTTTTTAGAGAGGCCTTTGATCTCATATGGTCGGCCGCTGCTGCACGTATATCTGGGTAGCCTATGGAGTGCGTCTGTGACAGTCACTGAATTCACGGCTATCGCAGTGTCGGAGTGCTGATCAGCCGGTCCATCGATGAAAGAATACAGCAGCAGAAAAAAAAGAAACTGTAGAAAATAAAAGAAAATCTCACTGAATGACAGTAAGAAAACCTTAAAATAGGAGGAATCACATCACGTACACATTAAAACTCACAGAGGCAAGTGTAAAAACCGACCGAACCAGCTAACCAGCCAGCCAATACTACGCTGCAGAGGCACTTTCTATGCTACCCAACTGTATTTCCGTCAGTATTCCATCACTGATTTGGACAAAGACTAAACACAAAAATTAATTCGAGATTCTATGCCTTGTAAATTCCTGACAATAATTTTATTGATTCAGCTTTGTGCTCAAGTCAAGTGCAATGTCCGAGACACCAAGCAATGCGACGCTCATGTGTTCATACGAGTAAATGCAGTAGCTAACATGATTGATGAATAAATGTTAATAAAAACTACCTAGAGTCAAGTGTTCACGCACCAATATTTGAAAACTTCGTCTGTCATTATGTATACGCATTCAACCAAACAATTCATGACATGCTAAAAACAACTTTTGAAGAAAATTGCAAAAACAAAACAAAAACAATTATTACGGTCTGCACGGAAAGCTGAACATGACGATCTTAGTGGCACGCGAGAACATAAATGATCGGGGCAAACAAAACAACAGCTGAACATTTGTGCCTACTGTCTTACGCTCCGCATTCATCTTCACCTCTTGTCGGTGCGGGCTTATCCAACTTGATCAAGTCATCGATGCGAAGAATTGTGATTGCTGCTTCAGTGGCGAACTTCAGAGATTTCACCTTAAATAATTGCCGGATAGCATTTACAACAGTGAACGCTACTCAGTGGGTATGATTTCAAAACATTACCTTGCTCAGGAGTGGTTCAATAACGCCTGCAACACGGTTGTCACGAATATCGCCGCTTTCCAAATCCAGACCAGCCCTAAACCAATAAATGAGAGTGCTGGAGAGCTACAATTATTAGTAAACATCAGTGGAAAGTTACAAGATGAACGCAATAGCGATCATCCACACCAATCTAAGGATGTACTACTTCATATGAGGAACACCGTCTCCGAAAATGTTATGGATTACCGTATCATAGTGGCAGCTCCATATGCACGAGTTACATTAGATAAGAACAATACTAAGAAGATCACAGTTTTTTAAAATCATTGAAGCAAAACACGACCGAGCAACTTTCCATTTCAGATGAAGATTCGCGAATCAAACGTCAAAACAATATAGAACCAAAACGGTGTGCTAGTGCGAGAAAGGGATGTGGGAGGTGAAGGAGAAAGAGGAGGAGAGAAAGGGAAAAAGATGTTTGGTTGATGAGGCACGTAACGGGTAAACTGTGAATGCATCCAAAAAAATCGAAAATTTCCCTGTAAAAAAGGTACACATTCAATGGATTAGAAAAATTCGAGAATTAATGGAAAAATTAAGTTAATTGCTGCTATAATTCCATGCCAAGCAACAGAGACGTAAATAGCATGTTTGTAGAGTGTAATTTTGCAGACCTAGAGCGACATTACCCACGCTATTCGCTTGTTGACCAGCCACACCCCGTAGTGATTTAGAGATCTTTTTCATTGCTTTAATGAGCATAAGCACCTTCAGCGCAGGCGCACGGTATCGACAGAATCGCATTGGACAGGAAAAAAGAAAATCGCTCACCATTTAAGATGCTGCAACTGCAAATTGGTTTGTGCCTTGTGATGGAACGCTCTGAGCTTCGCCACGAGTTCAGTCGAATCTTTCGCAGCATTCGCTGACAAGGTCTTCGGAATAACTAACAATGCTTGGGCGAATTCCGCCACCGCAAGTTGTTCCCTTGATGACTAAACCAGGAAGACCATGTTTTCTGTCTTCACAACAAAATGGAAGCACGAAGAACTAACCAAAGTAGTAGCGAAGGCCTCCAACCACACGTTTAACGCTGTTTCCACAGCTCCTCCACCAACCACTAATCGACGGCTTTCTAACACACGGCGGACGACGCACAGAGCATCGTGCACGGAACGCTCCATTTCGTCAAGCATTACGTCATTAGCTCCCCTCAAAAATTCGGATCTCAGTTATAATCCAAACACATATGTATGAGAAACAGAAATCTTACCTCAGAATGATGGAGCTCGCCGTACGTGCCTTAGGTCCTTTTATCAAAATAAGCTCGTCATCGCTAATACGTTCTTGTACTACTTCTTCCGCGTGACCGAGAAGCGTAGGATCGAACGCTTCGTCACCTTCCAAAGTAGCCAAGGAGCTTACAAGTGTGGCTATAAGAGGAATGTGTTTTCCATTAAAAACACATATTTAAATAACCGCTACTCACAGCACTGCGCAATCAAAGAATTCATGAAAACCAACCTCCGGTAGCCTTTGCAATACGTTTCAAGTCTGTCTTCTTACAACGACGAACAGCCATAGCGCCCGTCTCAACAAACTGCTTCAGGCACAAATCGTCAATTCCTGAAAACATGACAAATGCCGAAGGTACCCCTGTACGAAGGCAATACACGAAACAAAAGGAAGGTTCAACATAACACAAAACAAAAGAAAGGTTCAACATACCTCCAGTGGTCAAAACTACATTAGCACCGGCCTTGAGAATCTTCTCAATACGTCGTTTTGTGATGTCAAACTCCCTATAGAATATAAAGTATACAGCACCAGTCGGATCGACAAGCTCTTCTTATACAACTCACTCTCGTCGTATCGCCTCCAATTTCTCAGGATCTTCAACAACCACAGAAATTCCAAGGTGCATCTTGGCCTTTTGCAACGAGAAATCAAGGCAGGCAATTTTTGCATTGGACACAAGCAGTGGCATAGCTATAAACACAGAACTTTGTCTATGAAAAGCTCATATTTTGGAAGAAATTATGTATAGAGCAAGATCCATACGAATAGAATATCCATATAAATAAGACATGTACAATTACAAATCTCAACTGCGATACACCATTATCCCCTTGTTAATAAGTGAATCTGAAGGAGAAAAAAAAACAAGAATCATGCAGTCCTACCTTGACTGGCCACAGTGCAGTTCAAAGCATAGCCTTTAATCAACATGGATTCGCGAGCACTCTTTCCATGCGCCTTAAGCACATTGACGGCTGCGATGGGGTAAGTTACCTGGAAACCAATGTTATAAAGAGGTATATGAAGTATGGAAATAAGCTGCAACGGTCAACCTTGCCGGTAGAATCAGTGACTTTCACTGCCTCAGTCGCGTCGACACAAAGTGCAGCAAAGAAATCAGAATCACTTAAAAAATCATTTCAAAAGTTAACGTAACTATTTCCGAAAACGAAAAGAAATCACTTACGGGCCGATAATTTTGCTACTCATTGATGTCTTTGCAGCTTCAATCAGCGATTGACGACCCAGTTCATCAACAGAGAACGACAGATTTTCCTATTAACAGTATATTGATAACAATTTGCATCGATAGAACCGAGAGCAATAGTAATGTTTAGCAGAACAAGGAGAGGAATCTTTGAAATTAACTTCAACAACGTGGGACCTATACAAACTTCACATGACCATAATTTAATTAGAACTCACTGATGGTTTTCCAGATGTTCTGAATATTATTTTCTGAGAAAGTAACAGGAATGCCAACTAAGCAAAATCAGCCTGCCAAATTCTTAAAGTCGCAATTACGCACTATTCAAGTTAACCACTAAGTAGAAACAAACTCGGATACTTTGGGTAAGATTAAAATACGCATGTATAAAATGCAGCATAAGTACCCGTTGAAGGCAGCAATACCTCGACCATAGCATCATTTCACCTACTCGCCAATAAAAGTATAGAACAAGGGATGAAGATTCACCTGCATGTATTTGACAGCTTCCTTACAAGCAAGCCTGTAGCCATTAATCACAGTCGTAGGATGCAGCTTGTTCTTCACAAGTTCGTCAGCAGCCTTCAGAAGCTCAGCAGCAACAATCACAACCGAGGTTGTACCATCACCAACCTTGATAAAGACCAAGAACAATATGGTCGAAATTTAAAGTAGAATTAAAATATGAACAATTCGTTCAAAGAAGACAACCAGAGGAAATTGAGTACCTCATCATCCTGCAGCTGAGCTAACTCGACAAGGACCTTTCCGGCAGGGTGTTCCACCTCAAGTTGCTTGAGGATAGTGGCACCATCATTGGTTACGATGACATCCTTAAACAAGCACGAATCGAAATGCAAAGGAAAGGTGCAGAGAAGTCCAGTGCAACTAAGGTGGGTGCGGGAGAAATAGTGGCTGCCTCAAAAAGCGATACTGCATCACCCAATGAAACTGTAACCACACAATTTCTAGAGTAAATAGAGAAAAAAAAAACGATCGAGAACGATAAGATCTGATTGTGAGAAGGAAAGTAGAACTTGGCCCGGGTAGCTCATTTCAGCCAAAAAACATCGAAATCAAAATTTTCGCCCAAAAATCGTCAACGAGGATCATTCGACTCCAAAATCATGCTTATATATTTTCTAGTGCAACATCATTTTTGTATTGAAGCTCCTGAACCGAGAACCCTCAAAACATTCAAAGCGACTTACCCCAACATCGTCCACAAGCATCTTATCAAGTCCAACGGGACCAAGGGACGACTTGACAATGTTTGCAATGGCAACTGCTGCCGTAACTTAAAAAAAAAAGGTTGTGATTACCAGCAGTGAACCAAGTATGAGAGCGAGAAGCAGACAAAAGGTTACCATTCTGCGTACGAATACTCTGACCAGTTGTACGTTTACCCGTGAGGGCTAGAAGAGATTCCGCACCTGATGCCATCAGAAGAGGTTACAGGTAATACCCTACAAAGTTAGTTCAGAAATTACCATTATAGTGAGCAATCAAAATATTTGCTCCCACTGATGTCGACTCAAAGTTGAACAGTTTTAGAAATTAAAGGTAATTGAAGAGTTCCAGAAACTCTACAAATAAAGGTAATTGAAGAGTTCCAGAAACTCTACAAAAAGGATCAAATTAAGTAAAAGAAGCCTCAAAAGGTAATAATACGAGAAGTATTTGAATCCTGAGGAGAACAAAGCTACGTCACCAGGAAAGAAAAGAAGCTGCAAGTCAACCGCTGTTATTAGAAAATTCCCGCAAGAGTTTCTGGAAGCATGCCAGTGTTAGAAGGTCGTCTCAGGACCGCTCGTCGCACGACAACTGATCAAAGAGCCAGTGGCAGGTGTCGCCTTGAAGCCATTTGGACAACAACATTCTCTAGTGCAGGCGGTCGCGGTGATTGTCGCGGGCGCCAGAGTCGCAGTAGGGCGCATTACACACTGAACTCGGTACCACTTTTAGATTGGGACGAAACATCGGTTACGGAAATTATTTGATGTACTGGTAATGAGAATCATGCTCACGTGTTTGTAACGGTTCAGTGAACAAATTATATAATTAGGTATTAGTAACATTTCATATGGTCTGTTAGCCCAAAGGTGGCACCTGAGGTGACTTTGTCTGCAATTGCGACTTTGTCTGCAAAATGCATCTTGGAGGAGTTTTTACTAAATGGCAGTAGGGAAACATCAGAGTGGAAGGAACTACAGGAAGCTCCAAATGTCCGCAGTCAAGAGGGACGTGGCCACGACGCGGCTTTAGACAGAGACACAGGCGCTCGGCATGCTGCCACTGGTTGGCTGCAGAGTCAGAGAAGCCAGAGGCAGCATAGAGAGCGCCTGTGTCTGATCAAGGAGCCGCGCCGTGGCCACGCCCTCTTGACTGCGGACATTTGGAGCTTCCTGTAATTAGGTATTAGTAACATTTCATATGGCCTGTTAGCCCAAAGGTGGCACCTGAGGTGACTTTGTCTGCAATTGCGACTTTGTCTGCAAAATGCATCTTGGAGGAGTTTTTACTAAATGGCAGTAGGGAAACATCAGAGTGGAAGGAACTACAGGAAGCTCCAAATGTCCGCAGTCAAGAGGGACGTGGCCACGACGCGGCTTTAGACAGAGACACAGGCGCTCGGCATGCTGCCACTGGTTGGCTGCAGAGTCAGAGAAGCCAGAGGCAGCATAGAGAGCGCCTGTGTCTGATCAAGGAGCCGCGCCGTGGCCACGCCCTCTTGACTGCGGACATTTGGAGCTTCCTGTACATACATGTCAAAAAAGTGTAAAAATTTGATTATCTGGCCGATTTCGGGACGAGGTCGTAATTGTGGGCAAAATCGACCCAGGTGCCACCTCTGCGCGACCAGACTGTAGAATCCTTTCTGTGATCTATGTACAGACAGTACAGCTGAAACTAAATTCAAGACAAGCGAAGCTTCTCATGAGAGGAGTTGAGGAAAGACTGACTCGTAGCAGGGTCAACGGTCCAGTTTCGGGTATTCGCCCATGAAATCTTCTGCAGATTAAATAGTGAAAGGATTCTTTTTTTGAGCCGTGATATTGATTAGAGCAGAGAGAGTCTCATAGAATTGGGTAGAATCCACTTTCAAAACTGCAGAAGGCTGGGTGTGGGTCATGATGAGGCAAAATGGGGCGGCGCCTTCCCGCCCTTTGGCGTCGACTCGTCCTCACTCACACTCAGATTTGCATGGGCAAGTATGATGAAATCGCACGCGAATCAGTGCGAGTAGGTCCTGAAGGGCGGAGCGAGGGTTTCATTGAACCAATCGCGGACACATCGCCCACCCACTTTTGCCTCATCATGACCCGCACCCCAGAAGGCTTGGTTTCAAAAAAGGAATGTAGTACACCTCAACCGCTTATGGAAAGAAACGCTGAGAATTCTGCGCAGAAATACTACCTTGAACTTTTACAAGATGAGAGTTCCATCTAGATCAGGCTAAAAACTCGAGAGCGGTACCATCCTCTTCTTCTAATAAGGAAAGTAAAATTGGATTAATCTCAAGTGACATTGTAGTCCAAACCCCTACATTAGCACTCGTACAGCGAACGTCAATCGTTATTGTAGCGATTTAAAAAGGGTTGTGCCTCGTCACTCTATCTATACCCACGTTGATACGCGTTAATCGTTAAATGGTCAATGGTTCCCTGTATATCTTCACATTGTTTTACCAAACCTGGAAATTGATCAAGCACACAATTTTATAGAATCAACTTTCATTTCAACAAATAAGTATAATAGCATACATACTCCGCACTGCTAAACTAAAGATACACGTTGACATTGATGCCAGTTGCTTCTTTGAAGCTTCAAAAAAAAAACAAATAGCTATGGCATACTGTACAAAACCATCATCGCCGCAGAATTCTTCTTTTGTCGTCATCCTCAAACACTGTCTCACAAGGACTAGGATGAGGAGGAGCGAGGTTCGACTGCATGTCGGATGTTCCATCCACAGGAGTATTCAACGCCCTGGGTATCCCTCGATCAACACCTCTTGCATAGGAAGTACTGCTTTCACCTCCGACCATAGATGCGTAATCATTCGTCTGAAAAACAAGGTTCAGAAAAAAAATCCACTCGCAAGTAAGCAGAATAAGAAATACTCAAAGATTGGAGCAGAAATTAAACTGGCAGTTACAGGATTGTGAAAATAAGTCTTTTATTTAATACGTGAATGGACTCACAACAGGACTCTCACAATCGTTTCTGAACCTCCGCGTGGAATCAAATACTGTTATGGGGCTAAATGGCCATGTCTGATCTGCTACCTGATTCGGACCACTGGGTGGTGGTACATATGGGCGAACAACATTACCATGATGAGCTCCTGCAATGAAGATCACATAAGAATACTAAAAGTGATCCAACCCCTTATGAAAATAAAAACAGTGACACCGTTGGAAGAATGATCTACAGATTACAGATACAACTCTCAACTGACCATTTGGTGCCGGTGAGCCAACATAAGTCACTTCTGTTGTTGCCTCCACCTTCATCGTTCCACCACTATTCTGTGTGCTGTCTGCTCCACCTCTCGCTCCAACAACGGCGTCTGAAAGAATTCATCCAGAACAAATTGTAACGGATTAAACTAAAAACAAAATTAGGCTATCGCTTACCACCAAACACGTAGTAGCATTTCTCCGTGAAAGTCAACTTGCTCACAACATGCCTAATCAGCCCGGCTCTGAGCAATTCGGCGGCATATTGACGCGCAGCTTTCCTATCGCTTAGGTCTTCTACATGTTCCAGGAGCCAGTCCACAAGATCACGACCTGCACAGAATAAATTACTCGCTAAGACCTCTACTCGATAGCAAATGTATCGGCACTGCACAAGTAAAGTCAATTCACCTATGAAAGACATAGGAACGAGTATCTTCAACCATTTCCTGTTTTTCACCTGTAATCCTGAGTCTGGGCGAGCAAGAGCCCTCAATATAACAACAGGATCCATTGTTATTGAGAGACGTTGGGTGGCCTTATGTTCTGGAAAATGTCGACAATGAAGAGAGGCTAGCTACACTCTTGTCTCGTGAACGCAGACAATTTGGTAGATAAAAATTACCATTTTGCTCATTCTCCCTTCGCCGCTCCAACTCCTCTATATTTATTTGAGGTATACCATGACGTCGTTGCTCGTAAAGAGCGCGCTCCTGAAATGCAGAAGTGATGAGCAGCTGTGAGAGTGTTATTTAAAAGATCAAACCACTACAAAAGTCTATCATTAGAGTGTAACACAATATGTGACTGGGCTACACATATGATCTGTTCGATTTGGGATGGCGTGTATCCGCACCGCTAATTCCTCCTTCTATATTGTTATCTGTAGCAAGCCAGACACGTCACGGATAGTTCGAGGTGAAGGATGGCTATGATGTAGCTATGATATGCAGACAATGACAGCGATATGGATGAAGGGTGAACGGTGCGCACGCACGCCACCGTAAGTCGAAAACACTATAGCTTCACTCGTGACAAGTGCAGACTGCAGCATGGAAAGAACAGTTCCCGCCAACAAATCTGGGAGCGGTCAAAGTTGTACCAAAAAGAGAAAAATTAGCATCAGCAGAGGTTCCTTTTATAAAACGCTTCTATTCTATTGCAAAAAAAAACTGTTGGGGTATGACAGAATTCAACTCGGTTGGTCTCTTTCCAGAGTAATCCAAATGACAGTGTAATTGAAGCCAACCCCTGTCAATTTCAACAATCTTGTTCATCTACACCTGAAGATGTACGTATCGCTGCGTGGCTATAGAATGCCTCACGTCCAGCATGCTGAAGAGTACGATTACGCGTCAAGCAAACCATTTCTTCACGTAGATTCAGCACATGGAATGACCATAATTTTCGAAACAAATGATACCTCTTCATCGTCGGTCTCTCCGGTGTTGTCCAGGGCATTCTCATCAAATGTTTGAGTTAAATCGTCTGGGATGCCCCTTTCACGATAAATACGCTGTCGCTCAGCGCACTGGCTGAAATGGTAAGCTATGGCATTTCAATGCGTTGCATAATCCAGTAACACACATCCTCGTCCGATAAGTTAAAAAAATAAGAAACAGGGTAGTTCACTCCTTTTTTCTTTCAATAATGTTTAGAAAAACAAATGGAGGACGTCGTGACTGAAATTCAATTCGAAAACAAACATACACAGCTGTCTGGACCCAAAGTGAAACGTCGAGCGGTAACGTTTCAGACGCCAACGTCGACAGCGGGTCGTAGTCATTGCCACGAGAGTACTTCGCAATAAACAATGTCAGCGGCCTAAAATGTTCTATTTTGTAGCCTTGATTTACAGATGACTAGAAAATAGGAATAAAACATACAACACAGGAGGAAGTGCTCAAGTCTACAGATTCGAGTAGAATACAAAGTCCTTGATATGAAAACAACACGATCTTTTTGAATAACCAAGGAAATTTTGACGTTCTGAGGTCCGCACCAGTGAGGAACATAATTGGAAAGGTGCCAAAGAGAAAAAGAGTATGAGAGCGTGAAGCAGTTCGAGAGGTTGTCAAGAATAGGAGGCACTACGCAAGAACACTAAACTATCGTCGCGTTTGAAACATATTTCACTGAAACTGATTTTCTGTAAATTTGGAATGGTGTTTAGATCCTTTAAGTACATAATATTTGGAAAACGACCAAAGACCTTACAGGCTTTAAGAGGACCATGGTCCGAAAACAGACTTCAAAAGCAAGTTAATTAGCAGGAAAAATTATAAGTGGATAAAGGATAAAGTGGTCGGCGGTAATCAATCCCGTCACGAGGGATGCGCCACGCATTCGACTTCATCTGAGCATCGTAGAGGCGATGAATGCATATGTGCCCTGTACAATGACTTGCGGGGGGCACCCGATGTACATACCAAGTCAGTGCTTCATCCTCCCAGATCCCTCTGGTACCAATTTACCGACCCCGAAGACATGGAAGGCTTGGTTGGCCTCGGGCGGGATCGAAGCTTCGATCGTGTGCGTGCGCAGCCGGCCTTTTAGCACTGCGCCACACGCGCCCTCAGGAAAAATTACGGTCACATACAATTCAGTCGTAAATATGGTCCCGATTGAATTAAAGGCAGCACTCACGCTGAAAAAAAAAAGTTTTCTCGCATTTGTTCCCATTCTAAAGGAGCCATCAATTGGAATGTAACTGCAAAAGAAATCACTCCAAATTCTGTAATTACTCGAGCAATAAAACTCGTACGCATGTACAAATGCGCCTGCCATGCTCAATCCCGCCCCATTCTTTTTGATCGTGTGCGGCTGTGTTTCTCAGCTGATGCAGGATCGATCAGTATTTTCGGATAGCGGTGATCCTTTCCGCTACTCGACTGCCGCAGCCATCTCAGGCAATAGATCTCGTACGAATGCACATGTATTGGCAGAATATAACATGGTATTTCTCGGAAACATAGCCTTTTTTGATGGTCTTTCCTCCATTATGGGTACTAGAGTAGGCTTCAGAGTAGAATCTCATAAAAAAATCGAAGACGTTTTTTATCGTGAGTGCTGTCTCTAAAGCAAAAACAGTTAAGTGCAGATTTCCACATTTCGCAACATTTCTAGTCGTGAATCGTGGGATACAACAGAAAAAACTCGGATTATTGTCAACATGTCCCCTGATCACAAAAAAAAAATCATGAAAAACCCAAAAAAAAACTATCAGCAAAAAGTGATCGCCAACAGTGGTGAGCCACGGAATGTCAACTGCGTCAATTTAGAATGACTCACTTCTTTGCAGCAGCTACTTCCCTCAGCAAACGAACTGCTTGTGCTTCCGTAAGATTCTCAAAGGATCTATTATTGACTTGCACGATTTGATCGCCAACTTCTATGCGCCCGTCTTTCGCAACCGCGCCATCTGAATATATCAGTTCAAATTTGCCTTTATTACTGCTGCTCAAATGAGAATCTTACCTGGCAGAATTTCGCTGACCAGTATGCTACCCTGGAAGCTTCCTACGGATATACCAAGATACGGTGTAGTCCTCATAGAGAGATTAACCTCCAGTATACGAGGAAGGGATAGGCTAGTCATGCTGAAGATTTATTTTTTTTTTATAGTAGATGATTTTCAAGAACGATAGGAATGGTGAAAGAAATGGATTATAATGAGAGCAAAGGCCACAAAGTTCCAACCTGCTTTCAGTTATGGAGCTGATCGTGCTGGGAACATATGCTTTTCGAAACCGCTCCTTTCGTGGTTTTCGTCTTCGCACTTTTCCACCATCGTTATAGTTACCCATGGCACATAGTGGCTCGTAAAGTGAGGACGAAGCCGTAGCAGAAAATCTGAAGTGATGATAACTGAGACCGTGCAATGGTCTACTCAGCTGCTTTTACTCTATCCATTGGATCTGTATATAATAAAGTGAAAGTGTGTTTGTTTGTTTGTTTGTTTGTTTGTTTGTTTGTTTGTTTGTTGGTATGTATGTTCCGAATAGAAATCGCGGAGGGTCAACGGATCGCGGCCAAACTTTGCATACGTATCCCGCATGTACCGGCGGAGGTAATAGGCTACTTTTACCCAGAAACTATCAATTGATTTATCGATTATATCGATTTTATTGATTTCTTTGCGATTTTCGCTCGGGGGTCGGTGAGGACATGTCTACTGGGGTTTCCTAGTACGCTGAACACGAATTCTGTTATCGTTTCGCACGAAATATTGATTTATCGATTCCACTGATTTTTCGTCTTTCAATCCCATGGGGCAGTGAAGACATATCTACTGGGGTTGCTCAATATGCTGAATATGAATATAACAATCCTTTTGCACGAATACATCCATTCGGTGCCAGCGAAACAACTTTGCTAACTTTTCGCTTATGGGTCGGTAGAAAAGGGTCACTTGAGCTTTGCTAATATGCTGATCACCAAAATTATGGGCATTTTTGACAAATTTATCGGCAACAGCCATTGGTGTCGGCAGTGTGACCACGATGTTGCAATCATGCTTTAAGAAGTGACCGCATGCAGCTGGAGATATTAGTGAAAAAAGAGGATACGGTGCCCCAAGAAAAACTGAGCTTTGTATCCTTTTTTGCTGTTGTGCCAAGAGAAATGAAGCATTCACTTAATTTCTCGGTGAGCACTAATAAAAGTAACTTAGAGATGCAAGCGTTATCTCAATGGAGAGACTCATCCACCACAAGCAAAGAGAAGTGAATTAGTCATTAAATCGTGCGAAATGAGCGCTGTATTCACAACAGAATAATTTTATGACAGCAACAATAATTCAAGAGTATGTACAAGTAGTTGTGACAGAATTTGTAAAACATAAACATGGAAAATCAACGCGCTATTCGCTGACCTGGTAGAATCGTTGTAGAAGTTTTCAGAATTTGAAGTATACAGTTCAGCTAGGTGTTCACCAGCCCGCCCTAGAAAATCATTCTTTTTTAGAAATCCATGCATGCCACAGGAAGGAAAAAAAGAAGGAAAACCTACGGCTAACAATCGTTCCCCCAACACTACTGGCAGGGTGTGTACTCTCAGAAGCATCCAGCAAATCCAGATTAACAAGCGATCGTCGTCTACCAGGCTGAAATTTGGAATACGTGAAAAAAAATAGCTGGAATCCGCTTAACGTGCACAAAACAGATGTAACGCTGTAAAACATTTTCGACTTCTAATATTGAGGCACTATTCCACACTAGGGGCCCCAAAATTTTTAAATTTTTCTTTCGTCGAAACCTTGTATAGGAGGGTTATCCGAGGTGCCAAACACGGATATCGTATTCATTTGGTGTCGTAACCCCATTTTTGTAGAGTTACGGTGGGTACACGGTAAATACGGTGTCTCACAGAATCCTCTCAAATTTTGTGCAGAGGGATTGTTCTAGGCGTTGATCGCGATTATCAATGTTATTTTGCGCGATACCTTCATTCTTCCATCCAAAATCGGCAACTTCTCCGGAATTACCACCATATACCTACCGTATCGATGCGAAAATAGGGATACGGTACAAAACGGATACGATATTCGTGTTCAGCACCTCAAATAACCCCACCGCGCAAAATCTTAGCCGATTCCATGAGGCACCTTATCTTGGGTAACCTTATCTTAACCCTATAGAAATGGGGTTACGGTGCAAAATGAATACGATATTCGAGTTCAGGACCTCAAATAACCCACCAGCATAAAGTTTCGGCCGAAAAAAAAATCTTGAAAATTTTGGGACCCTAATGTGGAATAGTGCCCTAACTTGATTCTAGATAATAGGATTTCTTACCTTGTCCAGATAATCGATGTCATGCACATATTCAGTTTGTCCTCTTCTCGGCAACGTTCCGGAACGTGGTATTGTTCCAGAAACTCCGCAGCTATGCAAAAACAGCTCGATCAGGCCATTGGCTGACCGTTTTAAGGGGGCAGAATCATCACATAGCTCGATCTTCACTTCTCTAAAACAAAAAGATATCTAACAACATCAGCAACATTCTGGAACATCTTATATGTCTTATTTTACGCAAAGAAGCAGGACTAGCTGGTGTAACAGACCCTTAGCTTAGTGGAATGAGAGCAGTTCAATCAAAGCACTGCTAAATAGTGTCTTCAACGAGAACAAAGATGAGAAAGCCAAATGAAACGATCTCAACTCTCATTCTTAGCGCAATTTTCAATAGATTACAGTACCAGTTCTTCCATAGGTGCAAACTCGTTCCGCGCAGCTATTTGCACTCGTTGCAAGCAGTATATTCTTCACAACCACACATCTATGTACTGGTAGTGTTATCGAACACAAGAGGAAGTAAGCTCTCTTCCCCACCATTCACGGCAAAGCTTGAACAACCTAGCCCACTCAGCGTGCTAACAAGAGCACGAAACAGCTACAGTGAGCGGAGACAGACGTGTGTTTTTTGCGTGCACACCGCCGCAATCGTCGCTGTGATAGCAACCCATAGGGGCTGTCAACAACTCCTAGGAGAATCTCCATAAACAAAGTGCTAATTTGTACCATACCTTTTGATATCCGCGTCCAGCCCTTTGCAGAAGTATTTGAAACCTTTCCTAGTGAATACTTTCTTGAAATCTCTCAATGTTGCCAAATCCTGGGGGACAGGAAGTATAGATACGAAAGGAGTGGCATCATCGTCTAGGTAGTAGTAGACCTTAAACAGTTGCTTGTAAAATTGGCAGAATGTCTGCTAAACAAAATGGAACCAAGGAAACCTTCGTCTCAGCCGTCTGTTGTAGATCAGAGTTCGCAGGCTCATCTGAAATAATACTGTTCCGTGCACATTCACCTTCACATCGTGGTCATATGTACAGTGGTGAATTGCGGTGGCCTCTCCGCTGCCTCAAGAAGGACGCCGTGCGCACCGGGATCGGTGTCGTCTGCCGCCGGAATTCTATTCCTAGACGCTTTTCTCTCCGATTCGGTCGAAAATCCTTAACACGGGAAGAAAAGCTGCTAGAAATAGCATAACAGCAGCAGAAGACATCGGTTATGCGCGCGCGGAGCAGTTGTGCGACGTCCTTCTCCAGGCCGCGGATGGACCACAGCCATTGACGTCCACTGTATACCTTTTAGATAAAACGGTACATCCTGAATTTTAGCTCTTTCCTGAATGTTCTCGACGAATCTAACAGAAAAATGCATTGGAATTTTCGTTGGATTATCCCTATGTCCCCTCCATACAGTGTGTTTTTCCGGGAGTAAAATCGGGCGCGATCTGATCCATTCCAATAGATCAAATTCTCAGTCGAAAGACCACGTGAAAGCGGAGGTTCCAGCAATTCGCACGTAGCCTTTGTACTGGGTCCGCAATTGCACTACTCCCGGAAAAACACCCTGTACCTGTAGCAATATACAGGGTGGTCCAAAATTACGGACACACGCTAAAAGGTTCAAATCTAACGGTGGAAAACGAGTTGGCAATTTTGTTTCCAATACGATATTTTTCACTCTACAATGAAAAAATCTACCACCACATCTCACGATTTCCCCTACCACCGGCGAGAAAACATATGAAGAATTGGAACTAGTCGCCTGCTGTGGCGCGGAAGTGCAGTCTTCTTAGATAATCTGCTCTTTCTAAAAACGTTTGCTCGAAGGATTAAACAATTTTTATGAGAGTGAAGTCAGTTTTTGTCCTGGAATGAATATCATAACGAGAAATCTGCTCGAATGAGTACTGAAGATAAGATTTATGAGGAAGCGGACATGATTTCCTGACAAAAACAGAGCGAAAACGTACTTTAAGGTTGTTTCTGGTTCTTTTTTCACTGTTTAGGGAGGGTACTGGAACTTATTAGGCTCATCAACTTCCAGTCTCAATGTTCTGAGAAGTATTTCCCTCATAATACATCTAATGATGGTGATTAGAAACGAAAAGCACCCTCAGTCCGCGTTGAATTTCGGCGTATCCGCACGAAATTTTGGATCTCATACCAAGGGAGGTGGCCATTCACAATGACTTCAACGATTTTCTGTTTCCCACACTTTGTACTTATCGATGTACTGCTTAGTGTGCCTCTTGTAAAATTTTACAAATTAGCACAACATGCGCGCCAAGCGTACACAAAAATTGGGTGGTAAAACTAAGCGTGACTGACGCCTAGCTGTTCCTAAAAATCATAGTGTTAGGTAATGTTTTGAAAGAAACTGTACAACTGAACAAATGAACACCAAAAGATTGGATGGAAAACGCCAAAACTCGAGATAAGTCGAGAAACGCGCATCGCGCCCTTCTTTCCGTAATTTTGGACCACCCTGTAATTTGGTTTCGGATTCAAGTGTTGTCTCATATAGGAGAACATCACAAATCAATTCAAAGTCTAAAAAAAAACAGAACAAAATTTGAAGAGATCAAAACCCACTCCTAGTCTTTGACGTCTGGCTCATCAAATTCTACTGAAGCAGGCCTGAAACATTTCCTTTTGCTACTTCCAATAACATTATTTACACGTGAACCCAAATTCCATAAACACTCTTAAAAAGTTTAGCGTTATGAGAAAATAAATGCTGCAAAAGCTTCGCAACAAACAGTGGCCTCAAAAACACTGGCCGAATCGTCAAGGTTTATAGAATTTGCTCCTGCGGTTGCGTCGCGGTGATATGCCATAGAGCGCGGTAGTAGCCCACCCACCACCCAGTGGGGGGTCCGGGACAAGAGGTGCGCTTGCTCGTTAGCTGGGTCATGTCGCACCTCCACTGATAACTGTGCAGGACGAACGCAGACCAAACGGCGTAATGGTTCGGGTAGAAACCCTAGCAGCAACGGTTGGAGAATGGCAGCAACTGGCAACCGTTGCTGCTAGGGTTTCTAGTCGAACCATTACGCCGTTCGTGCTGCGTTCGTGCTGCACAGTTGTCAGAGTCGCTCGCACCTTCTCAGACAATAATAGCGTGCTGCACGCGTGCCAAAACGTCAAGCGTCCAATCGGACACCGTTCACGCCGATGGCACGCTGATAGTAGGTGATAGTATTGGTATAGTCTGTCCGAAACGACGAGTCCGCCCACGCACGCGGGGATCGAGAGGCGTCGCGGCTGGGACGGATGATGTTGGCTGCCACGTCGTCCATGTTACAACCAAATCATTGATCAATACCATGAAGATAACGAGGAAACGTGATATGCAGATCAGGGATGATGACGTGGGGCGCTGGCCAACGTGGCAGCTTCTCGATCCCCGCGTGCGTGGGCGGACTCGTCGTTTCGGACAGACTATACGCGGGCCGCACGCTTGAATAATCGAGAAGTTTCCATGTTGGTACTGCGCGATCGACGTGCTTCAAATCAACGAGCGGCGTTCATTTAGCATGCAATCGGCGTGACCGGTGTCCGATTACACGCAGTTATTGTCTGACTTCCCACAGGCAGAGGCAGCCATGGCTACAGTATCCATCTGCCTCTGAACCCTTCACAGCTGCAGAGAACAACCAGTGAGACAACTCGTACGTATCGTCGCGCACGATGGACCGCAATTTATTTAATTCAATAGGTTTCATGAGGATTTTCATCATGTGAGCAGAAATACATGACGTAGACGCTTTTGTTTTCTTGTTCTGATTCCGCTGAAGTGCCTCTTCAAACTTTATTTTTAACTTAATCATTGGTCTTTTAGATCTGCCTGACTTCACTCATTACTCCGTGCTTAGCACATCAAGTCTTGGCACGGAATCTACTACCTGTTACAGTACAAAAAACGATAGAGAATGTCTTTTTCGCTAGAGGAAAGCTTCCAAGACTTTTCGTCTGTTCAACTGTTATCTCGACTGTTAAAGGCAGCAGGAGCTGAAATCCTCGACTTCGAGCTGAGCTGTGGGTGATGAAGTACAGACTCAGCACATCATAAATGTGAAACGAACACAGACAATTATGGCTTATCTGCAGAGAAAATGGAACATTCGTCGCGAACACGCCTGGCCGTGTTCGCGCGCGGACGAGTTTTCCCTGGCGCAAAAAGCCATTGCAGTGTGTGGTTTGGCGCAAAGGGAAAACGAAATGCATTCAATTCACAGAGTTTCATGGCGGGACTCGGCCAAAACCACGCGCCGCAATGGCTTTCGCGCCGGGGAAAACTCGTCCGCGCACGAACACGGCCAGGCGTGTTCGCGACGAATGTTCCATTTTCTCTGCAGGTACAGTGCCTTCGATCCGGATCTTCCTCCTTCCGCACCGCCTTAGATCATACGTGGCATCCTGCTGGCTGCATTCTCGCAGCCAACCGGCTGAGTATCGATCGCCAGCAGGACGCCACGTATGATCTAAGGCGGTGCGGAAGGAGGAAGATCCGGATCGAAGGCACTGTAAGCCATCATAGTCTGTGTTCGCTTCACAATTATGATGTGCCGAGTCTGTACTGCACCACCCGCATCTCATCTCGGAGTCGAGGATTTCGGCTCTTGCTGCCTTTAAACTGCATTATCGAGAAGCTTATGGAGAGTCTAAAACTTTGCTTAGAAAGTAAAAGAAAGGGAGCTTCGGGTAGATCCTTACACATTCACTGCTCTCAGATTCAATTTTTCTTACTCGGTTTTATTTCGTTGGAATTTTTCTTTGATGGAGCTTGAGTTCATCAGTTATTGAGTGGTGCTTGCAAAAGTGACCTAGAACTACGGAAAAGATCAACTTTGCCTGTAGCATATCCTTAGGAAGAAATAGTTCCTGCAAGTGGAGAACTAGGGCGTGGGGGATCACCTGATAACGCTTCGAGACAAATTACAGGGCATTCGGAAAGGAGTCGGTACTGGTGCATTCACGGACCTGAGGTGAGCCATGGGTTCCACGTACTCCCATATCATTTCCGGGATCCTTTCTAACATGTTAAGCAGTTAAAAATCACTGCGGCTAACAAGCCTGAACATGCGCGACTTGCCAAAGGCCCCTCTGATCTTTTCACGTAAAAATGCACTAATACCGACTCATTTCTGAACCGCCTGTAGTTAGTCATAGACGTGCTCTCCGAGTTTAGGGCAATTTATACTAGCTGCGTGCGTCAGTCGCACATCAGTCGCACGCATCCATTTGTAAGGGATTTTAGATGAAGACCGGTCAACACGGCAGGTACATCTTCAATGAAAAGAACACGCAGCCGCCGCGAGGCCGTAAATGCGTGCGTCTGAGCTACGACTGCGATGCGACTGTGATGCGACTGGGTCCTATTCTTCATCATATAGACGCACGTGCGTCAGTCGCACGCATCCAGTATAAATTGCCCTTTTCGATTACAAAGTCGCAAAATACGAATGATGTTCAAAATTGGAAAGTACGAGTGATGTCCATTTTAGAAAAACCTTTGGAATGGTGAAGTCGAAGTCATCGATCATATCTATATACATGGTTGCTGAGATACATTCTGCGTGATGAAAGGGAAAAATTAAGCAGTGGTTCTAACTACCAATATTACTTGAAGAAGTTTTCAGCACAGTCGACAAATTTTAACCACATTCTTGATTATTTATATGTTTAGGCATTATTTGTGCGTATATACTGCTGACAGTGGATTTTCTTGATGCATGGGTGAATACGATTTTGGCATCCCAGCATCAAAAGTTCCCAACTGCTTCAAATAACATAGCATTACCCGATCCATATTGCGGTGTCCGCGTCTTCTTTACACCTTCGACGCCCTTCTGCCGCGCGCGACGTTTCTGGCGGCAAGGCTCTGTTCGGGAGACAAGGAATGAATGCTCTCTCGAAAGATGTCGTCCCACCGCGAGTGAAAATAGCAGCACGCGTGGGTTTTCTGCGTGAAAATAGGAATGCTCAGAGTATAAAAGCAAGCAATGATTTTATTGTGCCAAATCTTGGTTACACACCTCATGAGGCGGGACTACCCACTCGGCGCAGCGGGCTGGCTGGCTGCTACGCAGGGATGAGCGGAATTCCGTCTTCCGAAACTTCCGATATTCCGGCGTTTTTTGGACTTTCGTCTTCCGTGTTCCGACTGCCGAAAAACAGCGAAAAAAACCGCAAGCTTTCGGAAGGGTTGGGAGGTGACCAAGCTGGATTTTATCATATGAGTTTCGTGGAGTTTCTTAGCAGATATCCGGCACCGACTACCCTAGGCGGCAGTAATACGTATACCAAAAGTGGAGCTTTCTGTCTGTCTTCTGTTTTCTTGCACGCATTGCTGTCATCCATCGTACCACGCGAACATAGGAAGACAACAACCTCTAGCCGGAACTTTCATCTTTTTTTTCTCTCAAAGAATGAAATTCTGGAAGTTGCGTTGCGCTGGCTGCGGTTTTACCGTTTACGTTATTCCATATATGTTTACTAAGTTCAGTGCTATATATCAGCATATGAAGGAAATCACAGTGTTGAAAAGTGAGTTACTTGGATAAGAGAATCTTGCTGAACATCGGGTACATGGTGAAAAGGGCAATCAAAACTTCGAAACTATCCACTTTCGCTCAGTATACGCGTACTGCCAACTGACTAAATAGTATAGAATTGATCCAGAAACAACGATAAGTTCTTCCAAACCTTAGCGTCGCACAGGATACTGCGGAGAAGATGTGAAAACTCTACTGGATAATTGACAAGAGAAACTACCGTAGAGTGGAGGAGTGGAGTGAGGATGGTGCTAATAAGGCTCTACATACTTCACTGTAAGCTGTGATGTTGGGAGCAGTGTGATGGCTACACCATTCCAAAAAGCTTTCGTCTCAACTAATGAGTTTTCGTTGTCTGACCACCATGGCTTACTAGTACTTATATTTCCTTTATTTGTCGGTGACTCATTTTTCTTCTGTTTTTGAATTCCTGAGTAACTTCATTCATGTCACAATTGGATGAAGCTATTCAAATGAGCACTCGTTTATCTAACAATACACTGACTAACCTACTCCTCCACCCAAGTCTCCGTAGACACTTCCGATATTCCGGTGTTTTTTGGGGCTTCCGACCTCCGAAATTTTATATCTGACTTCCGTTCATCCCTGGTGCTGCGGCTGGTGGATGTTCGGGGGATTTTCAGGTTTTCTTTAGTTTCTGTGACAACTTCACTCATTTGCAGGTCTCCTTGGTAACTGTCGATACTTATTCTTCCAAATAACTATCAACCTTCTTTAGTTAGTCTACTTTCGTCCTGGAATTGTTCTACTCTGTCATGGACAGATACCATTGCTTATGATAGGTACTTGTAAACCGCCAGGTCATACTTATGATAACACTTGTATAGATACTCCTGGCTGTTATTGTTTTGAAGTATGTACCTGTTGTACAGATATGAGCATCTAGGGCGACTCCGCCCACATCTTTTGCATAAAAGGACCTGGATGCTCAGATCTGGGATCGTTTTGTTCGTCTTAACCGAGAGTATCGTTGGCGTCGTCATCAGTGGCTGTGGTCTGAGCCAGGGAACCCTTTGTGACGTGAACTGACGAGGGCGTAAACCAGCTCCATCTGTCTTTACCGCGGTGTCCAAATCAGGGAACCCTTCGTGGCGTGAACTGAGGCGGATTTAACTGTAGCCAATAAACGGTTATTAAACAGCTCTACTTCACCAAGTCCACTGGTCCCACCAAATTGGTGCATCGGTCATTGGTGTATCACTTTCTCGGCGTTCCAAAAACTCAGAAAGTTGATCAAGAAGACTCGCGTGGCAGGAACATCTCCACGGCCACTTCGACGACGTCAAGTTGACGACCTGGTCTAAACAGTAGTTCAACACTTTTGTGCCATCCACAAGGCACATCGGCCAACTGTCACCTCAGCTGACAGATTCCATCCGCTGCGCGTACTAAGTACCCCAGCGACGACTTGGTGCTCCTTCACAATTACCCAAATTTTCACTTCGGTTAGCTACCTCATTGCTGACAGCGAACTCTTGTGAACTATCTAGTTTATCCAATAGTTCAAATCAAGGAGTCAAGTTGACTAACTGGTCTACCAGTAGTTCAGCGCAACTTTTGTGCCAGCCACAAGGTACATCAGCCAGCTGTCACCCTAGCTGACAGTTCCGGCTCGGCTGCTTGTATTACAGTACGCAGCGAAGACTTGGTGCTCCCACCGAAACCCAATATTGCTCTGTTCAGCTGCACACTGCTGACAAGCAAACTCTGTTGACTATATGGTTTATCCATTAGTCTAAAATCAAGGGAATCATTGACTAATTGGTCTCCTCCGTAGTCATTCTTTGTGCCACCTCACCAGGCACATCAGATAGCTGCCACCCCACCCGACAGCTTCCATCCGCTGCGCGTACTAAAGGACCCAAATTTTTCGCTCCGCTCAGCTACCTCATTGCTGACAAGCAATTCCTTGTGAACAATTTGGTCTATCCAATAGTTCAAATCAAGGAAGTTAGCTAACTGATTGGCTCACCCAATAGTCTAGCTTTTGGGCAACAAACAAGGTACAACACGTGGCTGCCACTCCAACTGGCAGATACAACTCAGCTGCGCGTACTATAGTATCCAGCACCGTCTGTGCCGCTCCTTGAGCCAGAGCCAGCCGCTCTCAGCCGCCTCAAATGCGGAAAGCGGACATTGCTGACTATCTGGTCCGTCCAGTAGTCCAGCTCTAGTGTCAACCACACGACACTAGCTGTCACCACAGCTAACATCTCGAACTGCTGCGCGTACTACAGTACCCAGCAAATCGTTTGCTGCCAAAAAAGAGCAGCTGACCCCAGTGCAATCAGAGCTAAGTGAATTTCTCACTCATCGAAGAGAAGTCAGCAGAAACCATCACCATGCATTCTACGATAGCTAGGAGTCAGTCACATAGAGAAAAATGGCCGAGCTTGTTGTATTTAGAACACGAATCTCATTGGCTCGCAGTTCAATAAACGCACTTCGTACTAAGGTGCAAACTATCGATCAACCATCTGAGTTCCCAACCACGGCAAGCGAGTGCACCATTTTTGTGACAAGAAAGCTGGGGGAAATTGAAGAAGTCGAGATGTTTTTAACGGATTTGCTTGAGTATCTGAGAAGTCAGATTGAGGCTGCAATCACCTATATTGTGGCGAGAGAGGAGCAGTCAGAAAGGGAGCTCCTGATGAACGATCTCGATGATTTTCTCAAGACGAAAGCATATCAGGTAGAGATCACGACTACTCGATGGACCAGTCGATTGAAGCACAGAAATCGAGAACTGGAAAGACAGTCTAGGCTGAATCAAATGCCACCTGGTACATCTGCTACGGCATCAGCTAGAGGTTCTAGCACGATTGGCTCCACATCAAGTAAACGAAACATCAAAGAGGCCCAGAAGCACGATAGAAACGAAGATGCGATATTCCACTCCACACATCGTCAAGACTGGGCACCAGGAAAGCTCCCACAGAATACAGTTGTCCTCAATGCTCCACCACAGGATAAAGTCGAGCTGAACTTGGTAGAGTCATTCAACATCAACGCCTGCAACGGTGAACCAGACACGTTCTCGTTGGACAATGACGTAGAGGACAACGAAGTAAATGCTTTGCCGGAAATGACGGGAAAATGTCGTCAATGTGAGAACATATTGAGTGTGCGTAGAGAAAACCTGAGAGACCATCGTTCTGAATGTCGCTACGTTAACGAGGGCATCTCATCACACAACTGGACATCATCTATGGTCACGCAGACTCCACATCTCTGGAGAAACAATGAGGATCACAACCATCTACTTTTGGGATGTTTTGCGAAGACGCGCACCGAAGCAGCCAAACGACCCATTCTCCAGCAAAATATCAGTCTTTGCATTGAAGAACGGAGTCTTCTCACGCTCTTTTTGACGGGTGAGAAAACAGTCTTCAACGATTCGCAGATGAAAGAGCTAGGATGGAACGGTCGTATATCTGATGAAGATTGCGAAACCTGGATGTCAATTACCGCGAGAACGCGACTTCTATCTCAAAGAGGAAAACCGCAACAACCACACATCACACCCGTGCCCCGAAAGCAAGTTGCAACGGCAACATGCTCACGTAGACGTCGAGATCGCCTCAACTATGGCTAACCGCGTCAAGCAGGGCAGGGCTTCGATGTACAACCAATCGGATATCTTTAGTTTTATTAGTTTCATGTGTAAATGTGATGAAGATTTGAGCTATGTAAGGTTAAGGTCAAGATGTGTAAGGCTATGGCTAAGCTGTGATTTAATTTTCAGAGTATGTGAATTTGTCATCGTTCACGATTCTAGCCATGTTTGTGGCAAATTGCTCCAGAAAGCAGATCGTGGGTGGAACAAATCGCCTAGAATCAAAAGATGTTTTTCATATGAAATTTTCATTAGGTTCGGAATTGAAGTGCTAGACAAATCATACTGTTAATTTTCTTTTTTCATATAACTTCGACTCCTCAGGTATTGTCAGCAGCAAGTAGTCGTAAACAGTCAGCAACCCACATCCGATATACAGGGGACGTCAATCACGATCAGCATTCCCGCGGAATGGCGCGCCGCACCACCCACGGCGGGCTGGCTGGTTTCTGCGGCAGGTGGATATTGCTGGATTTTCAGCTTTTCTTTAGTTTCTGCGACAATTTCACTCACTTGTGGGCCTTCTTGGTAACTGTTTGAGATAGAATGGCACCGATTTAGTTCTAATATTCGAGTTTGAAGAAGATATCGTCCTGCAATTTGTTTCCTACAAAGAGGCTTTTTGCCATTGCTTAGTAGAAAGCTGTTGTATCGCAAATTTGCTGTCTTCACTGTGGTTAATGACTAGCTTTCTCCTATTCACGATGATTTTTGGGTCAATCGTGTGAAGACATTGCATTGTGCGTTCTTTATCGAAGTTACTGACGTCAGGTAGAAGTTCTTGCTGAAGCACCTGTAAAAGTCCTACTCAACCCAGGAACATTCGAAGAAGAGTGCGACTGCCCACAGCGCCACTCTATCTCAAACATTTATCAAGAAGGCCCCGAATGCGTGAAATTGTCGCAGAAACTAGAGAAATGCTGGAAATCTCCGCAACACGCACCAGCCGCAGCACCCAGCCAGCCCACCGGGCCGCGTGCGTAGTGCGGCGCGCCATTCCGCGGAAGTACTGTAACAGACTGTGACTCGACAAGATGGCTAGGAAAGTGGACAAAATTCTGACGTAATTTTCCCAGTGGTGTCGCGGGTTCACATTGTGAAGAGTCACCTCTTACTGAGCGCTTGGGTGTTTTTCACGAAGTGGATCAGCTGAACTTAGTTGTTGCTGAAAATTACCATCGGCACTGGTGCTTCTTTACATTTAGGACAAGCCCTAGCCAATAGTCATCTCATTGTTCTCCAAAGCGCACGTCCAGAAAGAAGGACGTCCTCCAGGCTAAAATTGACCTCTCTGAAGCGGACGTCAGCTTAGGAGCTACACTGAAAGGCACTGGCAGCGGCCCAACTGCGGCCTCGAGAAGGTCGCAGAGCTCGCCAGGATCGGTGTCGTCTGCCGCCGGAATGCTATTTCTAGGCTCCCTTCTTCCAGATTTGATCGAAAATCCTTGAACTCGGGTATATAGAAAAGCTGGTAGAAGTAGCATAACAGCAGCAGAAACATCGGTTACGGCGCACGCGGCGCGGTTGCGCGACGTCCTTCTCGAAGCCGCGAATAGGTCAACGCCATTGACGTCCACTGTATGTATCTTTTCAGCAGTGGTGGTTTCTCCTCAGTCGTCATTGGTATCCTTGGCCACGTGAGCTGTATTTGATCCAAACTGGAAGTCGATCAGTGTCGGAGGTTTGTAGTGATAGTTATTGAATCAATGTAGTGTGAAACGTTCTCTTTTAGATATTAACCTATGTAGTTCAGAACCTGAAGAAGTGTTATTTGGTGCGCTAATGGGCGGTCGGCGAGAGCAATGACTGACTTCGTGTCGGGATCCCAAAACGCGCTTCGCGCTGTAACTGCGCGGGTAGCACCCTTTGAATTTCGAAAATCTCCTCAGTTGTCTTTCGTCTTTGACCACGCGCGGCGTCGTCCTACCTTGAGAGACTGTATTGTACTGTTCTGTGCTGTACTGCCTGAGTGCTGTATTGCCAACCCTGTCGTCGCCCCTCAGCATACTAAGGTTTTTACTAAGTCGTTCCTTTTTTGTAATCGTTTTTGCACTAGTTCGGTTATTGTATTTTCGTAGTTTCGATAAATTCAGTTTCTCTTGTGGTATCCTTATTCGCCGATGAAGAAGTGAGTTATTCGTGTAGTGAGTGAGTTGAAGGTTTCTGCCTTCATATACTTTGTCACCTTTGTTTTGGGCTATTCGATTCTTACTCTCTAAAACTTAACTGGTTTCGTTCTTGTCACTTTTGAGGGTCACACTTCATGCGATATAGTCTGTCCGGAACGACGAGTCCGCCCACGCACGTGGGGATCGAGAAGCTGCCACGTTTGCCAGCGCTCCACGTCATCGTACCTGATCTGCGTATCACGTTTCATCGTTATCTCAATGGTATTGATCAATGATTTGGCTGTGACGTGGACGACGTGGCAGCCAACAGCATCCGTCCCAGCCGCGCCGCTTCTCGATCCCCGCGTGCGTGGGCGGACTCGTCGTTTCGGATTGACTATATATGGTCTATTAGCTCACAGAAGGCGCCTGATCTGACATTGTCTGCATTTACGACTTTGCCTGCAGAATGCGTCTGGAAGGATATTTTAGCGGATGGCAGTGGGAAAACATTAGAATGGAAGGAACCACACCGCATGAATACCAAAAAAGTGCAAAAAATAGATCATTTAGCCGAAAAATGGTGAAGTCGTAGATGCGGACAAAGTCAGATCGGGCGCCCTCTGTGAGCTAATAGACTGTACTTAAAATGAGGCGAGGCGAGAATTGAGAAAATCGGCCACAATACTTGTAAAGAGCTGAAGGAAGTGCTACAAAACGGTTCATGACAGCCAGCCCGTCGGACAAAGTTCAGATCCGAGTGAAAACACAAGATGAAAAAAACAGCACGAACCTACTGCCCAACCCAATGTTTTTAATCCGGTTCTGGCCTCCAAAGTGCTAATCCCGTTGCGCAGATATTTTGCATGGCTGGAGCAAGACCAAAACAGCAGCACATCTCAGTCCCCGATCCCACCTCAATCCCTCCCCTGCACATCATCCAGAAGAGGTAAGGTGAAGCACGGCTCGCAGCGCCGGCGCTTATGAAAGGCGCACTATTTCGCAATGACATCACTGTATGATGTCATTGCGGGGAGACAGCACGCCCCGCGGGGGGACGCAGGCGCACGGGGCGTCGACGCGGCAGTGCACGCAGCGGCGGAGTGCGCCACACAATGGTGTCGGTGCGCGTTTTGTGCGTGGTGTCGCACGTCTAGTCCATCGGCACCAGTTCTACAATCCAGCTGCGAATCGATCGATAGCGGAATCAGAATGGCTAGGTGGGTGTCGTTGTAGTATGCATGTTTCGTTTGATCTATGTTCCTTTGCCTGTAGTACCACATTCCTCGATGATTCCGATGACGTTTGCGCAAACGGTTGTCACTGATGACAAATTTTGACACTGCAGGCCTTCGTCATCTGTTTTGCTATCAAGATTACTCTCTCATTGCTCATTTGGTCTATTATACGTACCCTAGTGAACCCCGCTGTTCATTTTCGTGTTCTATGGGAAATTAACGCGTATTTACACCGTTTCATTTAAAGTCGGTCTCAAAAATCATGTTTGATTCGTTTGCTGACTGTAGGTGCTATTCTTTACTATGGGCCGGATGCTTACTTGAGATTGCCCATGGTAAACATGTTAATCTGCTCAAATTTACCCTTAACTCTGGCTATCATCAACATGTTCACCCTTACATATAGTCTGCTAGCAGTGGCAGACGCAGGGGGGGGCGCCCCCCTGAGAAAGGGTCGGCAAATTTTTGAAATTACTTTGCAATACATATAAAAATCTTGTATTAGTTTATTCTTGCTTGTTTATTCCTAATATTATTTTTAATATAATTTTCATTAATTATTTAACATTAATTATTTCAATCTTCCGTCTGGGTCTCCAAAACGGCGGAGACCCCCTTTTTTCCCACCCCCTCCCCTCCCGCCCAATTTCTGCTTCCGCCACTGTCTGCTAGGTCAGGGAGTGCCTATGGGGGAACATGTCTGCAATGCGACCGCAGTGTTATCAGCTGATGTGCTGGTACGATCTATTTTTACACCTCTTCTGTGGGCTTTAATATGTAATGGGTACTCCAAATGTACGCAGACAAGGGTAGGGACCGCGGCGCGGCTCTCTTTAGCAGAGTCACGGGCGCTCTGCATGCTAACCGTCTGCATCTCTGTCCAAGAGAGCCGCGCCGCGGTCCCGACCCTTGTCTACGTACGTTTGGAGTTCCCCATATGTGGGGGTGGTTCCTCCCGTTTTGATGTTTCGCCACTGTCTCCTATCGAACCAGCTAGTCGACGGGCTGATACCACTGTGGTCGAAATTGCAGACAAAGTCCCCCCACAGGCACACTTTGAGCTAACAGACTATACATGGTAGCAGCTACAATACTCATCCCTCACACCTCTCTAAATTTTTACCGTGTCCAATACGCAAAATTTTTGATGTCATCCTTATCTCCACTTCATTTAGTTTCTTTTGAATTCTTTTTTTTTTTTGAGTTGACTGGTCTGGAACTTCTTCTTCCTACCTGATGCAACTGATGTGAATTTCTATTTGTTGGATACCATCGGCAGTCACAATTAATCATTACTAGCGGTTGCAAGCGCCGTTAGCAAAGAATTAGTTTACACTGGTTCTGCGTGCTTGGAAGCATTCCGTCTATGAATGTCGCTATACTCTTCGTGGAGTATACACTCTGCGTTACCGTCGTTCATGCGACATCGGTTTTGATGCGTATCGATCTTCGTTGACTCCTGCAACTGCGATGCTGGTGATGCTCGGTCCAAAAGCGATCAGCATTGAGGTCGATATCGCTAGCGATGGCGAAACGCGGTGCCATACCTCGCGTGGAGTTTAGCAGCAGGCTACGGTCGTGTGACTAGTCTGTTTGAAACGCGACGATAGTTTAATATTCTTGCATTTCCTTGTTTTTCGCCTCACCCTCTACAATTATTGAACAGGTTCATGCGCTCCTTTTCTCTCTACCATTTCTCCAGCTATCTTCCCCGCTGGAAGAAACTATGAACTGCGAATTGTGCGTATCATGGCCCATTTTTCACGAATAGAGACGGCGTGAAAGTTTGAGGCGGACATCAAATTTTGCCTGTCAATGCATGCATATCAGCATAAATTGCACAGGAAAGGGGGTAATTTTCCCGAAAATTGTTTGACCAATTTAAATGCAAAGCGTTACGAAATATAATTTGCTGGGAAGATGTTCAGAGAATTGTAATCGCTGTTGTACATAGAGAATGAGCATTTTTGCGGTTCCTAGTTCTGAGAAATTTTGAAATAACTCACAATACGACCCTTACCAATTTTACTGACCCCACACATATACAGCTGCTGCCGCCGCATAATGTCCTTTGTACACGGCTGCAGCGCGGCTGCACTGCTTCATCTGCAGGGAATATCCAGTTCTTTTTCATAAGACTTTATTCCGTTGTATGTAATCAATACGAAGGATTTTTACATACTTATAATATGCTATGTTGTAGTACCTAGCTAAGGCTACGCGAACTTTATAGGTTTTTTCCTGCTTGCACGCGTTTGTCCATATACGGTTCTATCCTTGCTGAAATCTTTTTGATGAGCAAAGCTTTCGATAGGAATGAGAAAGATGCTTTCGGTTGTGGAATATTTATAACTTAGAATAAATTACAGCTTTGTATATAAGTGAGTCATTCTTGCAAATGTCGTCTGCGCTCAGATCTTTGGCCTTGCGAAATTCTGCAAGCAGTTATGAGATTCTGACTGCAACTCTTTCTCGTTTGCCAGCCAACCGGTAAGGACTGTTTTCCGTAATTTTTCGATGTCATAACATCCAAAACACATTTGCAATATGTCTTTGAAAGCCTATGTGTCTGACCTTTGTTGGGACCAGCAACTCTTTCATGTAATTCAATCTGTCAAATGAGGCACTCACGAGTTTTCATATCATATTGTGAGATTGAAAAAGTGCTTCTTGGGAGAGGCTGCTAATTTAGTACATGGAACTTATTCCAAAACATTGATAAGCGATCGCTGCTGACGGGGAGAGTCATGGTGACTGCAAGAGTATGATACGATTTCTACTTTTCTTCTCAAGACGCATGCAAAGGATTTAAACCGGTCTTAGGATGTTTGAACATCTTAACATTGATGGTTGCAGTGATGTCACGCCAAGAAATTTCGAAGAATTTTCTGTAGTCTCCTCTTATTTTCCTAGTGTACTGCTTCAGGTAACGGGCATTATCGTGGAAACCACCGTTGCAAAAGCGTACTATTGGCATCAAATCTTCGTTAGCGCAGAAGTTTTGTTTCACAGAAGTGCTCTAGGAGAGCATATTTATGCAAACTGGTTCTCCAGATGGACAAGGAACTGTAGCGTTAGTCCATGGTTTTGTTCTGCTCCGCATTACCGTAGCACACCACCACTCTACTATCAGGAGTCCAAATTTCGCAACGCTCATGACGCGAGTTCTAATTCGAATCAGGCAGTCACGCTGATGGCCGGGCAAATCTGTGACAAAAAAATTATCACGTACAGAAACTCCAACTTTCTTTAAAATTGTCACGTACAGAAACTCCAACTTTCTTTAACTCATTTCATCGTCATGTTATTGAGGACTGGTCGCTACGCGTAATGCATTAACTTGTCACGTTATAACGCACAGAACTGATGCACTATTATCAATCAGAATTTAGTAGTGGCGCACCACACGGTTGCGTAGCACCGCGATCCGAGAAGCGCGGTGGGACCTAATCGCCACTCGAATGCGGCATTTGGGTCCCGAAGCGTTCCTCGAAGCTTAGCGATGTGAAGGCACATGTGCCACACCTCAACAAATTTGGCAGCGACTATCTTCCTAGCTTTAATGAAACTTGGTTCACTATACCTTTTTGCTCATCCTGAACACATGCATCTAATGCAAATAAGATACGCAATAAGAATTTGAAAACCCTGGAAATTTCTTTGAAATGGAGTCCTTTGCCGTTGATTGTGAAAAGTGAGAATGACCGAATCCTCCTATACTCAAGAAACAACTAATAATAGGATATGTACGCATGAAATACGTGAAATTTATGTTGAGAAGTGATTGAACTTGGAAATAGAAACTCCATGTTTTGTGGTCTGTTCGCGCTTCTGCCCTGGTACGGTGGGTTACTGTATAAAATAGTAGCCTTTCCATTTCCTTTTGATGACAGATGTCGTGGGCGCTGATACTCTTGGGCTTTATATAGTCCGTATACACAATAAGTGCGGTGATTGAATGGATAAATATGTATTATATAATATTTATCGCTGCACAGGAGATAGAAAGTGACGTGAGAAGTGAGTAAAGGAGCGCCTTGTGCGGCTTACAACATCGTTCAGACTAGTGCCTATCATTTCCAACATAAAACGGGTCAGTTCCGGCCCCGCCACATGAGGTACGATATTGGCGGTGATCATGGACACTACAGGGATCATCGATTCGTCGATGATATTATTGGTCTTTGTTAGGAAGTGGCAGACGTATTTAAGAAATGAAGTAACCCTTTTCTGCTCCTTAAGAGTGGAACTATGCTTCCATTCTTTCTCTTGATTTGAAATTTCTCCACAATAACTTCTAGTTTTCATCCCTGGCATTGCGATCGTAGTGGCGCTATTTCGAAATTGCCTTCAGGATTGCGCAACCAATTCCACCAATTCAAGCCTGTATGTCGAAATCTGATGAGCCCGTACTGAATATCGATGGAAAAATCGTCGTGTACGAGCTGGACAGCGAGTGCGCGTATGAATGCCAGTACGGGAGATTAATCAAATAGTAATGCCCACGTTGATTGGTTCAAAACGTTTTGTTTTTTTTTTTTTTTTAGCTTTTACGTGAAGCCATGTGCCGACCGTTATCTATATACCATCAAAGCATAAAAGCAGTGTAATCTACATCACTTCGTTTTCTTCAACAACACTTTTCTGTCTTTTCATCAAGGGATGTGCTGGATCAGGGTTTCAGATCATTTCATTTTTGCTGGAGCCGCTACTCTTCCGGTTCTTCAACGCTGAGCCTGATTTTAGTGTTCATAGATCCTTAAGGTTTCTTGAATTTCGACACTTTGTCTTGTGTACTTGTGCTTTGTAGTTTCTACGTTCGCTGATGTCATCGGCAGGTCCTTATTAGCAGCAAAGGAATGCTTTCCGCATGTAAACATTGAAAGTCATGTACTGCCGCCGCCCAGTGACGGTGAGCGTGCTGTGGTCGCTCAGTGGACGTGCTGACTGAGACATCATGCGGTTTCCTCGCGGTATATTTGTCTACATTTTTCGTATGGACCAGATTAGATGTTTCCGAAATCATATGACGTCATTATTGTTAACACTGACTTTGATCTTCTGATTTCTGGTTATTGCGGTTCAGCAAGTGCATTTAAAGGAAATTATTTCGGGCGCTGTCGACGTTTAGTCACGTTCATTGTAGTTCAGACTCTTTCAAAGGTCTTTGATGACATGAGCTAGTTAAATATATATGATTGCATAGCTCATAGTATTCTCCCTGATTGTTTTTTTAAATTTATTTATTTTGATACACTCAAAGTGCGCAAGCCAAGTTGAGGCGATGAGGAATAAATTGTGGGTAGGACCAGACTCAATATTAATGTACTAGTAATATTAGTAGGAGACAAACGACTGCAATTTACTGTTCACTGTTTCTCGAGTGATTTTGTACATTGCGGAGGGGAGTGTACGTTATTGTAAAACATTTGCTCCCTTATTTCCTTGCAGAAGTGACATGATTTTTGCCTGATTCATGTTTTAGAAATAATAGTTGAGTTTTAAACTACTGGCTATGAATTCGACGCAGGGGGGGGGGGGGGGGCGCGCGCCCCCCCCCGAGAATGGGTCGCCAAATTTTCGAAATTACTTTACAATACAAATAAAAATCTTGTGTTAGTTTATTTTTAATTGTTTATTTTTATTATTATTTTTAATATATTTTTTATTTATTGTTTATTATTATAATTAATATTATTATTAATTTTATTTTCCGTCTGGGTCCCCAAAACGGCGGAGACCCCACTTTTCTTCCCACGCCCCCCCTCCCGCCCACTTTCTGCGTCCGCCACTGCTGGCTATGAATTCGACTTTGAAATTTGTGACATGGCGGGAATATCCAGTGGATCCGCCAAATTCGGCGCTGCTGATTCAGTCCACAATTTTCCAGTTATGAAGCGAAGTAGACATTTTTTAACGTTATTCGGTGAGACAACGCCTCCCCTCGTGTTTCTCTTCCTGTTTTGGGAGAACATCACCCAAAATCCGCAGATCTCAGTTTACTGAAGCGGAGGAGGCAGTTCCAAAAATTGCTTGGGCCAGAAAAACAAGTCGTTCATCGCGGGAGTTACAACCAACCTGTGGCTGGGCCGTGCTTCGGGCTTGCACGCCTAATATGTAGCATTTTTTTAATCTAGTTTTCGGGCAGCATTACGCATTGATTGTTGTCCTGTTTACCAGATGGAATTTTTTTTAAAGAGGTTAGGGTGAAAAATGGATACAACGAGGGCAGTTGATCGTGTATTTTCTCTCTCCCCTATTTTACATGGTCCATTTCGCGGAAGATGTGAAAAACAGCACCTCTTATACATCCTTATTATTCCAAACATCTTTACCCTTCTGGTAGATTGCGCAGGTGAAAATATTTCGACGGCGCATAATGTTCGAAAATTGTTCTCCTGGGGAAAACTTACGTAAATGAAGGGGGCCGCTGTGGAAATCTGTAGAAATCCTAACACATATATTCTTTCTATGTCTAAAAAAAAACGCGACAACGCATGAGTTCGTGGCAGAGAAATAATTGAGCAAACGTACAACATCCCATCCCTCACATATATCGTCAATTTCAAGTTGCGGTCATTCCGCATAGTGGATCCAGATCAGGCATTTGCGGAAGTGAAATTCTGCACCCCGTAAAACGGAAAAAGGAGACTGGAAGGCCAAAAATGAGCGGAAAACGGAAAGCGTAAAATGGAAAAAAAGCAGTTTGTGAGCAAAAGTCATCTTCAACATTGGTTTTGCTAGGTACCTTCTTGATGAGCGAAATTGGTGACTCCTTCAAGTAATAAGGTAACACCAGGTTCACTGATGGTACTGATGGTAGCACTTCAAACGCCTGGGATATAGGTAGATCGAGGATTATTTATCTTTCACCTAGTTACGAGAGATTTTCAGAGTTATTTAATCAGTAAGCATATTAAGCACTGAATGTTTACTTAGACGAAGAGCTGTAAAGTGTGAAAAGTGCGACTTCTTTGCTTTACTTTGGAGCAGAACCTATTCTGCAAAAATTCAGACAAAAAGGTAACTACGGTAGTTAATACATTTGCAATCTGGGGAGGATCACGTTATTCACAGAGGATCCCGTTGGGGCGACAGGAAATGAACCAAGCTAGCAGCAGTGTGGCAGTAAATGATTTCTCGATCATTAAATTACAGGATGAAGAGTTCATTGCGATGAGCAGGCAGTATTACCGTAACTTTTAAGCATTATGGGTCCAAATCACTCTCTCTGAACTCAAAGTTGGCAGCGATTGGTGGTTTTGCATCCGATAAAGCCTGATCACCTGGTTGTTTGTCCTGATTACAATTATGCGCGAACCACTTTTTATATTACGCCCGGAAATTACTATGAGACCATCTGCTAACCTGACTAAACTTTCCTTTTGTCATTAAATTTTACTTTAACACAAGATTTCTGGATGTGCTAATACAGTTGTGCGCAAATATACGGTAAAATTCTTCCCTACAGTTCCATAGGTTCTAAAAACAGACCTGGGGTGAAGATGTCGCTTAACGTGTTGTTTATGTGATACGACCGATACATAGTGCTTGCGTCCAGGTGTACGTTTGGCCGCGGTCGTGCGGGTATGCTTTTGAAATTTTCTTACTTCCTCTTTCCGTTGCAACGGTGGCTGCTTATTAATAGTTTCGTGGATTGCAATCTCAAAAGCGTTCCTTAAACCGAAGCTGGGAGGATGAGCGACAAAGCAGAAAAAAAAGAAACATGTTTTTGAGCTTTCATTCGATATCAAAATCCACGACAATAATGCAAGTACTTACTAGAAATTTTTTCCGAATTGGTTTCGTAATGTTGACCTCTCCTCCCGTATATTTTGTTCCTGCTGTCTTCTCCCACAGCGAAAAACATCATTGCTGATATTATCTGGGGCGGTGATAGTTATATCCATCACAGCAAACAAATTCCTATGCACCTTTATACACCGTGGCGACGATGGAGTGTAAAAACCGCAGCAGGTGCACGTCACCTCACGTCAATGTTGTCGTTTTTGCCATGAGTGTGAGAGTAGTAGGGCAGTTATTATTTTTCGCGTCATTTTCCCATAATTTCGTGTGAGTTGGGTGTTTTCTACCTCAATTATTTGAGGCAGTAAATGTTTTTCTCCGCTGATCTAGGCAGGTGTATATCACTTTATAATAGCCATCACATTTACCATCACATTAAAAAGGGAAATATTCCTTCTCTACGGGTCCTACCGAGGCGTCATTCCTAAAGCGTTAGTACTGTCTCGTCCAAAAGTGACTATGGTTAAGTATTACTTTCTGCTGTCTACCTTTCTTGCTAGTTTCTCCAAATTCCGTTCATTTTCTCACGTTCTTTTTTTATTACTTTATTATTTTTCCATCGTTCCGTGTGGAACTGGCACCTATGCGATGTTTAATGATCCCATAGTGATTGATGTGTCAACATGCAGTCAAAGTTGTCCTTGCAATTTTGTCAAAGTTTTTTCAACTTTTTTTGCTCCAAAGATCGGTGTGGGCGGGATGAACCAATGCCTCTTGCAGTACAGTTAATGCTTGTAACTGTAGTGAACACAAGTATGGCTGTGATTCTATACCAGCTACTAGTTGTATGTTCGTTTTCGTCTCGTCGGACTTCTTGCACTTCCTAGCTGATGTCACTCTTATTTCTATTCGTCCTGTTGAACCATATACAATAATGACATATACATAGTGTATTTCACCGGGGAACATAGTTGTGAAGATATTAGATGGATAAAGAACGCAAGAAATAGTGCCGTATTCGGAGATCCAGGCGAGAAACCTAGACTATAGGCACAAATACCCAACCAATGTTTTTTTTTTCATTTTGAAATGCACTGTGGCAATGAAAACATGTATGTGGCTTATTTTCCCACGCAAATAAGAGTGAGTGACACAGTATTATCCCCTTTCCATAAGTAGATAAATAACGACGCTGTACTCGCTCAGTTTTTGTTAAATAGGAAGTGGGAGGGCATGTGATCACATTTAGGAGGAATTATGGTTAGTGCCAGGGAAACGAGTTATTCGTGTAAGTCTAACAGCTGAATATCGCGTGGGTTGTTGTTTGGGGAGCTATAATCGTTTAAACTTGCTCCCCTTCTTCTCTCGGTCGCTATTGTTCACATATTGTGTTAGCGGAATTGCAATGACTCAAACTGTGTTCCATCGATGTTTACTCATCACGTAACCGAGACTTTCACGTTTTTTTTCAGCCGCAAAATTTTAAAAAAGTTGTGGAAGGTGGGACGTGAGTTATGTCTCGTGCTGGTCATGATCATCGTTTTGTTTATCCTCGCCAACTGCTTGTCGAAGTTCAAATTTTCTTCGAAAGTCTGCTACTAGCGTTGCCTTACAAAAATGACATCACGTTAAAGGCAGTGTTCTCACCTCATTATGGGTGCCGAGATATCAACGGGATCTGGTCCTACTCGACGTGCTGGTTCCAATAATGTGCTTGAAATGAGAAAAAAAACGGTTTAAAAAACCTTATTTTGAAGGCCAAATTCAATATCGGAGCGGACGAGTTCCCTTGCTAGGAAGTTAGCAAAAGCGGAGCTGAAAAGTTAAGGTTACACATAAAAATATTATTGAGATTACCCCAGGGTAGACGTGTTGACACCCATTTTAACAATATATAAATTTCTGTTGAATTAGAACGTTTATCTTGGGTCATGTTAATGAGGCTCCTGATCCTAGATGCATCATTGAGATTACCCAGCGTAAATGTGTTGACGCGCGTGCGGCTCCTGGACCGGCAAGCGTCATTGAGCTTACTCAGGGAAACGTGTTAACGCTCGTGATATTACCCCCGTACTTTGGAGTCGTTAACACGTTTACCTTGGGTAATTCCAGTGATGCATGACGGACCTGGATGCATCTCTGGAAGGATGGGTGGTCTCACTCCCATGGGTATAGCTATTCATGCGTAGCAGCTTGGTACAGACAACTTCATGTATGAGTAAACATGTTGATGGGTGCTAGAGGTAGGGAAATATTGGGTGTGCAAAACGTTTACAGCTGGTAATCTCGGCAATGCATCCAGTACCTGTAGTAAATATGAACTGTAACTCCAGAAACTTTGTTACAGCACAAGAAATTTATGATTTTCACACTTAGCGCATCACATAACCTCTGCAGGCAAACCTTTGACAAGGAGAATTCTTTTGAGACTTCAAGATACAAAACTGGAGAAGTGCCTGGTTTTTTTTAAACTTCGAAGCTTTCTTGGGTTCTATTATTGGACAGCTGGATACTTGCTGTCTAATGATTCCCTCGATGCCGACATGTTTGCACCTCCAGTTCTTACAAACAGGAGTTAGAGTCACAATCTTGTTCGTCTGATCAACTAGCACGTATACTTTACCAAGTTCTTCTCTTCGTTAGTTGTTTCAAATCAAAATAAGATTTTTTAAGGGAATGACAGTTTCGCTACACGGGATGGAGATCTCTGCAGCGTCTCTGGCAGCTATCGTTCGTAATGCTGATACAACCACGGTATGTTTACTTCTCTTGATCACTACTTGAATTGTGCACTAGTCTTATTCATATTGTGATGGTACACGAATTCAGCTAATCGTGGATTGTCGATGTCTAGCCGAATTCAAACAATCCCACATATGTCGCGCGACGAATCCGTTCTATTCAAAGCTTCTTCAAAGGCGCCTCCTTGAGGACAAGGTCTGCATCTTGTTTCTCTTCAAAGATTAGTCATCATCCATGTTGAGCCGTCTTTATTTACGTCATTGTGCGGGTCGGTTTCGAGCTGGTCTGAAGTCCACGAGGCGACCGCTCTCGGCCCATGTGACTAACAGCTGTATTCTCAATCTGTGAATTAGTCCTACATAGTTAGTATCACAAGTCACATTGTGGAGCCCTGTCCTACGAACTTTCTCGTCATCTTTTTTTTTTCACGTGCTTTTTTTTCACGTGGAGGCGTGCGGGGGGGGAGGGGGTGCACGTGTTAACGTACAGCTATCTTTGTATTTATAACCATGAGCTGTAGCCATTGCTCAGAGAGCAGTATCCAGTCTAAGATAAAGCGCAGAAGTTCATTTAGAAGATGTCTGCCTTTCCATTCTGTCGCCTCTATAGTGATCTCTCTAAGCTATTCAACATTCTCTTACAGATTTTTGTTTTCTCTAGCTGTTCTTAACTCTTAAATACTCGTCCACACCTCTCCTGCTTCAGTCTGATTTTTCTGCACCACAGGCTATTAGAATTTCTGTTCTGTATCTGAGTGTCACTGTTTTCAATGGTTCTTCATTGTTTTGAAGCTGGGCGAGTCGCCTTTAGTTAGCCGGGAACCGACAAGGTGTCGCAGAGGGAGCGGATCGCTATCCAGGGAGAAATTTTTATTAAGACGTAATTTCCACGTACTCGTGGTGTTTGGACCTCTTACTCAATTCTGAAGATGTCATAACCGTCGTAACGTCAGGCATTATAGAATGAAGCTCCACAAATCTGGTTGGTGCAGAAGTGCAGCATCAACTTTTGTGATCAGACGATTTTCCATCTTGGAGGATGGGAAGGGATCATATTGGGGGAAATTTTCTACCGTTACCGTACCGGATGAGCCGGTTAAAGTCCAGCTTTCATACTTCTTACTGCTTCTTATTGCTACTACCCCACTATTCATCGCATCTTCATCCCCGCCATTTTGCCTAGATTTTTACCATTGAGTCTTTTCTTTCATCTATAAACTTACGTCCACGTGTTGGGTGTTTTTTTTGTCATATTCTTATCTACCTGTTTACCAAACTTTTTCATATCACAACACTTTACTCACCTTCGTTTAGTGATTCATCTCCTTGCAAGATAAAAGGTAGCACGACTAGGTTTCTTTGCAGAATTATGTCCTTTTTTCTTCTCGATTCTGGATATTCGCTTTTGTACTGGTGCCCCATCAGAAATGATATTTGATGACACCTGTCACATGCAAAATTCTCAAAGAAACCATGCTTGCAGAATTCGTCGTCTCATAGCGTCATTTGTTTGATTTCTTAGATTCCGCGTTAATAGTGAGAGTCCAAAGTTAAAAACTCCTTAGACTAAACTTCCAAAGCGGGAAAGGGAACTGACTGTGCTGTAATTAACCAGTTTTTATCAGCTACATAGTAAGTGATTCCTATCGCTTTATAGATTTAGTGTAGGTAGGTGAACGACTGCCAATGTGGGGGCTTTTTAACGGCATTGAATCTCACCCTTGGTCATATGCGGTTTGCTGGACGTGAGAAGAGCGACCAATTCCGTAGAGAAACTTGGAAATTTGACATATGATCTTATGTTTATGTCCTTGTTGTCGATTAGTAAGCTGTCACAAGTAAGGCTTATTAGTAAAGTGCCACACCTTAACCAGTTTACCTTGAACACAGATTTTCTAGCAGAATTTCGCTTAGTCATAGCGTCCTCTTGAAAACCACTGGAACGTCTTTCCCTCTTACTTCCTGTGAGGTAATGGAATTCAGAAGAATCAGGCGTTCTTGTATTACGAAGAAATTTTATAACTCGCATGAATGTGCATTGAGATTGATTGATCTGGAAAACGAATTGTTCCATATGTTTTGCCACCAATAATCAACAAGATGCCCGCCGGGTCTTCTTTGTTTGAATTCGGTCAATTCTGTGTATCAATCTATTCATCCAGTGTTCATGAACTGTTAAGCGCACAAACCAGCAATGGTTGGTGTGATTGTTCATCTTATAGACTAGGTATAGAGATTAACCAAGGTAGAAATGATGACACCACATGAATTTAACCATGTTTATCACGAGCGTCAACATCCTTACCCTAGTATCTTAATCATGCATCCAGTTCGAGGTAATGTTGAAGGCGCACTGCTTCGATGTTGGTTTGCTTACCTGGCTTCGTATGGTTATGCGTCATGAATCCTAGCCATGATTAATGAGGTCAACAGTGATTCACGGCTTCCCACGTCAGTTTGATTCGGCAAAACGTTACGGAGCCCATCTGAGAAAAAGGGTCTACAAGACATTTTGAAACGTTTCATCTATGATTCAGCATGTCGAGAAAGTCCGGGATGTGTTAGAAACTCAAATGCGAGAGTTAGATGCGAGACTGCTTTAACATCGGATCGATGATAAAGGCAGTGTCTCACCTCATTTTGGGTATCGAGATATCCACAGATATAGGTGCAGCTCGAGGCGCTGATTCCAATGATGTGCTTGATGTCAGGAAACACCCTCGAAAACCCCTACTTTTAAAGCAAAATTGGATACGGGAGCGGACGAGTTTCCTTGCTAGGAAGCTAGCAAAAGCGGAGCTGAGAAGCTGAGATTGCACATTAAAATGAACTTCTCAGCAGCAGCTATATCAAACAAACAAACATTTTCGTGTTGAAAAGAAAAACCATGCCGCACCCTCAGCAAGCTCTTGCTGCGGAATGAACCCTCTCGTCCACTGGTCGAGAATTTCGAAATTCTCCGCCAAAGAAACCCGTAACTTATGGGGTTTTCGACGTTTCCACGAAACTTAAAGTACATTTTTGTGCTCAGCTGCTCACGTATGTTCGACTAAGATGGGAATCTCGAACGCGGCCCATGAGCTGAGACACTGCCTATAAGGCAGCTAGTGGCACGAGTATTGCTGGGTGAAATCATACATCACTCATCGTAGATTAGGAATTGGAAATGGGGGAGGGAGCTTTGGCATCTTCAAAATAATCTACTCGCGTGTTGTGAAATGGTTGGATCTATCGGAACATCAGCACTTCTTGTGAATTCAAAACATTGTGCATGAATTCACATGCCCCATGATTTACGCCGGGATCAGTGTTTTCCTACCAATTCTCCTTCACTCCTCCGCTTCCTTAAGTAGGCTTCCTCTTACCAGTCATCCGGACTCACAAGTCTGACGGAAGCGTGAGACTAATGGGTACTTATCCTGCTTGTCTTGACGCTTACTCATCACATTCCGGGTATCGTGGGCACTTGAATGAATCAGGCGAGATTTCATCGTAGCGTGAACCAGGCGCTTTTCCATTACTAACAATGGCCTTGTGGATCTCTGATTCAGACGCGAGTTGACTCATCTGGGCCTCCTTACTGCGCTGACTCATGATGACCGCTCTCGTAAAGGGCGGGGCCACTACGTACGAACCGGCTGTCTGCGTCATCACCCACATAACATAGCTGTTCGGGTTCGCCAGTTCAGCACTGACCAATACCTGGGGCGGACCTTGCTCAAGTTCATGTCCTAGATGTATACAATGGCTTTCAACCTCGCTATGCTGTATGTTCTCTTTGCATCCTTTCGTTGTCCTTGGTATCTCTAAGTGATTGATTTTCCCATGTCGACGTGAGAGTTTCGTTTTCCGCTCTTATTCGCTTGAACAGTATCTTTCATGGTTTGGAGGTGGTTTCCCTTCATCACCTTGATCAATTTCCATTGTTTTCATTTAAATCTAACATGTTCCATGCAAATGTTCTTGTCAAATGTTGACTTCCCTACTAATATCCTTCTGTGCTTCTATCTTCACTGCCACAGGTTCAGACTCCACGAGAATTAAAATCTGAACAAAAATTGTGGCTCCAACCTCGACAGTCCTCGTTGAACTCTAAAATAGATTTCTATTCGACCAGATGTGGCGTGTTATGTAAACATTGCGATTGAAAAATAACGTTGTTTTAAGATATTCCTGGTTATTCTCCACTGCTGTTTAATCATAGTGGAAAATCACGTTTTGTTATTGTTATCCTCAAGGTAATCGGATTGTAATTTCCACGGTATCAGAATTATTTGACCATCATGCTCCACTTTTTCTTTGCTCTGTAGCAGCCTGGTTTTCCTTGAAATATGCGCAGAATTGATATCACGTGGTAGTTTTGGGATTCTTCTAGAAAATTTTGAGGTGAATTATGATGTCTAAAAAGCTTGGAAAATCGAAGAGCAAGAAAAAATGTTGTTGTTCCATTTTTTGGGATAGTTCCTTTCCTTTCCCAAAGGATTATGGTTTATAGTTTTTGGATTAGGGGTAATACCTCACTAGATCGCTAATTACAACCGGTGGGCGCTGCCACGCCTGTGTCACGTTTTAGTTTTTCTTATGTGATTACGTATACTGTGCGTCGGAGTCTCCACATTCCTGACGCTGGTGACTCAGAGTCAGACTAATTATACGAGTCACGCTTATACGAGATGACTTCCTCCTCCACATGTTTACAACGCTTTGCTGAATGAAGTATTTTTACATTATATTTCCTCGTGTTTGACTTTGTTTATTAACAACGGCGTTGGTGATTGGTTTTCTGTTTGTCGAACAATGACTATCATCTTTTACGTACTGCCACTGATCTAGGTGTTTCATGATCCTTTTGTTCTCGTACTGTAATTGTAATTTATCTGGTTTTTATCAGGTCGACCACGTTCGCCTCGCCAATCAATTACGCTCAACATTACGTGGGAAAGAATCCGAGAACGGCATGGTTGACGTTGTTCTTTACACAGACGAGCAGCCGGAAAAACCACCTACAAGATTCTGTTCGAAGAGGAGGTGAGTACGTCATTGAATGCTCGTGACCACTAGCCCTTCGTAATCTGCCTCGTCTACGAAGTGAAAAAAGTGCATTGGACGAAGTGGTACAGCGGTGATATTCTTCTGTTTCATAGAATGAACGCCAATGCGCAGCTGGAAAGCCCGGTGAAGATCCTACGAAAACTACGAGATCAGCTGGAGTGCACAAACGTTTTCGGGAAGATTCAAGTGCTGGAGGGTAAGTGTGTTTGTGTGCTAACTTACCTTATACCGCAATGACAACCATCGGTTTCTGTTGCCTGTTTACAGCAGTTTTTCGAATTAGTTGTTCCGCCATGGTTGTCTGACTAGCGTTGATGGTATAATAGAAGCGTTGGAGGTGTAGTAGATACGGCTTTGCTTATATGCTGATCCTGAACAAAATAGGTTTCCACAAATAGATCCTGAACGTTTTTGTCATACATCCCAGAAAGTGTTTATATTGAATTGCAAGCGTTGCATGTCATATAAGCAATCTCGCCAGCTAATGTGTCACGTTCAACCTGTTTTTTCCACTTAATCTCACGCTTCAAAGAAAAAAAAACTAGTGTAGCCAGTACTTGTTGCCAACGCCAAGGCGGGCACGTAATTCATCTGTTTTGCTATAATGGCGAATAGGGTTGTTAATTCTCCAGTATTATAGACTTTGTAAGTAAAATTAATCGAAAATATGCCACATAGGCAATAATGCTTTCCTGCCAGATGTACTGGTGGTCAGTTGGTAGAGTAACATCACTGAATAATGCCACCTCAAAACACTCAAGTTAACAGATTTATTTATCCATCTGCTTATTCATCTATTTACTTGTTTGTTTACTTTTCCACCCGTTTTTTTGTTCAGTTTTAATTTATTTATTTTATTTATACATCATCCAACTGCTCATGTAGAACTTATTGCTTTAAGCTGAATGTGACCACTATTGGTGCGAAATGACGATCCTTGTATAATATTTTTTCAACCACTCTATCTTTGTTATGATCTTACGCAGTCTATCGCACTTCTATTCTGCATTAACAGTGGTTTTTAATAGTGGACGTTAGAACTTCGGCATTTCACTGAGTGCGATGAGCTCAAGTAAATGCTGCAACTACTGAAATCCTAGGTAACGACAGTCGTTTTTTGTTGATGTCTACGCCCCTCTTTCCACTAATGAACCACAAGAATGTCAGTTACCTTGGCTTATTTTCTTTCCGTTACAGTAACGGCGTTGTATGTGTAGAAAGTTCTTTCAACGATGCAGATTTCACCCGATTTCACCCGACAGTAGAAAGTTCTTTCAACGATGCAGATTTCACCCGACAGTTTTGAAGTCCAGTCTTTTTTCGAATGCAAGAGTTCCATGAAGTCTTCGTTTTCTCAATAATCGCCCTTGTTCTTGTCACATTCGCTGTGAAATTCGAATACGCATGGGAGTCTCGATCAAATTCTGTCGTATTCGGGCGGAGTCATGCTTTGTGAAGTGGAGCTCTTCTTCAGTTTCTGCCAACTTGATGTCAAACACCAATTTTCCAAGAGCTTTTCTTTTATGTCCATTGGCTTTGTTTTTAATCCTTATTCGACATTCAACGCATGCCGGGGCTTTCTCATGTCGCTGGAATTCGATATTTGTTCCTTTTTCATAGCAGTGCTATCGCATTTAATTTACTTTTTTGTTCTAAACTAACAATACCAATTGGTAAAATGTGGAAAACCAACTCTACTTTGGGACATTGAGTTCTGTGGAAATTTCGACTTCGACGATTGTCATCAGATTGGACATAACCTCCGTCACCCTGGATCCGAAATTCAGTAAAAATTCTTCTCAGTTGATTTAGTTTATTCAAAAGTACACGAGTTAAGTTGCATCTTCCAATAATGGTACTAACATTCACAGTTTCTAACGTCATTTATTCTTATAATAGCTAACTTTATTGGCTCAATTTTCGGCTGGCCACGCCGCCCACCTAAAAATTCCTTTGCAACCACAGCTACCACAAGCGCCGAGCTGTTGGTAACCTTCCAAGGTTGTTGAAATCTTGAAAAGGCTGAGACTGCCGCTGAGTGGCCTCTGTTTGATGTGCAGATTCTTCCATCGCTAATTGAATGAACCTCTGCCTGAGTGACGGTGCAGGCTAAGACTCGCCTCTGCACCTCGCATTGCATTGCTCATGAGCGCGAAGTTCCTCTTCCCTTCTATTGAGAGTTTTACCAGTACAGTACGAATGAGCTGATGTCACTGTCCTTCAAATATGATTTGCCTCTTCAAATTGTTTGTGGAAATTATGGGTAATCAATTTTGATTTTGTTTCTATTAGTAGTACTTCAACTACTTTACTTGAATGCTCTAGTATGAATGGCCCGAGAATGATTTTCGTGCTTTCCTCAATACTACTTCACCAAGATTTAGAGCGTCAAAATTTATTTCAAGAGCTTTATATTAGCCTTCAGAATAGTGCGTGAAATTTCCCCGATTCGCCACTTCATTATCCGACTATCGCATCATCATTTTATTATCCCAGTGCAGTCCTCCCGACGCTGTCTCGCTGTGCGCTGCAGATAACTCTGCTGCCATCTCACTGCTTCTGGATTCATCCACTCCTTGAAACACATCTATCTGCTTCAGCTATACAAGTCCCAATGTTTACTGCATGACATCATAGTAGCGAAAGTAATGCGGTTGCTATGACTACCCTCATACTCTTCTCAAATTAGGGCAAAATATTTTCATGACATCAGGACTAAGCGCAGTTTGCATGACGCCATGTCAAATCCGCCCACGTAACGATACGGACTAACTATACCTGGGTAGTGAAATATGTAGGTGATGGCGTCAACTGTGCACTACAAACGCATACCTTCTGTCAGTCAGAGCTGAGACAGCACACTATGTAGTTTTTGTGCATGCAGTGAATCATCGCGCTAAAGTGTGACTGAGTGTTAGAAATTGCCCACCAGTAATCAATAGTGTTATTCGTAAATATTATGGTATATTCCTGTCGCTGAGTAAATATAGTATTGAGCTGAACTTGATAGACGAGGGACAATGGCATGATTTTTGATTTCTTCTTCTCACCAGTTTGTCATAGCGTACAATTCGGCTACTTCCATTATCGATGTGCAGGGAATGCCTCCGAATCAGAAGATCAGTGACTTCTATAATATGACTTAGCGTAATATCGAAAAGATTTTTTCTCAAAATTTAGAATATCTTTTTTCATAAGTTTCTCTTTTTGTTTGTTCGGTTTGCAATAATATTAAGGGTACATGTCTATGTCCTAGATTTCACAATCTTTTTCATTTCTTCAATTCATTTGTTTAAAATCTGTAGGTTCCTCTGATGGAAATGGGAATTCAGTCAGAATATGCACCTATAAAGTTGTAGTAGTGGTTTTTTTTTGCATGCGGTTCCACAAATTTGTTTACTGTCCCAGAATTACTCCGCTCACTTTTGAAATGAACTGCAAGCACTAGCTTATTGAGCAGTTCCACAAGTGTGTTATTTTTAGATACATAGTTTATTTCGCTCTCCAATGCATGGCAACGTGTAGTTGACTCATCCAGCACCTCTCTCAGTTTCTGTGGGATTTGCAGAATTGAAGTGTCCTGCTGTTGTATATGTGATGCTTTTCAAATGATATTATGACATTTTGCTGGGAGGGTCAATATCTGAATTATCTTGAATGACTTGGGTATTCTGTAGCAGAAAATGAGAGCCACCTGTGGTTAGGATCTGCTTACCGTTGCGAGTTCGGCAGGTAAAAAACTGAATATATCTCAAAATTGCCTGGACAATGAGTGAGATGGCTGTATTTTACTAGTTGCGATGTTAACATCTTAAGAAAAGAAAACCTGATACTAAATGATGCAGCAGAGATTGACTTCACTGTGCTTCAACAGCGGACCATGGGGATCCACTAAAGGGACCACTCATGGATGTCTCGCGACCCCTCCATTGAACGTTATTCACGAAGACTACGGCAGGTCTGCTCTCTCGCGCTGCCGGAGGACATTCAAGGATGGGCGTGTCCTCCGGCGTCGAGAGGGGGTGACTCATCGTGCATCGATTGTATCCCGCGTGTTTTCAATGATGGCGCAGCGGGCGAATGCGCCCCGTCTGCGTCCCTGTCCGAGCGTTGTGTTCAACTCTGCCCGTCTGTGCGCTGTCGCAAATCCGCGATTCATATTTGGCATAAGCCGTCACTACTTCTTCTCCTCCTCAGTGGCGCTGCGCTGAATATTTGATTCAAGCTCCGCGGCTGGTGCTCTAGCCGACGAACTAACTGACGCACGTTTAAAACTACGTTCGTCCTCTTCACACTACCCGCTTCACTTCTTTGAACTACCAGTTGACTGATTCTCTGAGCATGAGAGAAGAACGGAACAAGAAGAAGAAGAATAAGCAGAAGGCCCGCAGACCCAAGGCTAAGCTGCAGGTTCAGCCGCAGCATGGCGCAGCGCAGGAGCCCGCGGAGACGAAAGCGGTGAACGAGGAGCCATCAACAAGTGAGAATTTGGTGGAATGAGTTTTACTATGAAGTTGTGACGTAGCTTTTGAGATGCCTCACAAGTTGTAAGTGAAGAGGTTGCTATAACAACGGAGCGTTGAGCAGTTTCTGTGAGGTGTTTTGAATGGAATCGTTGCTGCACTTTGGTGTCAGGAGAGTTTGGCTCTTAAGTGAGAAGATAAGGTGAAGAAAACAAGGGGATTTATAGATTCTGATTAGCTTACACACGGCTTTTAGCAGTAACCTTTCATCTTTCCCATAGTTTGTTTATGTATCGTAGCCCTAGACTCTGTTTCTGTTCAAGGCTCAAAAATTATTTTCAAAGTTTCAACTGTGGCTTTCTGAGCCCTCTAGTCGCCTCTTTAACTGTAACAAAATCTCACTATTTCCAATCATTTCCAATTATCTTCACATATATTTTATTCTCTTCGCTGTCCTCTATCATATCTAATTCTCAAATGGCCTTTTTCTTGTTGGAACGCCTCTCGAATTTCCATCAGAAGAGATATTCTTTCCATTGCTGCGGTCCACCAATTTCTGCCTCACACTACTAAACTATCAGCACATGTGTTGTGTCATCCGTGAACTCTCGATGGGCTTGTGACACCCCAGCTATCACAGGACCTTTTTTCGAAACATACAACATCGAGAAAATGTTGAGTCATCGAGGTGGTAACGCAGGTTTTCACGGGAATAGCAGCACATACTCGTGGCTGCGACTAAATTAAAACATAAACCCTTGTGATAGTCGAGTTATAGTAATGTTTTTGCTTTTTTTCAATTTAAGGACATGTTCAGCGATGTTTTATCCAAAGTGGAAGTCTGGTATTGGGTTTGGGAATAAGTTTGCTCGGTTTTTTTTTCAACTTGTTTCTTCACGGGGGTTTGGATCCCGCTTTACTTGCCGTCATATGTAGTTCATTTTGTAGCACTTGATTTGATCTTTGCAACCATTCCAACCTCATTTTTCAATTCTCGCTTTACCTTGTTTTATACAGTACGGATTGTGACCACCTAAGTCAACAAAGTTGAACCCCCCCCCCCGCAACCGACTTTCACTCGACTTCAGTCGTGGCTCAAATGTGGCTCAATTAGCTAGGGGTACGTTTGGAGAGGAACCTTTACTGCTGAAAGGACAACATAGAAGTGGTAAACCCACTTCAGACAAGGCAAATTTGGCTCTGAACTTGCTTCTCGTTCTGGACGCCCAGTTTGTGGAACATAAAGGCGATCGTCCGCTAAGGTTGCTTTAGATGTAAGGAATACTCATCACTGAGGCTATTCCTCAATAATGTGTAACTTTAGCTAACGCATTTTGTGTGAAACTCGAAAATGCTCGATTAGAGGTGATCACATTGGGTATGCTCGATTTCTCCACGCAGATTTCACCAAGATGACTAGCAAAAAACACGAACGTAGGAGGTTTTCACTACAACCGACTCTACAGGTCTAATGCAGTCATACGCAGCTTATTTTGTCCACTTTCCTATTGATTTCGGAAACTTTATCCAAGATTTGCGATTGCAGGCTACAAATTGAGTCATCTCAAACAACGCGATATTTCGTAGACATGGAGCTGAGGAGCTGCCCTGTTTCTGACAGCATTAATAGAAGAGGGCACGAGCTATGAAACGCATTCAGTTTGGTTGTCATTGTTCGTGGAAGGTTGTGGTTTCTATGCTCATAAAAAACCGAACGAACTTATTCCCCAACCCAATATAAAAACGAGGAGAATGAGTGGGTTTGAAGGGGGTGATCTGAGCGATGTCACCTGTGTGAGGATGACTCATTCTCAGTGCGCATACAACGCCGCGCATTGATTTGCTACTAACGAGTCGACTCATCGCTGAGGTGGTTTTAGCTTCGATTTAAGCGGCTATTTAGTGAACTTATTTGAGCTTGTTTCTCATTTAATTTGAAAAGCTCATTAGTGGATGTATTTGAAGCTGAAATAAGCTGTATTGCTGCGCAGAATCGCTTGTATAATGGAGCAGTTAAGAGAAATTTTGTATCTGCAGTTGATCGTTCCTATTAACTATGACTTGGTGCAAAAAAGAAACTACGAATTGGACGTGGGCTTCCTGTTCCTGCTAATTTTTCCCAGTATATTATGGTTGCAGATCCCGTGACAGCTCCAGTCATCGTCAGAATGACTATTACTTCATTTAAATAAGAACTAGATATGAAAACCTGCACACATTGTTCGAAAATCACTGGGAATCTCTCGTTCGGTGCTTTTTCTTCTTGACTCTTAGTCTTCATCAAGCTTCATATATTTACCACACGTGGTTTCTTGTTACTCTTTGAAAAGCTCCACACTCAGGCACTCTGACCAGTAGGCCTGCTTCTTATTATCTAATGTTCTTTTTTTTTTCTTTCAAATTGGTTGGACTATTTGGAAGAGCAGTTGTCTGCACTGTAGTATGTTCTTGTAATTGGGTGTTTTGAATGTGACATAGTGTGACAGCTGTCTGTCTTAAAATACGATGATTCATAGATAGTCTTGCAGGCCGTCTTTATAAACTACATGATGCCCAAAAAATGTGACTTTTAATTTTGAACATGCCATGAGGACCTAAGATTCCCAAGTTTTCTTCGCTAATGGAAGAATTTTAAGAATAGATGCTTGATGACGAAGAGCATTGTTCGAAAAAAAAAAACTTTTGGGCTGCCTTATTGTTTTATTCTTCGTTAGAACTTTTTCTAGGGCGGAAATGAGCGATATTGCTTTCCTGTTTTAACACCTCCAACTAATAAATTATGACGCTTGCAGCGTGATCCTAGCAAAGAATTATGCTTTCGGACCGGTGTTCTAAAGTGATTCAGTTTCTCTCGTCTTGCTTTACCTGAAAATTATAGCGCCTGCACGTCTCACAGATGGTAATTTTATTGTGAATGGCTGGTTTTACGATGCCTCACTGTTTGAATGCCGAGCACTGTATAGTTGTGTGCGAGCGTTGTGACTCATCAAGAGCTGTCGGTTTTTATCGCTGACTGCTGGGCTTGCAGGGCGTAGTCACACAATTTAAAGGGGCAGAGGAGGAGGAAGGGGGACTCGAAATTCCAGAAATTCGGATGGTAGAGAGAATCTTGTTCATCTTCGATATTCTAAAGAAGAAAAAAAAAACGATTTGACGTACAAAGGATCTTCTAGAAGCGCTAATCACTGCGGTATAAATATTGCCTTGGAAAAGGGAAGTATAAATTCTCTAGATTTAAGGATATAGGGAATGTAAGTATTATTTTTGCAAAGCGTACTCGTACTGGTTGTAGTTGACTACATTCCTGCCAAACTGGTTTGAAGGCGATTCTGCAATTTTTAACAACGCACACGTGGAACCAGTATATTGAGAGGGTTCAGAATTTTGTTAGTTTTTCATACGTACAATTGGGGGTCCCCATGTTCAAACCAAACGTTATCCATCCCTTTTGTCTCTTATTATCTAACAGTTACTCCGTAGGTTCTACTTATTTGAGTTTTTCTTTTCAAAAAATGTTCTTAAGCAGGGATTATATTTTCTTTATTATTCATTCAATTATCTCTGCGTACTGTCAATTGCACATAAGACTTTAAAATTTTAGCTTAACCTGGCATCCCATATTATCCGACACTTTGCACACATTTTTTTTCGTTTGATTCCACCCCCAAAGACACTGCACCCATTTTTAAGAAAAGATTTACAGCTTCTCCATTCTGGATGTTTTTTGTTTTGCCGCTCTTTGAACGGGCTCGGGCGCGTTTTTGAGCGTCGATGGTTAATCACATGTCGAGGTGAATCACGGTTCATGTGATGACGCTCTCATTTACCAATGGCTACAGAATATTGACAGCTATGACGTCATTGTGTGGCTTGACCATATCGTGTAGATAAGATCCCCCGAAATTAGAATATTCGATGAGCCATCCACGTTAACCTTGATTGAGAAATAGCGTCAAATATGGAATTTTCTTGTCATCTGTTTATCGATGATTCGACATTGCTCACTGTGTAAAGATGGGGGACGTTATCGCGCTGATTCTGTCCGGGAAACGATCTTTCCTTCTGATCAGCAGCAATCAGTTCGCAAATGGGAGTGTTTTGTGGATCGTGTGAGTAGAAAATGCCCTGGAATTGACAAATCCTCGATGGGAAATAATATCCAAACGAGGTGGTATAATTTTTGAACGCCCGTATAAGTTTTTCTCCGGGTTTCTTTTTTCGGACTTTTTTTTGCTTCGTTTTGTAATGTACATACAAACTTTTCCGTTGCAAGGGATGTGTCAGTTTTTGCCGGAAAATTCGGCAATTTTGGTGGGAATGCTAATTAGACACGGAGTAACAAATTCTGTTGTGAAGACTACTGACACTTTTTCCACTACATATGCTTGCAACATACTGGCTACACTGGAGTCCGTGAATTCACCAAAGGGGGCTGACCGCCCCACACGCAACGGTGCATAGTGAAATAATTCTGTTTGCGAGGCAACTTTCGAGATGAAATTTGGCCGGTGGGAGCCATTTCCCCCTAGTTGGGGGAGTGAGTTTTTCTTTCACGTTCGAAGCGACTACACAATTTCCAACTCTTTCCTTTGGTAGAGGCGTCTCAATTATAAAATTTTGTTTGCTGAAGTACTAAATCTTATTTTTCCCAATCAAACTGCTTGCAAGTCAATGCTCAAATGTGTTTCAGGTGGATTCCAAAATTTCCGGCTACAATTCCCGCAACAGTGCGAAAGCGAACATTCTAGCGGTGGTTGTGCGATGAGCCGTTTGTCGGCCAGCATCTCACAACCGTGCCTTTCTTCCATAAGTTTGCAATCGACTCCAGATGGTCCAACACAGATCTTTCCATTTATGTACCTCGGCAGCCAACAGGACGCTCTTGACACGGAGCAGATGCGGGTTTGTGTTTGTGACTCGTTGAACTGCTACTCATGCGCACCCGCAGCAGTGTCGATGGATACATTAGTCAGCGTATTTCTTTCCAGAAGCGAGGCATAACCCATGTCGTTAACTTGTCGATCGGATGTCCACGAGCGTCATCGATCACGAGTGATGAGAACTTCCTCCGGATCCCCGTCAACGATTCATATCAGGAGAAGTTGTCGCCGCATTTTGAAACCGCATGGGAATTCTTAGGTGAGTCATCAGGATGGGCACGCGGTCTCAGCTTCCAGGAGAGCATAAGAGCGAACATTGCTATGAGACATTGTGTCGTACTCATATCCAGGACACGGCAGCCTTCTAGAAAAAAAAACTTTGAAACATTCCTTGGAATATCTTACCAACGGGAATGACACGTTTTCGAAATTGGCTGACGTGTATTGAATTTAGAAGGAGTTCGACGGTCAGGAAATGTGGTTCTCATCCATTGCCTAGCCGGAATATCACGTAGTCCCACCCTGGCCATTTCGTATGTGATGCGGTATAAGAATATGTCGTCCGAGGATGCCTATAGGTACTTTACTTTGAGCATTTTCTGCACTTATGTGCGTCTTTGAAAGTTTTCCTCTTCTCTGGAGTGTCCTTGTTTTCCAGACTGGTCAAGGAGAAGCGGCCTTCAATTTCGCCAAATTTTAATTTCATGGGTCAACTGCTTGAGTATGAGCAGTTGTTGATAAAGAAGGGCCTCTTATCGGCAGAGGCCTCGTCAAAGCGGGTAGATCGGCCACTTTCGCTGAAACAAGAATTTGACTCAGAAGTAAGTTTCAGAGAAATATCATGGATTTATTTGTATTTACGGAGCACATATCTTAGTAAAAGTGAAGTACTTTCCAGGATGCTGACACCACTTCTGGTCCAGCGACGAAAGTGCCAAAGTCTGCCTCCACACATTGTGTGTTCTTCGATCGGCCACGCGACTTCTCCACAACAGTCACAACGCGAGTGAATGAGCATGGTAAACGAGGCCTGAATGATTCACTTGATCGCCCGAAAGTGCTCGGACTGTACAACGCGGACACAAAGAGACACGTAGCGGAAGAATTGCCGTCGCCGTCGACGGAGTTGTCGAAACTCACATTTGCCGGTGGTCTGCCGTCACCGTCGTCACCTGTAGCTGAACATGCAAATCTGTCTCTGTCAAATCCGTGCTTCGTCTCGCCCACTCGGGAAGCGCTTCATCCGGAGGCGGCGAGCTCGCACACCGAAGAATGCGAGACGAGTCGGCGCAGCTATTTCAAACATCGCATCGTGTCATTGTTTAAGGTGAGGCTTGATGTTTTATTTTCCTTGTTTATTAACTTTATAGCGAAAAAATACTGTTGGGAACCGCACTAAATTCACGTCAGTTTTCTGCTTAATTCGTTTACATCTGCATAATTCCTAAAGCTGTCCTTAATCCTACCGTATTTTCATGCTAATGAAATAGCACACTGGGTCTCATTAGAAGCTAGTTAGCCTGATGCTTTTCCTTGTCACACATGGATGACCTGTACAAAGACTGATTTAGGTAACGTTTTTGTACTGTGAAGAATATTTGGGCGTGATTTGCAGGGTTTCATGACAGCAGGCACCGAGCGGTTCATTGAATCTGTGCGGTCTTCTTCTGTAAACGGGTCACACTGCACAAATCAGAACTGATTTTGGTTCGAGAGAAAACATTCTGACTCATACATAACTTGTTTGAGGAGGCGGCACATGACTGGTCCATCTTAAGACTGTTTTCCGGATTGCTTCACAAGATTTTCAGCACACATTTACATGATTCAATTTTTGTCGTCATAGAATTCAAATAATCCGAAAAAAAGCAGTTTAGGACAACGAAAAACAAATCAAGGGGAGAAGGAGAGAGTTTTACGAAAATCTAATATTTTTTGCAGTCACATCACTCCACGTCATGCTGTGCCCAGTCTCCGACACTAAAGTCTCCGACGATCAGCACTCCTCGTCCAGAAAACCTGCAATCAGCTGGTGTTCCATTTTTCGGCGTGAGAAAGTTGAAAAAAACGAACAGTCCTATGCTTCTTACCACCACTGAAGAGGCAGAATCGCCTGAATCAGGCTACCAGGTTGGTAAATTTCATTTTCAACTACTTACCACCTCAGATATTTTTTCTTCTGTAACTAGCTGGTATTTGTAGTTTCAGGATGACGAGTACAAAACATCACCGGAAGACTTAGACAGAGTCTCGATCAGTTCTGCAGGTAGCGAAATAGCGGTTCAATAGCCTCGTTCCAAAGTGACTAGCGATCGATTTCTTGTCATTTCTTTTTTCTTCGATCTACTCTCACAAAGAACATTTTTCATCTCCGCTGCAGTTATCTGTCAGCTTTGGCAGCTGTAACGTCCGTTTCTTCTTATTGTATGTTACTACAACACGGGTATTTCATATGTGACTTTACTCTACTACGGACCACTATAAATAGTTTAGAACTTATCACACACAGCCATTTACAGTCTCTCAGTCAATTGTGTTGCACATTCTTTCAGTAATGATGTACACATTTAAGCTGTATATTATATGTCTCACATTTATTTGCGCGTTGTTGTGACTAGTTAGATTTAAGTTTAAGGTGATTTCAACCTCTTAGTATAAAACGTAATAATCATGAAAGACGTCTGAGAATCTGTACATATGCTAATCGTTCAGCAAGTTGAAGTACATTGCAAAATCTGAGCCATCGAGGACGGAGGCGCAGAATTTGTTTGGCTGAGGGAGGTGAAGGGTGGGAGAATGCTGAGATTTCCAAAAGCACTTTCCCCTGCATTAGTTAAAGGCAGTGTCCAAGCTCAAGACCAGTTTGGGTGTTGGGGATCAGAAGATGCACGGGGCGACGCTGATTACAATGGTCTAGGTATCTCAGCTCGAAAGAGCAGAAAACCCCTTTTTTGAACCCTCCACTTTTGGAGGAAACGGGCACCTCAGCGCATCGACATCTCCCACACGAAGTTGCGCCGCGGTCGATCGATGCTCCGGCGCAACTCCATGCCGGCATGCGGCCCTTGCATTCGACCACACATCTGCAACTTCACCCCGGCATGGAGTTGCAGGGGGGCATCGATCGATCGCGGCGCAACTTCATGTACGAGATGTCGATGCGCCGGGGTGCCCGTTTCCTCCAAGAATAGAGGATTCAAAAAGAGGGTTTTCTGCATCTTCGAGCTGAGATATCTACACCACTTTAATCAGCGTTGCCCCGTGCATCTTCTGATACCCAATACCCCAAATTGGTCCTGAGCTTGGACACCGCCTTTAAGACTGGTTTTCACCTGAACCAGTAACTACGGATGACCTCTAATCAGTTCGATTCTTTTGCTGGTCAAGTTACCCGTTATTTCTTCTCCATATGAGGCACACTTTCTTTGAAACATTTTGCGTCGATTTTCAGGAAATCTAGATCATTAGCTTAGCAGTTCTTTTACATGCTTTAAAGACAGCACTTACGATAAAAAACGCCTTCGATTTTTTCACGAGATTCTACTCTGTAGGCTGCTCTGCTGCCCATAATAGGAGAAAGACCTTTAAAAAAGCAACGTTTGCGAGAAATACTGTGTTGTATTTTGCCAATTCATGTCCATTTGTACGAGTTCTATCGCCTGAGATGGGTGCGGCAAGGATCGTCGCCATCGGAAAATTTTGATAGATCCTGTATCAGCTGAGAAGCAGCCGCACACGGTCAGAGAGAATGGGGCGGGGTTGAGCGTACTGGGCGCATTTGTACATGCATACGAGTTTTGTTACTCGAGTAACTGCAGGATATGGAGTGATTCTTTTTGCAGTTACATCCCAATTGATGGCACCTTTGAAATGAGAACAAATGCTAGAAAACTTTTTTCAGCGTGAGTGCTGCCTTTAAACAACTCTTAGTCTTTTATGTGGCAGGATTTGAGGTAGATGCAACGATAATGTGAACCGACATAAACCCATGAAATTTTTGGGAGACCAGTCTTCAAGAAGGTGGAACTTAGAGCCAGATATGGTCCTCTTGGAATTTTGCAGACTAGATAGTAAGCGAGATCGACAAATTGGCCTTCACAACATGGGTACGTTGATTTGTAGCGTCCCTTTTACCCTGGTAGGGGTGCTAAATTGTACAGGAAGGGCGAGCACAACTGTTATGTCTTTCAGGATAAGCTGAGAAGTGACAACATTAGAGATCAACCACTTCCAATGTGGTAAGACATTTCAAATTCGAATTAAAAAAAACATGTAGAGCTGGAGGCTACCGCGCTCGCTAAAGTTAGCGACCATTCGAATTTTCGTCCAGTCGAAAGAACTCCATTGGTGAAATATTGGGTTGGTGAGAAAGTTCTGCAACACTTTTCATTTCCACTCAGAACCATTGGAGCAAGTTGCAAACAAGGATTTCTCAAAAACTACTTGCAAACTGGTTAAAATAAAGTAGTTTGCAATCTTTTGCTGAAAACAGGTTGCAAACAAGCACGATGTCATCACCAGCCGGGAAAAAATAGTTGCCGACCAGTTTTTCATTTTGCATCTATTTTACTAGGAAGTCAAAGCAACTATTTTGCTAGCCTTGCGCTGACAATCTGCTGCTTTCACGCAGAAATAAAAGAATCCTTTGTATACGGGAAGGTATTTAGCGGTGCCGTATAATGAAGAGGGGTAGGTACATCACTTCTACTCACAGCGTGTGTATAAGTTTCAAATTTTTGTCTCAATTCTTCAATATTCTTCAAAACAGGCATTCATTTGATCCACTTCACTCACTGAGTAACTAGTGAAGCTACATATATTAACAAAACAAAATTTCAAGAAACTGTATCGCAGAAATTCTGAGAAGCTAGCGTCCTAAGTTGCCTCCTCAGAATTCACTTACTCTTATCTATTCACAAGTTTCAAGTTACCGACAATGTTGTTCTGTTCAAGTCCTTTGAAGAGAGCATTGCAAATCGATTACGAATTGATTAAAGAAGATCATTTACATTCAGCAAACTTGATTTGTTTTCTCAGCATCCATTCCAAACCATTAAAGGCAAATCTTCTTGTAAGAAACTATTTAAATCAATGGACTCTACATTGAATTTGAACTCCTCCGATAGCTGTGCACCGCGAACGCAACCCGAACAGCGTAGTGCGTCAAGTAGAAACCCTAGCGGCATCTCCTCGCAGCTGCTGCCATCCTTCCCTCAATTACTGATGTAAAAAGGAAAGCTTGAGCAGCAATCGAGGGCAGAATGACAGCAACTGGGAGGAGATGATGCTAGAGTTTTTACTCGACACATTACGTTGTTGGGCTGCGTTCGTGCTGCACAGTTATCGGAGACCTTCTTCGAGCATTTTCCAGGCATCTAATGTAGAAACGATTTCCTTTCGAATTTGCAGCCTGTTTGGACAATTTTGGATCTTGGCTTAGTGATGTGCCGACTGCGGAATGTGATGAACTGGTCTGAGGGGTAGCCGAAATTGGTCCAATCACATTAAGTGAACTATGAGAATCAGAGAAGCACATTACCTCCTATTGCTCTGGCACGAGTTGTTCTTAGATCTGTGGCTGAGTTTCGTCACACAGTTTGGAGATGTTTATGAATGCCACCAATAAAGACATTGTATTTTGAATGAATGTAATCCTCAAAACGTGCCTGTTCAAACTAGTTGACTTCGGAGAACAACTATTTTACTAGGTTTTCGTTTTGCAACTAATTAGCAAGGAAGTAGTGAAAAATTGTATTTTGCCATCTCTCGAAAAACTAGTTTCAGATGCGATCAGTTTCTCAAAAGCCGATTAAATAGTTGTTGCACAGATCCTGAGCATTTCTAAAACGCAAAAGCAGTCGGACAGGTCGGATTTTTAGTCGGTATAAGATAGTATGTTTTCGAAGCTTCTAAGTGAAGGGCATACGAGGGAAGCGGTATCAGTATCCGAGTAATAACGCCTTCGGCCATAATGCCTTTGAGTCTGACTCCGCCCGTTTGTCTACGATGGTTTTCTACAAAGACATCCCGTAATAATCGCCGACGCCAGTAAATGTGCTGCGTTTGAAGAGAACGTTATTCCCCATTCGATGGTCTCTCGTTGGTACCAGGGCTTCGAATTTGACAAAATGATGCTTGGAAGTCACCCAGGGTCTGGACGTGCGTCGACCATTAATAACGACGTTTTGCGGGGCACCCTGAAGATGAGGTGAGATGCGGACAACTACAATTTGGCAAAGACACTCCAGCACAACTATGCGACCGTTATCAAGCATTCTCGCTTTCTCGGTTTTAGCAAAGTTGTCCGGACATGAGTACCTCGTGTGTTGTGCGAATCTGATAAGCCATGCCAGAGTCGCTGTCTCTTCGTCCACATGGGAAAGACTTTCTAAACGATATTGCAAGTGGGTGCGGAAGCTTTGTCCTGTACGCGAACAACGCACAGCAGCGCCAGGGGATTCCGTGTTCGAAATCACTCCCGAAAACAGTCAAAGGCGGACAAAGGCAGACTCGCCCGAGAAGAGGGTTTCCCATTTTGTCGGTGGATCCCCAAGAAATGCTTCACTAAGAGTTCCTAAGTGGTGGCACCACAATGACGAGGGATCTCTGCGCTACCTCAGTGAAAAACGCCCAAAACGAGCAAATGTTCTTCTTTGCAAGATAACGCATCACACGCACTCTGCAAACACAAGCGTGAGAAGACCCAGAATCTCGGTTGGGCGTTCATGTCACACCTATCGTATTCGGCAAACCAAGCCCTGTTGGACAGTCACCTTTCCCTGACCATGAGCAACCATCTATGGAAAATGAGGTGTGGCAATTAACAGGGACTCGAAAATGAGGTGTCAAAGTTTTTCGATCTTAACCCTGCGTTCTCAAGGGAAGGAACAGAGAATGTGCCCAAAAGATAGCCAGAGGTACCACACAATAATGGTGAATATAGCATTGATTGAGATTTTGTTTTAATGAAAAAGTCCATTTCCAAAAAACTCGTTGTGAGCGTTGCAGAACTTTTTCACCAACCCAATAGAATCGTGTATGATTATCCGAAAGAGAAATCCCTATCTATACTATACTTAATCGGTATATCTGGAGAGAAGGGCGAAGTTCCCATGCTGGTACTGTTCCTCAAAAGCGATGAGTTGTTAGTTATACTCTCGGCAGGATCGAGTTGCGTGGTAACGAGTCGCCTTTGTTACAGTCGTCCTGATCTTAAGGAAGCAAAACAAAGTGATCGCAAGGAAGATGTACAAAATAAATAAATAAAATGTTGGGAGGGAAAGGGACTAAGCTGGGGAATCTACTACACACACCCCTTCTGCGTCTCTTCCAAAAAAAAACAGCAGGAAAATAACATCATAAGCAAATTGTCATCAGTGCGGTAGGAAATGATATTCTTCAAGGGAAGGGGGAAGTTCGGAGTCACTGAAATGCAGTAGGATTCGGGTCATATACAAACACAAACTCTGAAGAAATCGGTGACAGAAGGCTGGTGCAGTGTATAAATTCGATCTAGTTATAGACTTGAGAAAGAGGTTGGTACAATCGTCTACTTCGGCAATAAAAAGTACAGACACATTGTATATTATGTATTTACAAACCGTACTGAAGGACAAGCAACTAAGCTGAAATCCGGTGAATGTAACTGAGCGGTGGCCTATTTCACCATCACGATTCGCCGAAGAGGTACACGCGTTGCTAACTCCACGTCTTTACCGATGAATTTTACAGACTACTATCGGTGCCTATTAAGCGATTCATCCGCATAAGCAAATTGTGACAGTGCCACGTTTTACTCTCAACCTGTGAAAATTTCGGATACTTTCTCACGCACAACCAAGGTTGGAAATGTTCTGTCCACCTCAAGAAACTCGTAGATCAGGTCTCTCCAAGCCGGCATACTTTGTTTTTGAGAGAGAGACAACACAGGACCACTTTTCGCTTTTCTGAGAGAAAATGACGCTTCAGCAAGAATTAAGTTTTTTCTGGGAGAAAATGGTGAGGTGTGCGTACCCACAAAAAATTTCAGCGTGATCGACCAACTACAGAAGGAGAAATACCCTCATATCACTGGAGCGTTGGCAGAATATGTTGGGGTATGACGACCTATCCTCCCTAGTGGTAGTCGTTGTGGTGGCTTTAGTTGCGGGAGGATGTTGGCTCTGTGCCGGTATAGACGGCACCGCTTCAGAATTAATCTGTACTATCTATTATGTCTCTGTATTGCTCAGATGAGAACCATTATTCATGAGCCCAGTGATATGTTTATGGGCCTCGCCCAAACACTTCATGTACTATGCTTCTACCATGCCCCTTCTCTGCAGCATTCTAGCATTGGACCACGAGGTGCAGGTGGGACGAACAAAGATCCGTACCTAACAGTGTACAACACACGGACAGGGAGCGATCCTCCCAAAAATACAGGCGCCACCCAATCGCCTAGTAAGGCACTACATTTTATTGCGCATCGGCCAAATAGAAACCGATCAAGTGCCTTGCTTCCCAGCAACTGCACGATGGGTTAGCCAAGCCTAACCTTGAGACTCTGAAACCCTCAATTCACCTGTGAGTTGCTCCAGGCAATTGCACGGCTGGTTAGCTAAGTCAAACTAGGGCCGCTGCTGCCCAAATCTTTTTTGGTCAAAAGCAGCAGTTGGCTGAACGGAAGCCAAAACTCTAGCAAAATAGGTGAAACAAAGCCGAATTCCGGAAACTGATGCCTGTAGAACGGCTGGTTTCAAAAAAAAAAACTGGACTTAACAACATGTCCATTCACCAACTTGAAAAGACTTATTGGCGAGCTCGTCAGCACTCACAACCTTAAGGAGAAGGTATGCATCATACGATGAGGAAATGGAATACCCATATGGGGAAAAGGGTAGACGTGAAAATGTCTCCGGAACAAACAGTTACTGAATTCTTGCGCCTTGCAAATAGAAGAGAGTACAAAATCTCTTCAGTCTGAAGTCGACTATGCAGAAAATCTCTGCTTATAAGAGAATTCTGACCAGAAAGACTCTCTGCTCATCGTGGAGAATCTTGAAAGGAAAACAAGATTCCACCAAATAATTAGTGAAGCGGAAGTGCTGGCTTCTATGATAGTACAACGAATAGCGATAGCCAAAGTTTGCGCAACAAAAATTGACACAGGAAGAATATTGCCATCGAGGAGATGCTACCATGATAATCCTATGTACTTGCATTCAGCGATTAACGAAGTAACCCCAGAACCAAGAGCAAAATCTGTTCGAAACTCGACAAAATCGAACTATTACAGTCCAACAACTGACACTAAAAATAGTGTGGAAAGGTACTCCAAACCAGCTGATCCAAGCGAAATGAAAACAGCTGGAGAAGCAAAAGCAATGAAAACGGCTGGTACAGAACATGGGAACCTGAAATGCCAAAAAGAGAATATTGCGTTAGCGATAATGTCATCAATCCTACCTTTCTAGATTCAGTTACGTCCAAAGAACCGTCTCTGCTCAATAAAACCGAGACCAGGCTAAAAAGCATTGGCGAGGTCAACCTAAGTTTAGTTCTCAAATCCCATCAGGATTGATTGCTGATCTAAGGAAAAGGAAATTAGACAAGCCCCATAAAACTTACTCGATGCAGCAAAAAGTTGGTGTGGCGGACTTCACTGTTGAAAATGGTGGTCTCGAGATGTGGGAGGACGGTAGAAGTGTTGAAGTACTCCCCAAGTCTCGTAGAAAAACGATATTGGACGAAGCTCATTCGGGTGTCATGGCAGGACATCTCAGCGCACCTCTTGACCGTCACCCAACGTGAACTTCCATTTCACTGACTTTGATCGTCAAATGTATACAGTAAACAACGTGGCGCCGTGGAAGCATCGACGTCCCAGTAATACAGAGAATACACTAGTACTATACAGATTTATTGTCGGAGGTCTGCACACTGGCTCGGCACTAAGGGATACACATGGTAGATCACGGACGTCGTAGCGAGGGGACGGCTGGCGAAGGGTTTCGGTTGGAGCTGGGCAGTCGGCCCACCGGCTGGTCGACCGCTCGGAGTCGGCGCATCGTCTGCTCTCGCTGTGTCATCGTCACGCCCAGAATATAAAGCCTTAGAGCAGCGCAGAGGAAGCTACGGAATGCCGCTATCTATGAAAAGATCTGCACGCCCAGTCATGGGAATTTAGCATGGGTTTTGCAACCGTTTACAGCTCCCTCCATTAAGAAAATCCGTCCCGGAAGAAGAGATCCACGAGCTGTCCCTCGTGAAGATACGTTAATTCTACCTGCACCTCTACCGCCTCCTCGCGCCCGTGAGCGGTGAGACTCATATGCGCCCCTAGATGACGATGGTGGTGGCGCAGACGATGTCAACTGCTGGTCGGAACGTGACAGAGCCGGCTTATAGCCACCTGTTATGCAGTGAGTCGCGCTGGTAATAGGCGGCGAGCATGAGCGCGGGCGGTGCGGCGTGGTGGCCTGATATTTCAGGACATTAGCGCAGTCGGATTGAATGAACTCCTAATTTGATAGAAATTCAAGTTTTTCTGTGAAGACAAGACAAGAAAGGAAAAACGACAAGTTACAATTTGGGAACTCACCAAGAAGATGAAGCCTTCCTTCAACCCTCTTAATGTATATCAGTCTAGATGCTTCGAACAAGTCAATTTCACCCAGGGCGCAGCACCAGGTGGTCATTGACCACCAGGACTTAGTAGCGTCCTGCAGATTCAGGGGGCTTAGCACCAGTGTCCGGGGCGTAGCCAACCGCTAACCGTCTACTGATGTTAGAGACAAGCAGATTTCAGAGAGGCACTTCTGGAGGATCATCAAACTCGTGGCTGAAGACCACCGTTGTTCAACCATTTACTCCATCCCTACCCTGCACTCTGGTGCGCTCCAGTGATAATCAGGTGTTGCTCAACCTGTAGGAGACGTATCATGTTGGAATTTTGACAGTAGATGCGCACTATACCAACGAGTATCCCCCAAAGTGGCACCGTTCGTTTTTGAGAAAAACCGTCATTAATGGTCAAAACGAACGGTGCCACTTTGGGGGAGAGCTGGTACCACCTAGGCGCATTTCTTGGTGTTGACAGCGTATCGGAACACTTCCTCAAACGAGAGAAATTTCCTAGAAAAGTTCCGGGTTTGAGAGAAAAAAACCACGCTCCAATGACAATTTCTTGTGTCTGACAGGTCCTATAACAAGTTTCAACGAGTTCTAGCGGCATCAAACAGTTCCGTACTGAGATCGGTTTTCCGAGGATTTTAGCTTGAATTTGAGATGATTTAGGCTGTCTTCGCGAAATGGTACGCATTTCTTGCTGAAACACCATTCGTCGTCTTCACCGACGGCTATTTAAGTCACTTTTTTAGTGCTGTCTGCTTTTCCTGAAAGAACCCTAGTGTGTAGGTACTTAGTAGCCCATTTCGGAATCCGACTGGACTTAGTACTCCCCAACCGACACTGACCACCTAGTGCTGCGCCCTGATTTCACCATGTGCCACACAGTCGTATAACGTCTCAACTGTAGCTTCATGAGCAAACTGCGGATTCAAACTGACATTATACTGCGTTCACATTCGCTGCAGCCATTCAATAGTATGGGTAAAAAAAGGTAATGCAATGTACAGGCGGTTCAGAAATGAGTCGGTATTGGTGAGAGATTAGAGAGGCCTTTGGCAAGTCGTGCATGTTCAAGCTTGTTAGTCGCAGTGATTTTTGACTGTTTAACATGTTAGAAAGGGTCCCGGAAATGATGTGGGAGTACGTGGAGCACATGCCTCCGATAAATGGCATACCGACTCTCCAATGAATGGTCTGTAGTTGTGGAGGCTAAAATGTATGGTGTGAAGCTTAAGAAATTGCGGAATTATACTAATACGAATCTTGGCTACAAACTTAACATGAGGAAGAAAGGCACTATTCGGCTAGTTTTGCCCCAAAATTTCGAATTAAAAATTTCCGCCTAAAGTCAGCCTAGGATGGTTATTTGAAGTGCTGAACACGAATATCGTATCCATTTCGTGCATATTCATGTTCATGTTTGCGATTTTCAAGCGCGCGGTGCTGCCGGCTGTTACAGCGCGCTCCTGTATACGGTGGTAAACGTGAAGACACACGATAGACAAAAGAAGGAGAAATACAGCAACGATCGCGAAAACAACAGTTCCTACAGATCGGCTATTCCAGTTGCAATTAAGAGTATCCCCACACTTCGCCAGCAATCGTGGCGATTGCCACGACAGCCGGCGATCGCCACATGGATAAAGTGAATGAGGAGACCCCAGACGTAAGACCGATGATAATAAATAGGGCGTTGCGGTCGATAGACATCATTTCCGCTATTGCTATCATTCACATCGCCAGTTCATTTTGGGCACTGTGCCGGTTGAAGCGGCACCCTGTTTAGATGTATTCTATAGTATCTATATTCATCCGTTTTGCCCAGACGAGGGTCATTATCTATGACCCCAGTGATACGTTTATGGGCCTCGGCCATATACTTTATGTAACATGCTTTACCACGCCCCTTCTATGTTAGCATTCTACCACAGCACCGTTAGGTGCAGGTCGGACGAGTAAAGATCCGGACCAACCCATGTACAACACACGAAAAGGGAGCCACCCAACCTCCCAATATATAGGCGCCACCCTTCCGCCTAGTTAGCCACCAAAGGCACATCTTCGAGAGTACGGGCGATGAGCTCCTTTTGGCAGCGATCCATGGCGATATAACGTGACAATCGATACGTATCATTTCCACGATCCTTATCTCTTATATCGCCGGTTCATTTCTATTCATTTTGAACTGGCGAAGTCTGGGGATACTCTAATCGAAATGAACAAGTTTGTGCAATAGCCCGCCCCTGATCCTTCACATTTCACGCAAAAATCAAGGTGCGCGGATAGTCCGCTTTCAGAAATGGAACGCGGATGCTCCGCTGCGTCGCCCCGCCCACATTGTGGGTCTCCGCAACCAGGGGTTTGGCACGCGGATCATCCGCTGGAAGTCCCTGACTCAGGCACTTTTAGCTGACGATCCGAAACAAAACCTTGGTCGCGGACGGGCCGCGGACCATAAAAGTGGGCGGGGCTTTGCAGCGGACCATCCGCGCACCTTAATTTTGGCGCGAAATGTGAAGGATCAGGGACGGGCTATTGCACAAACTTGTTCATTTCGATAATTTGAAGCTGGAAAGGGCGCGAATTCGTAAGTATTGATTTGGCGACGTTATGTTAATGATCGTTGCTTTACTTCCCCTTGTTTTGGGTGCTTTGTCGGCAATGTCACTATACTATTGTAAGCCCCTGACTGAGAATTGTGAAATCCGTGGTGTGCCAATGAGCACATGTTTTTGTTTTCAAACTTTTCTTGCTTTTCTTCCTTTTCAATGCTCAGTTCTGTCAGAATACGCGGTGAACATTGTTTTTTCATGAATTGAAAGAGTTATTGCCTTCTGTTCGTTTATGCCTTCGTGGTATCTTCGTGTTTAACGGTACATTTGTAATAGGAATTCTCATGCGCAATGATCATTATTTTCACTTTTGTAGTTTCAGAAATGCCACGCTATGGTGTGCCCGTCCGCGACAACACCATCCCCTCATTGAACAACATCGGCATTCGCAGATATGGAGGTACGCTTCCGTCAAGTAGTAGTGAATAGGTAGAAATCGGGATGGGCATTGGAATAGGTAGGAATCTGGATGATAATAGGGTGAAAAGTCAATCGGCACCCTCAATGTTGCTACCGTTTAGAGTTTTGGCATTACAGAGAGCTTTGTAAGTTCTTAATACTACTGTTTCACTAATTACATCAATGGTTTCTCTTGTTAAGGAAAGACATTCGCGGTTATACCTACTGCGATAGTGGAAGTGGATTCAGGTGGATTCCCAATAATGTGAGTGCAGTTTTCTCATTCATGTTCGTCTAATTGGCCTTATCCTTATTCTTCCCATAGAACGTTTCCTGTGCTCTTCTATTTCTTTTCTATAAATTGCCTTTTCCAGCGCCAGTCAAAAGCTGCCCCAAGGAATCCATCGAACGACGAAAATAGGATCACCATCACCGACGACGAGTTCGAAAATGAGTTGGAAATCCATTATTAAAATTCTCCATTTTCCACCGTGGAAAAAATTTGTATTTCTCCTAATTCTCGTTTTGCACCTCTTTGCAACAGAAAGGTAACGACAGTTTGGGGGGACATCTGTTCCGAATGTACCCAGGACAGCTTGTGAAATTTATGCGTACTTCTTAAGTATTAGTCAGGTCCTGTTTAGCAGGGAAACAAAGTCACTCAAATGACTGTCAGGTTATGGGTCGTACGCTCCCATTCCTGAGGTGTAGGGGTGTATGAGATACTATTACTATAATATTTATTATACATGAATGTTACATAACAAGAGAAGGGGAAGGGGATTGGGAGCAGCCTGGTGGCGTGGCTGCAGGAGCTGGCGACTGGCTGGGGTCAGTTGGCACCACGCTCTTTTATAGGGTGCTCCGGCTAGTGGCGTTACACTGCTCGGCTAGGGCAGGTCATCCTCTTACCATCAGCTATACGAATAGCTGAAGCTACATCTCGACATCTCCATTCCTTCAGTAAGCTCGTCCTCGAGCTTGTATTCTGGTGGCTGGCACTTGTGCAATGGGTCGAGGTTGCGGACATCTATTTCCATTAAGGCATCGAGCAAGGAATTGCACTGCGAGGGTTTGGATCCGGTGAACTGGGGCAACAGTCATGACCTTCACCATCCCTAGGGCGATGAGAAAACTCGTCCTCGAGCGACGTTAGTACACAAGGATGTCATAGGTGCCGTATGGATGAGAACAACAATATCTTAATGGTGCTGATATGGAGATGCCAAAGGAGGCAGGCATATTTGTAGATTGGTATTAGCTGCTGGTGCATTGGAGAGATATAAGGACATTCTGCCAGGGTGCCCAGATAGAAAGTTCCAAGGAGAGATTGAATTAGTACAAAAAAATTACAACGAAGTAAAAATATTGTGGCATATGAATTTATAATGTTAGGGATACAAAAATGCACATGCGTATTATAAGAAAGTATATTCATATATCTTTCGTGGACACCAAAAAAAGAAACATATTCGTAATTAAATTGAATGACAATATTATAATAATACATAACATAATATAACAGCTGTATCAATGTCTCGAAATAATTCAACAATACAAAAATTACATGTGAATTACCATTTAATGATCAGCACAGTTTGTGGGAAAAAATGAGCTAACAATTATTAGGTGCACATTTCCTCAGAAAATGGTGTTGATTTGCTTTCGATCCTTGTAAATACATTGAATTATCGAATCATATGCTGAACTTGACACTGCACACAAGTTTGCGTTCAGCATAAGGGCGCAATTTCTTTCTTTGTAAAAATTTTGGTTTTGAGCTGCTTGTTGCTAAATCACTCCTTTGAACCGCCTATTCAAAGGAAATTCTTTTTCGCTGCGATGCGGCAAATAACAAGAAAATACTTGAAGACAAACTTACCTAGAAAGATTGATAACAACTTTTTCATGTTAACAAAAAATAAATGGTGCAGTTGTCAATCTTCCTGCTATTGCTTCGATGTAACTGAAAGTTGTAGATTTCTGTTTTCTGGAAGAGATTCAAATTTGGAAAGAGTTTTTTTCCTTACATTTTCTGATGTTTCCACCTGTCGCGCAAATCGATGTTTTTTTTTTTTCAATGAAGGAAACATTAGCCAATGAAGGATATTTAGTACAATGAAGCAAAAAGTAATACATCTACGTTAGACTAGGATCATCTTACAGTTACATTAAAAACAACTATAGAACACTTCCGCTGGAATTTTTTTTAAACAAGATTCGCTACAGGATTAAGTATAGCACGAATTTTGCAGAAGTGTCCTTTACAAAGTGAATATTTAACACTGAAAACTGCTACCTGTCTCGATAATGTGGCCCTCGTTATGCATTGTGGTTCTCTGAGACTTGTGCGGGTGCGAGTATTCGTGACTGCTCGGAAATCTTGTAGTGATGTTCGCCCGTAGAAAGTAGATTCTCGTGGTGTTTTTTTAATTCGCTAGGTTGTCTTCATAAATATTTTTGTTATGAAAATGTCCTCTGAGAACATTCTCGCTTTTTATCTCCATCCCAGTACTGTCCTCTGAAAACAGTGTGGTGGAGCATAGAAATTTTGCACAGATGCAAATACTTGGATGTTCTAGCAAGTTTTTTTTGACAAACTTGCAGAAAAGAACTCCACACTGATGACTTAATTATGAGTTGATTTCTTCCAAGATTCGATAGCGCATGAAGTGCACAGTTGAGGACAAAATGTTTGTGGATATTAATCAATGCACTGATCCACACATCCATGCAAACAAAATAATTGTCTAACAGGTTATTGAGGTGATTTTGTTTCATCCTCCGTAGGAAAGAAAGAAGACCGAAAAAGATTGCCACTCTGACGGTATCTGTGAACCTTGCGATTTGTTTACAGAGTTGTTAAAAAAATCGTTTCACTAGCTAAATATCAACTTGTAGAAGCTTTAATTTTATCTATAGCATTTTTGATATTTCTAGCCCTAACATTGCTTTTTTCATCCGGAAGAATTCGTATACATATAGTCACTATTTTGCTTAGATCTAATAAAATCACTCTTGCTTCAGAAGTGTTGTCTCATTTTTTAAAAATGTGTGCGCAGAATGAATTTTGGTTGAGGTATTTTCAGAGAAGAGGATCAAATAAGTTCGTAAAAAATTGGATTTTACTGTCATAATGTGAGAGTTTAAATCTATCAAAATTACAAACTGGCTAAAAATGGTATTTATTAGAGGAAAAATTTTGGAAAAAAAACTTGACAAACAAGATGAACTTTTCTATCTCTCCTTGAGTTGCCATGGTCACGTTGGAAGCAACAGGAAATCTGATAAGAGAGCAAGAAATTCGGCAAAATTCACGGCTTTTCTAAGTGATACTTTCAAGGTACTGAATCGAAGCTACATTTTCGCTCAACTACTTAAAGGCAGCACCCACGCAAATTTTCGACCTGGAAATTTTGGTGCAATTTGGGGAAATTCTGAGCGCTTAACACTGTTACAATGCCAAAAACATTCGGAACCGTCGAAATTCCTGTTTTCTGGAATCGCTTAGCTCACTGCTTTCAAGCAGGTTGGGCCGAGTTGCGCGGTCTGATTGATGTGGACCGATCCAAAAAAGTCGATACCGCTGCCTTTCGTGTCAGCTGTTTTGCAGGCGAAAGAGGATTTTGGCCATTTTTTGCACCGTTTCTGGAGTTTATGGAAGAAAACAAACTTCGAAAAGGATAATCTGACCAGCCAAGGTATAGCAGTAATACAGTCGAGTTGAAAACGATTCCAGAACCATGCGAAAATTCGAAAATGAGACATTGCTGGAATCGGCCAGATAAGTTACTTAAGAAGAAGGTTCCTTGCAAAGCAACAAGTATAAGAATTTGTTGTGCTATAAAGTGCAAAAAAGGAAAGCAAAGAGTTAACATATAGCTTCTCAATACCATGAAAAGAAATGTTTGCCCACCAAATCAGCTGGCAGCGACGCTCTGCTGCCGCCCCGATTCGATCGAACGACCCCACGCTGATCCTGCTGATCCAGGATCTTGGACATTCGACTAATTATATTGTAGAAACGGTTGAGTATTCCGCGCTACTTTCTTCGTCGAATTGTTAGGACTATTGCTAAGGTTCGAAAACGATCATAACCTCAGACAAGAAAATTTCCGTGGGTGCTGCCTTTAAGGTCTGAAGCTGGTGGAAAAAGTAACCCAAGCATCTATCTTTTCGGAGAGTGAGGGTGCAAAATTAGAGATTTACGGAGCCCCCATGCTCAACTGTGTGATTAAAAAAAACTCAAATCCGATCTGATTTAATTTTGAAATCTTCTCTTGAATTAAATTTATTGTTCAGACAAGTTGTAGGAAATTTAAACAAAATTCTCTTCAGAATAAATGCTCGTATGTCATCACAATGAGCGCTTCATTAAAAGTATTCACTTCATTTCCTTTTCTGCTGCTAGAAACTTTGGCTGTTTCCCATCGAAATATTTTTCAGCAGGTTTTTTTTTTGATGGTTTGTTTAGCTTTTCCCCACTAAACGAGCAAGTTGTTCTAGTTAAAATTTTATATTATATATATATATATATATCTACCTCAAAAATACATCTACCCAAAAAATGCGAACAAGTTTGAGATCACCCGACTGAAGGAAAATGTTGAAAGCCTTTTTTTACTTAAATTTGACCTTTTTTTAAATTTTGGAAAAAAATGAATTTAACTCGCTAGAACAACGAAACTTGCCACGCATAAAGGTGAAGCGTGTCATAGTGTGGGAAGATGTTTTGGAAAGAAACCAATATATTGCTGAAAATATACCGCTACTTAGAAGTAGGATCGAATCAAGAGGTAGACTGAAGCGTCATTGACTGGAGCATGGACGTTTTTTTTTTTCACTTGGAGTGTAGAGATCAGTGAATCAGCAGTTCTATTGTAGAAATTGTATGTTGTTTTATAAAATTAAAAACACATTTTCTCTTCAGAATTATTAAAATATTGAAATTATAAGTATGCCGAGTATTTTTTAAGATTGTAAGGTTAATAAGAATAACTAATAGGAATTAAGAGATAGGATTATTAAAAGATTGAGATAGAGTAAGTTGATGTGTCAGAATGCAGCCCACGCATCCTCTTTTTATCTTCAACTCCCCGCCTCTCCGGAGCATGTGTAACGCCGGAGGCGGGTCCGAAAAAAAGAGAGAGAGAAGAGCTGGCTCCCTCGAGGATGGTCGCATCCATCCTTCGCCTACCTACTAGACTTGGGACTAATAAAAACCGAATAATTTTATTACTTTGATTAACGATTCAGAAAACAGTTTCAACATCCAGACATTCGAGAATATGAAAGCCCTAGAGCTCTTCTTCTCTCTCATACAGCACTTCATTGGTCTCCAATGTAGAAACATTGGAAATTTCCATTTATTTGAAATATTCGATATTCGATAGCAAGAATACTCGGTCTCGAATAAATAGAAATTTGGAATGTCCCAACATCGAAGTCCAATACAATGCTGTACGAAAGAGAAGAAGAACATCATGGCTTTCTCATCCTCAAAGATCTAGACCCATAAATCGTTTTCTAAAGTGTAAATTGAAGTAACAAAATTATTCGGTTTTTATTCGGTCCCAAGTATACTACCTGCCTTTTTATACTCATTATTGTAATCCTTTATATATAATAAATCATATCAAATTAGCTGTGTACGTAGTAGGACTCCCCGACTATTCAGGTTCACCCTATGATCCTGACATGGAGGTCCCGGGGAGATCTCTAAAACTTTTGAATATTCTATTTCAAAATGATATATTTCTCTTGGAAAAAAGTATTAATCAAGCTGGTTTCGAAAAAAAAGGTTTCTGACCTCAAAGTTTCAAATAAGTTGAAAATGATACCTCGTATCTTTTTTTTTCCCCGACAATCCTCCAAGCCACAACTCTTCTTCCCACGGATCCGGATCAAACGACGTGAGTTTTTTTTTTTCATATTCATTTTATTAATTAACCTGTGTGCTGTGCGTGTGCATTATATGAGCATTTAACCCTGCAGAACTCTGCAAGAGCTTTGTTTTCAGACAAAAAACACAATAAAACTGATAATTCTTCATAAGATGGTAAGAATATAAAAAAAGAGTCCTGGCGACGAGTGCCAGCTTATTTTCATGTTATAATGGAAATTTCTGGAATAATAAAACAAATTAACAGCAAATCCTTATTACCCTTAAATCCTTTTCCTTATTTTTCCTGAAAACTGCTGAAATTTTTCCTTCTTTTCCCTGGTCCAGAGGCGTTGTACTCATACTTCGCGAGCTAGCCCTGTTTGCGTGCCTAGAAGAGCCAAATGGACACAGGCGGGAAAGACTAACGGTACGATATTTGAATGAAAATTCGCGATACGCTCCGAATTTTCCATTATTGACATTTCTCTACTATCTTCACAACCTAAATGTAATGCTAATCCACAGTATAGTGGATTAAGCAATAAAATAATAAATCCTTCCTACTTTTGATGAGAACAAAAAGATTTTTTTCTCAAAATAAGCATTGGACTCAGTCGTCATTGCGCGCGCACAACTATTTTCTGGCCAATCTTCGATCAAAGTGATTAATTGTGTCCGAGTGGAAGCAGTGATCGCGCTTCCAGACAGCTTAGTCGCTTTTTTCTTTTAAACTCGAGAGATACGAGCTCAAAATAATTATCTCTGGATTTTCGCGAGCAGCAGTTGCCCGTGGCCTCCGCCCTCAGGCAATATCACAGTCATTAATTTTGTGGCGAGACAAATAGCTCCGCCAACGCTTGCGAAACTTGGGCAATAGTCGGACAGCTGCGCGGTGTCACTGACTAATTGCCGCACACATTTACAAATCGCCATGCGCATCGTTGCGAAACAAATTACGCACTATTCTGGTCCTGATTTACTGAGTAAACAAGTCTGCCAACAAAAGAATTTATTCTTTTGAAATAAAAACAACAACAATTCTTCAGTAAGGCACTATCACGCCTTTATCGACTAAAGTTTCGCGGATGCTCTCCAGGCTGTGGAACCCACTAAAGCACACGCTTTAAAGCGTGCTTCTCTTTAGAGTATCCGAAAGCGAATCCGGTAGTCGACGTGTAGTCCCAAAATTCGCAATTTGCACTGCTCCCAAGCGAAGCACAAGTCCGTTTCTGTCCCCTAGCTATTTGTCCTCGCGCCACAGATGGGGTACAGTTTGCCCACGGAATAAGTCCCCCGTTTCGGAGGTCGCATAAGCTGAAATTATACGAGAGATAATTTTTTTACTGACACTTTCTACTGAAAAAAAATATGAATAACTTACCGGTCATACTCTGGCCACCCGTCGGTGTGCCAACAAGAGCCGATGTTTTCACCTTCCCATCTTGCATTATTGTGAAATTGGAATGTATCGCCCCTTTCGTGGTTAGATAGATAATAATAATTTCTTCAGTGATCCTGGAGCAATTAGCGCGTTCTCCTGAATCAGTGGTAACATCCATCGCGCGCGCTCCAAGTCCTGCAGGAGTAAGGTGTTTTCCTGAAAAAAAAGAGAATTTTTTCCCCACTAGGTGAAGAGAAATCTTTTTTCTATTCACTTACTTTTTTCAACTCTCCTGTGATTGTCTTTTCGGCGGCCGCATCAACTCGAGCCTTTCGGAGCTTGCGGGCGAGTTCCTCACACTCTTCTTTTCTTCTCCTCTTTCCATTCTCGGCTCTCTCCTCAAAGTATTCGACCCGTTTGCGAGTCTCTGTGAGCCGACAGTTGAGATCAGTAATCTCGTCGTCTTTGTCGCCGAGTATCGTCTCCGCGAGCGTCAACGCCCGCCTCAAATGATACGCCTCATCTTCAACCTCCGGAACCACCTAAAGTCGCATACATTCAACACATACATACACTATATGCCATTTAAAATTTAATCTCAAAATCAGGAATAAAAAAAAACTTCCTTTTTCTTGTTTTCCTACTATTAAATCAAGTAAAAACTGAACTACCTCCGGAATCTCATCGTATTCATCACTTCCACTAAGGCTGATAACGCTCATTCTGGAAAAAAAAATTGAATACACTTACTCAAGGAGTAAAATCTTTAGAAACATGTAGTTATAACTACCATAAAAATAACTACTAGAGACAATGGGATAAGAATTACTAGCCAACCGGCTGGAAATGAGAAGTGCAGATTTAAAGTTTAGACTGAGTTTAACGCCTCTTTTATACGGAGCACCAAGAAAGAATGACGACTAAACTTAGCGGATCACAGCCGCCAGGTTCAAATTAGCGGTGTACGACGAGCAGCACACCAAACTGATTTCGTAAGCACATAATGATGCTTGGAATTCAACATTTAAATATATATATATATATGTTTTCAGAATGCTACCGTAATTTTTTCCTCACTTTCTCTCTCGCAAACTAGGCTCCGCCCCTTATCCTATCCAATGGAGTGTAAAAAAAAGAAGTGATCCGTTGATCCCACTTCCATGGAAGCCATTCTTCGCATCAGTGCTCCTCCCGAGCGGCGGCTTCCTCCATCTGGCACCAACCTTCTCCAAAAACCATCTTCAAACACAGGTACGCTTTCTCGTACGCAATTAGCGCGGCTTGCTGCCAGCGCCCTGAAACATTTATCTTCACCCTCCTCTCTGCTCGCTCATTGCGCTCGCCGCTAACTCGCGCTATTACACATCATTACGCGAAGCACCATTAAAAACAAAAACAAAACAACAAAACAAAACAGAAAATAACAAAATAAAATAAAACAAAAAAAAAGAGATTCTTTTTAATCATCTGTCGCAAACAAGTTTTCTCTTTCACAACTAGAATTCTAGTTCTCATATTCTATGAACACTAGAATCTCTGAAATCACATCTGATTCAGAGAACGAACGTTTGCGCCCCTATAGCATTAGCAATAGAGCATCCAAGAAGAAAAGATCAAAGTCTCTTCCCGGAAATTTCGCCAAAAAGCTTAAAAGAAAGGGAGAATTCAAGCAACTACCCCAAAATCATTCTTCCACAACACCAAAGACTTCTAGTTGCCCAATATTATCTCCTAGTAATTCTATTGCCCCGATTCCAAAATCAATTGACCCAATTTCCAACGTTTTGCCAGCATACCCAGTAAATCCACTTCCTAATATTCTTCGTTCTTTACCCGAGCTTCCGGAAAGTGACTCTTTTGACGATCTTCTAGAAGAAATGGACGTTAACAATTTGGTCGACCGCCTAGATGCCGCTTTCAATAAGCTTTGTCTAGCGGCATACACTACCAAATTGCCCACTTTTTCTGGGGATCAGGGTGGAAAAGGTCTAACGAGTTTCCTTGAAAAATTCAATGAGATTGGAAACATAATGAACCTGTCAGAAAATAAGATGGTACGTCTACTTCCCGCGCATCTGAAGGGAATAGCGAAATCAGTTTTCGATGGTTTCTCAGATGGAGAAAAACAAAATTGGAGAGTTGCAGTTACAGAACTAAAAGCTCAAGCCTATCAACCCAAATCAAACAAAGGTTGAAAATTCTTGGACCACTACCGAACGACTACAATAAATCGCTCCGTGATGCAGAACGAATGTGGTATCTAACCGGAACTGATACTTCTTTATCAGATAATCTGGTTCTTTTGGAAAAAGTCGATAAAATTCTCGACAAAATAGAACCTAATAAACCACAGGTGCATATGATACATCGACGTAATTTTTCGCGTAATCCATACTCTCGCAACCTTCAGTATCAGAACAGGAATTTCAATACAAATTCCTCTCACAACTATTTTAACAGAAATCAATCTAACAATGATATCTACCCAAGAAACAAATGTGTTCAGTTTATGCCAAACACAAGGGGTGCATTTAACCGAAACCAAAAAAATCTTCCTCGTTCGCGTTCTAATTTAAGATCTAGAACACCGCCCTATAGGAATAGATCTAGAACGCCACCACATAGGGGTAGACAAAGTAATTTCAACAATTCCAGACCAAAACGAAACGTGAACTCTATAGGAGCAAACTTTTCCACCGGAATTATGAGACATTCAAACTCTCTATTCCTTTTTGCAATTTTCTGTATTCTTTTCCAAAGCTCCTCCTCATTTTCCATGAAATACCAGCTCTGTGCAGCAGGAAAATCCGGTTGGCCCGTTGCATATCCCGAAACTGTTTCTTGTTCTAGTAACATAAACTCTTCAAATATTTTAATAACAACTGCTTCCGTTTTTGTAGAGAGAACAGAACCAATTCTTTTGCAGGCTTTTCACTGTTTCAACAAAACACGGAAAATTTGTGCATCATCATATTTGCATATTTCTTTTTCCGTAAACAGTGGCGAAGAATTCATATCACCCATCGAACCAGCCCTCTGCCGTTCCATCAGCGAAACTAAAAAGTTCATGGGAATACCTTTAGAAACACTTTCACCTAACGTTTATGGTTCTGAGAACGACATTCACTATTCCTACCCCTGGTTCTTTGGAGAAAAATGTACGTATACAATAAACGTATATGTAGAAAAAGCTAATATCGCTACGTATGATGGCAATTCTCTGATAGGCCAATTTGGAGACATGGCACACTGCCATGTACAAGACAACCGTTGTAAGATGGCGCACGGAACTATAGTTTGGAACACATCACCTGAAGCATCTGCAGCATGCAAATTTGTAAAAGCCACTGATGGCGTAGCTTATGTGACACCTACACATATAGTTATGGATAGCATCCAGTCCGCTTTTACTTACAAAAATATCACTTTCCATCCTTTACAAATATCATCTTGGTGTTTACCGAATATTTCTGTTGCCATGGATAATGGAGTGTTTATATCACTCCCAGAAATGCATAACTTTAACCCTCGGACAGTATTTTCACAATACCCTACCTTAGTTCAAGAAATAAACCAAAAACACTTCAATGCGTCGAAAATTTTGCATCTTTTGAACACTGTGTACCAAGGAAAAATTAGACGCACAAGAAACTCTTCAGTATTTTTGAAAATGACCTTACTAATGGAGAACACATTTCCCTCATTAATACAGTATTTGAACTTCTAGATTCCGCAGCATTTCCGAAACCATTCAGATATAAACCATTTCCAAGAAGAAGACCACGTTCCCGCACTAATATTAACAACCACAAAGAACTATCCGTTATTCTGTTCCGAAACAAGGATAAATTACTAAGTAAATTTATAGGTAATGACTCAACCGCTGTAGCTCAACATATTACTTTAAACACCGAACCTGACTTTACTCTTTTAAATAACGACCCTTCCTTAACACATGAGCAACGTCAAGACCACCGCCATTATGAGCTAAACACTAAAATGCAATTTTTGAAAATAAAACTCGAAGAAGTTATCAAGCATGACTTCAACTATCTTTTCGATCGCACATGCGCACTTACGAATTTCAAAATTCAATCAATTAAGAGTATTGCACAAATCAATCCAACTAGTGCAGCTCGAATGTTGCTCAATAGAAATGATATTTTTGCTATTCATGCAGGCGATGTACTGATGATTTCTAAATTCAAAGAAGTTCAGGTAGGTGAAATCTACCTTAATCACAACGTTAATGGTGTGTGCTATCTTAATACTCCAGTTCGCGTTGGGAAGACGATCTACTTCGTCCACCCAGGAACTAGAGATCTAACTGTGCAAAGTCCTCAGGCTGACTGCGGTCATCTACCTTACGGAATTTATAATGATGGTACTAATCACTATAAGTCACCATCGGGATACACACATGTATCACATATACATATGAATCTCCCGAATGACGTAGTAACGCAAGATTTTGTCTTCAATTCACCCCCGCTATTTCACTCAGATCTTGCAAAACTTGCGACCGATGTTTACCTCATCAAGAATAGACTAAATTCAATCAACGCCCTCTCTTCCCCAACCACAAAAACACGGAAAGAGATTAGTCTCCTTGATTCCATGTCCGAGGAAATTGAGAAAGAAACAGTACCCACCATCGAATATATCGAATCAAATGCTGGTGACATTCTCCAGTCTTAGAAGGAGAAAGTCTTGCATTCCGTAGGCTTGCATTCTTTTCTGAGAACAATGGTTTATATAGTACTAATTGTTATATTTATCATTCTATTAGCACTCTTATATTGGTATTTTAACTTTATTCGCATTATTTTCCACTTTGTAACCCAACCTATTTGTGTCTTTCTTTCTATGCTTTTAACTAAAATCACAACAAGAACAAGGCCTTCACCGTCTGATTCGAATCCTCCAAATGACAGACCCAAAGCCATAGCAAAGCGAATAAATCCAGAAAACCCGCTTGTGGCATATAATCGTGAGGATGAAACTATCAGCGTCCGTTACACAAAACCACAAGAAGTCTCCATAGACGTAGAAGCCCCTTCAACGTCCACATCCTCACGAAACCCTCGCCCCAGTAAGCAGCCATTTCTAAGCTTCTTGCCTGACGTATCTCAAATTGAGACAACAGATACCACATCAACGATATACATTCTGCTTATAGTTGATGGACTCTCAACTGTAGCTCTTTTTGATACTGGAGCAGCTATTACCGTAATTTCTGAACGACTTGCTAAGAAACTGAAGAGAGTTATGGAACCCCGCGCCATCTCCGAAGGTATTGCCGCAAACGGCACTTCTATAAAATTAATTGGACAAGTACACTTTGTACTCAAGGTTGGTAAGAAATCTATTGAAAGCTCTGCTTTTGTAGCTGAAGACGATCAGTGTTCGGCTGACCTTCTTCTGGGTAACGACACAATTCGTCAATTTGCCAACAAAGTTTCCATTGATTACAAAGTCAGAGAAATTACCTTTGACGAAGAAATTATTTCCATAGTTACACTTGGAGAATCAACCTCTTCCGATTTTTCCGCCCCGGTGTATTTATCATCACACACCCTTTTGAGGCCCAAAACGGATAATATAGTGCTAGGATCAATACGTACATCATTTCTTAATAAATGGGAATTTTTCGTTCAAGATGACCCTACGATACCCCTACCCTATGGTATCGCCATCGGTAAAACTTTGTCTTGTCCTGAGTTAGAGGGAACAGTAGCACTACGAATTTTCAATGGAAATTTTCCCCAGTTAATCTCAATAAAGGCAAAATTATCGCAACTGCAACGTATGTAGGCAAAGAGATGGAATGGCCATCTATCTTTTCTGTCTACGCTTCCTCGAATCAACCTAATAATCTTACTAACCCTCAAGAAAATTTCGAATGCGTACCGAAAGAAGCAGATGTTTCGAAGGAAATGCCAATTTTCCCGTCCAAAAATCCACTTCCACTAATGAATCGTATTCGCATTAACCGATCGCTACTCTCCAGTGACCAATCTTACCAATTCAACAATCTTTTGAAAAAATGTTTCGTTGGAGATGATGGTGATTTAGGTCTTTACACTGGCCCAATAACTCACAAAATTAATTTCATACCACATGCCAAAGCGCCTACACAACGCCCTTATCGAGTTCCCCTTGAAAAACGCAGCGAAATCAGACGTCAAATCGAAGAAATGTTACGTACGCGCATTATAGAACCGAGCACTAGGAAATTCGCTTCACCAATTGTTCTGGTTCAATTAAGGACCAATGGCGTTTTACTGTCGATTATCGACAAATTAATGCAATCAAAGAAAGCGAAACGTATTGCATACCGCACGTTCAAGATATTATAGACCTTACCAGTGGAAAGGAAATCTATACCGTTCTTGACTTTAAGAGCGGATTTTTTCAGATACCACTTGAGAAGAAACATAAGGAACGCACAGCGTTTTCCTCCTTTCTTGGCCTATATTAATTTACAGTGATGGCACAAGGCCTTAAAGGTGCACCTGGAACTTTTCAGCGAGTAGCAAATAGCCTCATACGCGAACTGAAAGCTTGTTGTTTTGCTTATATCGACGATATAATTATCGCAAGCCAATGTATCGAGGAACACTTTCGTGATTTGGAAGAAGTCTTTATTCGCATCCTCAATTTTGGCATAAAATTGACAGCCGAAAAATGTTCTTTTTTCCAAACCGAAGTGAGCTATTTAGGCGTTTTGCCAAGTAAAAATGGGACGCGTCTCAATTCTGAAAAGACAGCCAGTATTGCAAATTTACCTCGTCCGAACGATGCCAAAACTGTAAAATCATTTTTATGAGCAGCATCATATTTTCGTCGGTTCATACCACGATTTTCTTTCATCGCAACTCTTTTGAATAACTTACTAACGAAAAATGCTCAATCCGTCTGGACAGACGACCACGAAAACGCATTTTTAACGTTAAAAAGAGCTCTAGTACGAGCACCACTTCTGGTCCCGCCCACATTAGGCCAGCCGTATGTTATACATACGGATGCGTCTACAATAGGTATTGGTGCTTGTTTGCTACAAAACAATCCAAAAACGAATAGAGAGCACCCAATAGCTTACTGTAGCCGCCCTCTCACCAAGCACGAGAAAAACTACGCTGTCATAGAATTGGAAGACTTAGCAATTGTTTTTGCTTTGAAACATTTTTACCCATACGTGGCAAATGCTTCCATAACGCTAGTAACCGATCATGCACCTCTGAAGTCACTCATGCACAGATCAGATCTTGTTGGACGACTAGCTGAATATCAAATGACCATACAGGCGTTTGAAATGAAAATCGAATATCGTGCTGGAAAGCACAATACACTTTGTGATTTTCTGAGTAGATACCCAGTAACGAATGTAAATTCGATTCAAATTAATTCGTTACCTACTCTACAAGAAATCCAACGAAGTCAACTACAATCACAATGTAAAGGCCTCATACAGTTTCTCTCTGGAGAAATTAAAGACCCACCAGCAAAGTTTTCTGAACAACTCGATAAGTATTCCATCTTCAACAATACTTTGTATTCTAATTTGCATGGATCACCAAAACTGCTTGTACCTGATCAGAACATGCAAACCAAGATCATCGCAGTATTTCATGATAACCCATTAATCGGATCCCATCTTGGCATACGAAAAACGTATAAGTCAATTTCTTCCAAATACATTTGGCCTAAAATCTAAAACAACATAGCCAAATTCGTAAAAACTTGTCCTGTCTGTCAAACAGTGAAAACACCTTTAGGAAACATCATTCGCGAAGAGTTAGGTTCTTTTCCTATACCTCAACGACCTTTTGAGCGAATCCACACTGACATAATTGGTCCTCTACCACAGCGTATTTACGGAAGTAAATTCATCTCTATAACTGTTTGCGCATTTAGTAAATTTATAATTTGCACACCCCTCCTTAATCAAACCACTGACATGGTGATTAAAGCATTAGTAAATGATGTAATCTCTAAACATGGTATCCCAAATGAAATTGTTTCTGATCGAGGATCCAACTATACCAGCGATCTTTTCGCTCAACTCAATAAAACGCTAGAAATCTCTAACAATTTTACCACCAGTTACAACCACAAAGCGAATGGGCAAGTCGAAAGACTAGTGAAAGTTATCACAGATTCACTTACATCTTGTTGCAGTCAAGCAAAAGACTTGTGGTCTGATTTCTTGCAGCCTGTTGTATTTGCTTATAACTGTAGTATTAACGACACTACAGGGTATAGCCCCTTCTATGTTGTATTCGGAAGGCACCCGATCACATGGTGTGATATTAGCATCACGTCTCTCGTTTGCCACAGACAGCTTCTCCGATCAATTCCAAATGGCGTTGAAAACCACGATTATCGATGTTGGAAAGCAGATCGCCGAAAAGAGGGTCAACTACAAATCAGGTTACTACTTTCAACATAAAGTTTATTCAAAGGACATTTCTACTGGTGATTTGGTTTTGCTGAGGGACGATACCGTTCGCCCGAAATTCACAAATCAATGGAAAGGTCCTTTCGAAGTAACCCAAATTACTCGCCCTAATATTACGATTGTCAGTGTTATAAGTTCATCTAGACCTCAGACTGTACATATTGACAGAATGAAATTGTATTGTGGACGTCCAACGTCGGTTAGCATTTCCACCCAAAATCAACCCAACCGTAATTCGCAACCAACGGAAATGCCAAAAGACAACCTACAAGGCGTTCTCAACGTCTACTGAATAAGAGAAACCCTTCCAGGCTTACCACAGAGCAGCCCGCTGAGAAGGGTCAATAACTGTTCAATCACGTTCCAAAGAACGATGATAGTTATTGTTAGTTAATGGTGAAGTTTTGTTTCATTTTTTCCTTTGCAAAAGTATGTTCTTTAAATTGGCGGTTCAAAGAATATCAGTAGTGGAAAACAAGCCTTCTTCTTGACTGATTCGCCCACATGCTGAATGAAAACCGGTGTGCAGTGCTCAATTCAGCGTGTGCAAATCGCTGTATTTCGTTTTCTAGACAACAGTCAATTTACGCTAAGCTATAGTCACAACACCTAGTATTGTCAAATAATTAACATAGGAAATTTTTGCTAACATAAAACATAAAAGCTATACAAGATTTAAGTTTTTCTTCGCTGTATTTTATTTTTTTTTTTGCTTTCGCCTGTACCACATAGATACCATTCCATGCAACACATCGACAAGAGAACATCGCATGTCAGACCCATAGCTTAGAATTGAAATGTCTGCATAACTATTTTTACTATCCCCCCCCCCCCCTCACCTCCATTTGGAATCGTTCAACATTTCCACACGTCAGCTCTCATCGGAATCCTTCCTCTCAACACCACACCACCCGCGACAACTACTCCATTCCGTTTCGTCTACGCTCGAGGACGAGCTCCACACTTTGGGGAGAGTGCAGTTGTAGGTCGTAATCACGTGTCGTGATTCACCGAAGCGGCTCTCCTCTGAAGCAGACCGAAAGACCTCAAATCAGCCGATCAATGCCTTCGCTTTTTCTCAAAGCTCGAGGACGAGCTTTTCCTAGGAATGGAGATGTCAGGATGCAGCCCACGCATCCTCTTTTTATCTTCAACTCCCCGCCTCCCCGGAGCATGTGTAACGCCGGGGGCGGGCCCGAAAAAAAGAGAGAGAGAAGAGCTGGCTCCCTCGAGGATGGTCGCATCCATCCTTCCCCTACCTACCCTTTTTATACTCATTATTGTAATCCTTTATATATAATAAATCATATCAAATCAGCTGTGTACATAGTAGAACTCCCCGACTATTCAGGTTTACCCTATGATCCTGACAGATGTAATTTAAAAAATTATTTTCAGTGCTACATACTATTAAAATTAGTCGCAAAAAATCGAATTCTATAAAAAACTGTTTTGAAAAATTGTATTTGAAATAAAATCAGCTTAAAACACTTTTTTTTCAAATCTCAGATGAAGCTATTACTATAGAAATATCTTCAGAGCCGAAGAAATTTTAAATACTTTCATTAGAAGTGATAATAATGTGCAAGTAACTAAGCTATCCCCCTATATAATCTATTATTGGTTACAATGAATACAAGAAAATATGCATATTATAAGAAAATCATTAAAGAATGTTATTAATTATATTAAAATCGCACATTTGTTGGAATCTTTTTTTTTCCTTGGAAAACAGTATCAACTAGCATGAATGAGTCCCTATAGCAAGTATAATTAATTAGTGCACTCTTAATTATACTGTGTACGATCACCGCTCACATAGATGTGATCGAGAACTTTCAGCTTACTTCAAATGGAAATAATTTTCTATTTCAGAAAATTATTGCGTAGAATTGGACTAGCGATTCCCAAAGAAATATCCAATATCACGATAAAAAATATTTCAAGTTAAAATTTCTTCAGTAACTGCCGTTCCATCTTATTCAGTACTTTTGTGCTGCCGTTGCATGGTGTCGAAATTTTTTTCTGCTTTGCCATGTGTGACTTCTTCCAATGGCGTTCTTATTGCTCTATGATATCGCAATTGTCAAGGCTTTGGGAGGCTGTCTATTCCCTTAATTGTAATTGGTAAGGCCTCAGGCGGCTGTCGCTACTTTGTACAACAGAATTTAGCAACTGTTGCTACTCTGATTCTCTCAGCGTTGGAGGGCTGTCTTCTCACACTCGACCAATTTAGCATCAGCAAATAGCGCGAAAGTTTGTAGCGCAGCTGCCGGGCTGTCATTGTTCTTTATGGAGCTCTGGATCACTGAGGTGGCTGTTGCGCAGCTGTTCTACAGCTGCCAACAACAAACTAATTTGTCTTGGGTGGTACGATCCTCGGAGGGCTGTGTTTTCACACTCAACCTGCTGTGGCTCAAGAAATAACGCGGAAAGTTACAACGCGCGTGGGTTGGAGGGAGCAGTTGTTCAGGATCTGCTCAGGGTGCCGGCCATCCGCTCCTGACTGCTGGCGTAAAGCGTATCCTATGCCACACATACGTTATCGTATAGAAATAGTAAAATTTTCGTATAGTGGGCAGAGGATACCATAGGATCCATTTAAAATGTGCTAGCGAATGCGAACGAGTCCTTTGAGTAGTTAAAAATAATGTAGGTAAAGAAAAAAAATAATAGAATGAAAAATGTGAGTGATTTTTGAATGATAAAATTTGTCGTTTGTACTTAAATCGACAGCGTACGCAACAACCTTTGGATAAAAAAGTGTATACAGAAAGAAATTATAGAAATGATAATTAGCGGACATATTCTCCTCTAATTTCAAACGCTACTAAAACTGATTTATTTCGAAATCAATAGTAGGCTTGGAAAATAGTAAAATATGATAAAATGTAATAAAAGGGAGTTTCTATTGTAATATATTATTAGGATGTATACTCCTACACTTGGTGCAATACCAAAAAAAAACTAACTTTAGTAAACTGAACTAACTTAAATGTCTCTATTGCTCGAATTTCCTTTATCATCTCGATGGCGCGCGTTATGAATTGCAAGGATTACATAAAATATTCAAGATTTGTATTATTTATTAACGTACAACCAAATAAAGTTACTTTGCATAAACTATTCTAAAAGTATAGGATCTCGTTCGCGAGGATTGGACTTTTTTTTTAGGTTTTCTACTCTTTTCTTCAACATCGAATAGTATTTCTGTTAGATTCACGGCACTCTATAGTTAGTGTTAGTTTAAAAAATAACTCACACAAGTCGTTGGTTTTCAAGTTTCAAGTCGTTGGTCTGGCGTGCCGCAGGCAGATCGACGAAGGGGAAGGAAAGGGAAGGGGGTATTTATTTCCCAATTTCAACAAAAATTTGAATTATATCCTAAAATTAGTTTTTCAAAAAAATCTTCCCGGGACCTCCATGTCAGGTAATGGGTGGATCCATCCATTCCTGAGGTGTAGGAGTGTATGAGATACCATTACTATAATATTTATTATATATGAATGTTACATAACAAGAGAAGGGGGAGGGGGATTGGGAGCAGCCTGGTGGCGTGGCTGCAGGAGCTGGCGACTGACTGGGGTCAGTTGGCACCACGCTCTTTCATACGGGTGCTCCGGCTAGTGGCGTTACACTGCTCGGCTAGGGCAGGTCATCCTCTTACCACCAGCTATACGAATAGCTGAAGCTACATCTCGACATGACTTACTTCCCCTAAAATTGCTATTTGATTGGGTTTGGTTCGGAGATTAGCGAATTAGTGTAGTATGGGAGCAGATACATATTCGAAAATACAAATACTTTGATGTATATGGCACTGAATAATGTCGGAGCAGATGTTCTTCCGGATTGTCTTTAAGTTTCTGTCCTCTGTACATTACATTTTATCATCTACATGGTCATCTACGAGTATCATGCACCGGTTGACGTCTGTATTCGCATAGTTCTTGAAGTCACTTTTTTTTGCGTTTCTTTCATTGTTTTTGCTTCTCTTGAAAGCAAACTGTGTTCGAAGGAGAATTTGTATTCGAATTTTCTTTGAAGTCACTTGTTACTTTGTGTCCTTGTTTCTACCTCGTTTGAAACCAAAATGTATTTGAAGGAAGCTTTGAATAAATATAGATTATAATATTCGCGATGTTATAAGCTTATTTGTTTGAAATACAAAGTGAAAAAATGGTATAGAACCGAGCTATCTATCCAATGACCCTCAAAGGTGCGCGCGGATGGTCCTGTAATGGGTGCGCGGCTGGTCCGGCAGGTAAGAGCGGACGGTCCGCGCACCCAAGTCCTGCCCAATTCTCATCCCTTACGCGGGCCGTCCTGTATTGGATGCGCGCGCGTAAAGGGGAAGGCATGCTTGGCGACCATCGCGTCGCGGAGCAATCACAATCTGTTCAAAATCTGCCGTTTTAGCTCACACCATCCTTGGCTGTGCCGCTCTTTTCGAGAAAATGTGGCAGCTGTCCCGCGCGATGACATCGCGGACGCGTCGCTCCCATGCCATGCTCGGTCATCGCGACGCCCTGATTTTCAATGGCTGGACCCCATAAAAATGTGCAGTTTTTCGTGAAGAATGGGCGGCCAACGGTGAATCGCGTCGCTAGCATCGTGCCAACAACCCGCGACAACATCGCCGTCGCCAAGCATGCCTTCCCCTTAAAGGCAGTGTCCAGGCAAAACCCTTGGGGTTGAGTGCTCATTAGATTATGATAGCGTATCGGCTCCATAGGCAATTGCCGAAGTTTCAGCGAAAAAGTCGCAGAAATAAGCGAGATATCCGCCTTAGACCCAGTACCCAAACCCATCTCCAGTGCCCAGCCCGCCCACCCGGCGTCTGCCATTTCGCGCGTGGAATTGGTGTAACGTGAAGCATCGTTGGAAAATATCGGACTGATTGTGGCGGCGTTTCTCTACTGTGATTGTTTCATCTCTGTGTATGCATCTCAAGTTCGCGTATGTGTTCTAAACATCCAGGTACTGTTGCTCAACACTCCAGTTCTTCGTTTCAGATGATCCTGGATCTACGGTTTACGAGTCTATACTTGGGGGAGTGTTCCACGATCACATTACGGAGGTGATTATCGGGCAGCGAAATATTTTGATAATCAATCTCGACCTTCACATCAATTAGTTACAATGATACCAAGAAACGGCGAAAAAGAAAAACTTATTTTCTGAAAAAGACAGTTTCCGCACTGCGAACATTTAATTGCCGACAAAAGCAATAATCGAAATATACCTCTCCTTGTTAAATCTGCTCAAAAAGTATTATAGCAGTGATAAGGACCCCTGAAGGAAAACAAACTGACTTATTGAAGCTAAAACTGAGGCAGTGAACGGGCGCTATCGATCAATGAAAATTTTCTCTGTGCCCTCTCTGACGAGAGAGAGGGCCGTCGGACATCTCGTCCGAATCAGTTGAGAGGGGTCTCAGAAAAGGGTTTTTCCGAGGGTTTTTTGATCTGTAAGTTTCTTATCTGGAATCAGGGAGCCAAACTGGCCTAGGAACCACAGAAACCGAATACTCGAAAATTTTGCCTGGACACTGCCTTTAAGGGATGAGAATTGGGACGAGGGATGAGGAATAGTCGTAAAATTCGGTGTAATGCGTTGACTACAAAATGAACACAATTTGATCGATCCCTAAAAAATATTTCTGTAAGCTGGGTGTTTCCTACACAATCTATCCACTGTGCTAGAACTGTTCTTTGTTGTTTACTTATGTTATAAATTAATTGAACCCTGCTTGAAGCTGCATAGCGCCTGAACGCTTTTTATTTTCTTAGGCCAGTGGCATTATCGAATATGTAACTAAATTTTTTCTTTGTTCTGTGAGCAGATTTCTTCTGGGGTGCTTTGCTATCATTTTTGATAAATTTCGCCCACTAATTGACCTATTTCCGCCCTTGGTGTTTTGTACATTGAGTCCTGTTGAGGGTAAATTATGGCCGAGTCTACAAGTCTAGCGGATGATGAATTTGAAGGGGAATGCGATCCAATGGAAGCACTACTTGCTAAGCACAGGAAGGAAAAGAAGTCTCTCAAAGGTTTTCATTTTATCAATTGACAGCGATCTTTCGTTGGATAATATTATTTTTAGAAAAGACACTGTCCATGAAGAAGACTGCGAAATCTGGCAATAAACAAAAACAAAAGGAGACAAATGCTGAAATCGAACGACTTGAAGCTGAAATGACTGCCAAGCATGAGAAGGAAATTGCTGATTTGAAGGTTTGTCCTTGGTTATATGCATAAGCCTTACTAAAGAATCAGAGTTTTTGATCTCATCGTCTACGGATATTTACTACTACTACTACTATTATTTCTCTTGCCTTTTTGCACTGCGTAAAAAACATCCAAGCATGGTTCACATAATAACATCAATAACTTTCGCATTCATTGTTCTCCTTTTATGTCCTTCTTACTAACAGTAAGGTATAAAATCTTTTGTTTCCCGCAGTGGCGGACGCAGAAAGTGGGCGGGAGGGGGGTCTTGGGAAAAAGCTGTTCTCGTTTTGGGGATCCAGATGGAAAAAAAATAAGCAAAAATATTAATCATACTAATAAACTTTTAATAGAAGTTATTTTAAAAATAACAATAAAATGAACTAATGCAGGATTTTTATTTGTACCGTAATTTCGAGCCCCCCCCTCCCCGTCCGTCACTGGTTTACCGATACCCGAGATTGGTAAACTTCTTTAGTCCTTTCCAGCCAACGTTTCGGCTTCATTCGTCTTCTTCAGGGCCTGAAAGAAAGGACTACAAATCGTGGACTCCACCAGACCGAGTGCATCAGCAGATCAAGCCAAAAACCCAACACATAATGTTCCAATCAGCAAAAGGTCCGCAAAGCTAGCACAAACCTTCGGTCGTTCCACCCCTAGCTAGTCACTACTTGCTAGTAGCGAATATATGTATATGGTTAACCGGTTCAATCACGTTTAGGATCAAACTGACATACAGGAAGCTCCAAATGTCCGCACTCAAGATGGGCGTGGCCACGACGCGGCTTTAAGCAGAGACACAGACGCTCTGCATGCTGCCACTGGTTGTCTGCAGAGTCAGAGAAGCCAGAGGCAGCATAGAGAGCGCCTGTGTATGATCAAGGAGCCGTGCCGTGGCCACACCCCTTTGACCGCGGACATTTGGAGCTTCCTATACATAGATCTTGATATGATGCCAGTTCATTTGTGATAGTCAGACATTCATCCTTTCGGTTCATTTGCGGGCATCTGGATTTTATCCAGAAAGCTTCAATTGTCTTGCGGGTTTCTATTTCAGTTTCGTGAGCTAGTATGCTCACTTGGACTTCGAAATCGTTGTCGTTATGCCTGCTCAGCCGATGTGCCCGTAGTGGTGTTGATTTACGGGAGTTTCGTTTTCCATTTAAGTGCTCTTTGATTCTGAGTATTAAGGGTCGCGCTGCTTCATCTATGTAATTGTTGCCACAGAGTTTGCATGATATCTGGTACGCGGTCCCAGAAATCAAACAATCTCCCTCTCTCCTTGATGGACATATGATACAATTCGGTATCGAGCAGAGGTGATATAGGCCCTGATAAAGGCGAGTTGAGCTGAAACGTTGGCTGGAAAGGGATAAAGAAATTTATCAACGTCGGGTATCTTTAAACAGAAGATTTTATACGAATTCGTAAAATGCCGGAATTAAATGAGTCATACATGGAGTCTATTACGCAACGTAAGAGTAAGGTACTTTTCAGTTATCGACACGTGCCGAACCTTCCCCGGAAGCAAACGTTTCATCTGAACATAATAAAGCTGAACTTGAGGGATTGGAGCAGTCATTTTATAAAGAGGTTCAAGTGTCTTCCAGAAATAGGAAAAAACAGGTTTGCAAATTGTTTTCATTTTGACTCATTGAAGTTTCTTTGATCATATGCATTGTAGGCTAAAAAAGAAGAAGCGGTCCGTCGTATGCACGAGGCTATGCAGAAGGATCGTGAAAACGCAGCATCATCATTACGCGTGACGGAGATGGCCGCCATCCAGAAAGTTTGTTTGCTTATCAATGTATCTGAACTTAATTTACTCTCACTCTGTGACATGCTGCGTTTCCGGCCTTCGTGAAGAATCCTTCATGGCTTCTGCGCGCGTCTCATACACGCACGCATTTACCACATATAAACCAACAACACAAGAATTTCATTTGTTTTCTGTTGAGAAGAGAAATACGACGGCGACTGAATTCATTGAAAAAACTCTATCCTTTCGAAATTTAGTAAAACAAGAATCTCACTGAACACGCCTTCTTAATTTAGATTCTCGATGAGCGCGGACTGAGTTTAGTTGACATTGCTCCGGATGGAGACTGTCTTTATAATGCTGTAGCCAATCAACTCTCTCGAGTGAAAGGTTTTGAACAGGTATGTATTGCTCGTTTTTATTTCGAATTTTCATTTAATCTTTCCGTCAATCACGTCCTGTTAAGCTTTTTTTATCGCCTGTATACTGCCTTTACTTAGTTCCCATTATAATTTTTCTCTCACTACAGCTCATCATAGACTTCAGCTTCCGCTAACATCGTATTTTTGTTCTTACCGATTACAATAATTAGTAGTTTCCAATTAATTTTTGTTTCTCAAACCCTCAGTGAAGTACTGAAGCCTTGCGGCTATCCTAGCTTCAAAACAAAAACAGGCAGTTTTGTTCGCGAGGGTTATCATTGCACAGACACAACTTTTTAATCCCAGGTTACTGGCAAAGACATGCGCCGGCGAGCTGCGAAGTATATACGTGAAAATAAGAACGATTTCATACCTTTTCTCACTAATGTGAGTTTTTGCAAGCTTGCCGTTTTTTTTTCTTCATGTTTATTCAACCTTTCAGGAAAGCGACGACCCTCTGGACGAAATCGAGTTCGAAAAGTATTGCTATGGAGTGGAGAATGAGAGTAAAGATGGTGGTGTCTGGGGAGGAGAGCCAGAATTGAATGCGCTAAGTCAAAGTCTAGAGAGAGCAATAGAGGTACAGTATGGCTCATAGACATGGTTATCAAACACCCAAATGAGATTTTGTTCAGCTTATTCAACCAATTGGTCCACCGGTGATATTTGGGGAGAACTACAAGAAGACGAAACCGTTAATAATTGTATATCATCGACATGCTTACCAATTAGGAGCTCACTACAATTCGACCGCTGTAAAGACAATGGCATAGTGGATGTATAGGTTGTACTATTTAATGTTTTGTATTTTGGAGATGCTTTGTAAGAAATTATTAACTTATTTGATAAACAGAGTCCCTGATTTGGAGTTTTAGCATGCCTTTCTATCTTTTATGTAGAACTTTTTCAGTGAATCGGCGCTGTCTACTGTTTTTTTTTTTCTTGCTTTAGCGGTTAAAAAGTGTCTGTTAAACCAATTACGGTTCGCTACCTGAAGTTAGTAGTTATGCTATAAATCAAAAATGTTTTAGTCTATATAGCATTACATTACATCTACCAAACGCCACTAGGTTTACGATTTACGCTGCTTTCACGTGGCAACCATACCTCGTGGCGGGGCATCTCAGTGAGATGGAGGCTCAATATTCCGAGCAAAAGTTTACTTTTTGGTTCTCATTAAGTTCTCGTTTAATTATCATAATTTCCAGTGGAAAGTTGTAGGCAGAGTGGGTTGGGAAAGGCATCTTCTTGAATGGAGTTGTACGTGAGCTGACTTTTTATCATCGCCATACTCGATCCTAGAACGTGTACATCTCATCTGCCCCTGGGGTGTGTCAGAGGTGCGCTTGGGCCTATCTTTCATCATGCAGCAGCACCCACAATAAACACACACATCTATTATCCAATAGTATAAATTGGTTTTATTTCCCTATCCTAATCTGGTGCCCAACGTAGAGGCAGAGTCATCAGCTCCGCTCCCTTTCTGCAACACTATAGATGAAAGACGTAGAGGGTGTTACCAGATGTTGGGATTTGTATTCCCGCTCTAGGAAGCACCTCCTTATCCTGAAACATTCCTGCCAAAGCGTGGCCGCGCACCACAAAACAGGGTGAAGGCTATCCAAGTTGTGTAAGAATTTCAATTTCTCTATTTTGGACATTACAATTAGGCCGAAAACGACCCGTAGTGATATATGTAATAGGAATAGTGTGATTTTCTTCCAAATTTATACGGTTTGCTGCACAATACATTACTAGACATCACCACAAGGTCTCGAAACAGCATCAGAAATGAGAACTACCAAAATGATCCATTCCAGAAATAAGTTATTCTTTATCACATAAAATTTAAAAGAGGCTATACAAAACCTCACTCAGTGGCAACAATGGCAAGAAAAGAAGTTAACACAACTTTCACAGTGTCCTATAGTGTCTATATATAGTGTCATGTGTATGAGAGGCCATTCTTAGATTCTCTTTCACATTCAAAGAGTTTTCAGGTTAAATTTGGGAAGTAGAGGATGTATGTCTACAGATTCCATCAACTTGGAGACCTCTTAAAAAGGTAATGATACGTTGATAGTTAGTGCCGCTATGCATGCAAAACCTTATTCACCCAAGACTCAATAAATAAGCATTCTTTTTATAGACAAAGGCTATTTTGAAAAAAAAAACATTCTAAAGGCTAGAATGGGTGATTCACAGACTGGTATCATAGTTTATTCATATCTTCATGCACTCACACTCATTGGTAAAGAGGACCGCCCTCTTATGGGAAGATAGAGTTTGAACTCAGCGGGTAATTCATCTTCTGTATATAAGCGGTCGGCGAAGTAAATTCGACGAAGCCGGCAGTTGGCGTGCACCTGGATCCGTAAAGTCTCGACATAATTCGTCCCATAGGCACGTTTTGTGAAGTCGGCTAGATTGAACTGGATCTGATTCCATCCTTCATCGAGCCGCATGGGCATTGTACATATGAACGGTTTCACACGTGTACTGGACTGGTAATTTGAGGCGCGAAAGCGACGTTTTACACCTTTGTCGTCTAAAATCTGGAAAATTCCGGCAGTTTTGTTTGAAATGCAGAGGAACGTTAATTAGAGTCTACCTGAACTTCAAATGTGAAGTATTTCTTGAGATTCTTCACCACCATAACGAAATATGGCAACTTTATTCCCAACGTTTTCTTCGGGTCATGTGGGCATGATATATATGATGTGCTGAATACACATGATTTATTTGAGCTCCGCATATGTTCAAATCAAACGACAATATCAGTCGAGTATTTAAGCAAAAAAAAAACCTGTATTTCTTTGAATTCCTTTCTATTCTCTCACCATTGCAGAAGCTGCTCTAAACGTTGGAAGACTTACCTCACATTGGCTCCAATTATTTCAATAATTAACGACTGAATTTCGTCATCTGTCACTCGCTTTATGTGCCCGTTCTTTACCTGCAACATACATCGAGAAGCTTTGAAATCAGTCTCCGAGGTTTTAATGTAGTACTAGAGAAGATAAGTGTGATGTGTCATAGAAAGAACCTGACGCCTCTGGTGATCCGGTAACACGAGTGGTGAAACTTCAAAAATTAAGTTACAGGAAAATGCACATCAAGTTTGAATTCTTGAAATTAAATATTTAGAGGATAACATTTAGAAGAAAAATAATGACAAATGAGTAACTACTTGACTTCTATCCATTTCATGAGATTCCTTTTTAAAACTTCCCCTCCGCCCTCCCTTCACTTATCCACTGTACCTATCAGAACTTATCAGAGTCTGAACAATTTCGGTCGATTCATGTCCATTTTGGATAGAGCTAAATTCAGTGTCTTGAAAATTTAAGTACAGTAAGTCTCGAAAGTAAAACTAGGAAATAGAACAAGATGGAATCTGGTTGATGGAAATCCTATGCTGTGGCTCTGCTATGGAATCTTGAGACAGAAAGTACGTGATAAAATTTACACCAGCATCTACGATTAGGAAAAAAGTTCATATTCGGATGCCCAAAAGCTCTGGTTATTACATTAAAAAGTTTCAAGCCTGCTTACCTGTTTGTCCCAAAGTTGCAGTGGGTTGCTGCCAATACTATACAGAACGGATAACAGGCCACTTTGGAATGTGTTGTGGAACATCGCTTACAAATATGGTAGAGTCTACTTATTTTTTCACATGGAAGAGATCTGTCGACGCTCGAGAGGAATGAAGCGGGCCTGCAATGGAACCAGATTAATCCTGTTCCCATGACGACAACGATACACATATGAGGGAGATTATGATACCATGCGCGAAACAACTGGAAGAATTGCGGCTAACAACACGTAACGATAAGGAGGGTCACAAAAGCATCAAACATTATAGTCTCTTGCAATTAAATCAGTGGCTTCCGGAGCCAACTTCTTCGGAATTCGTGGAATTCATCTACAAAGAATATGAAACTCAAGCGAGATCCCTTAGTTGTTTTGAAAAGGCATGATAACGCAAAGGATAGCTGTAATTTACCGAGAAGCTTTCAGAACTTCGCGAAATCCAACACCGTCGGAGCAGACTTTTCCGAATGTTCCCCAATGACCACCAGTGAATTACTACAGGATTACTATTGGCGCGTGGTTTTTTGAACTCCAATCTCCAATGGTTGTGCGAATTCACAGGCTGTTTTGTGGGTATGTTTGCTGGGGCAATTCCTACTGTAAACAACAGTAGGTTTGCCGAGTGACCTCTTTCCTAGTCTGTGAAAGCTTGTGGAGGCGTTCAGCTCCGATCGCCCTTGGCACGCGGGTATTATTAGGTGTTAACATACAGGGAACTCCAAATGTACGCAGACAAGGGTCGAGACCGCGGCGCGGCTCTCTTGGTCACAGACACGGAGGGGCGGGGGGGGGGGCGGTCGTATGGCGCGATTCTTCGGGAGGCACTATAGCCAAACGGCATCTAAGCGCACTCCTACCACCCGGTCCCCAAAATCTTCAAAAAATATTTTTTGGCCGAAACTTCGCCTAGGGGAGCTGTTTGAGGTGCTGAACACGAATATCGTATCCGTTTTGTGCCGTAACCCCATTTTTGTAGGGTTACGGTAGAGTAACGGTAAATACAGTAGCATCGTTCAGCACACCAAATAACCCCCCTGCGTGAAATTTGAGCGAATTCCGTGAGGTACCGTATTTGCCCTTACCCTACCGTAGCCCTACAAAAATGGGGTTACGGTGCAAAACGGATAAGATATTCGTGTTCAGCACCTCAAATAACCCCCCTAGGCGAAGTTTCGGCCAAAAAAAGATTTTTTGAAGATTTTGGGGCCAGTAAAGTTGAATAGTGCCATTGATTGTGCAAATTGAAAGCAATTTGAAGTTCTCCTATGGACTGTACTCCTCCTAACCCCACCGTAACCCTACCCCAGTGGGGTTACGGCACGAAACGAGTACGAATATCAAATAACCTTCCTATAGAAAAGTCCAGATGATTCTGTGAGATACCGTACTTACCCTAACCCCACCATAATCCTACCTGAATGAGGTTACGGTACAAAACGAGTGTGATATTCGTGGTCAGCATGTCCTCCTTAGCGAAGGTTCAGAGAGATTTTTGATTTTGAGATTTTGGGGCAGAAAAAGTGGAATAGCGCCGATAGGGATATTAATTCGAAAAGAAGCACTTTCTCTCCCTTGAAACCAGAACATTCACTGGAAGTTGATGAAGTGGTTTCAAAGCTTGCGAAACTACAAGAAGAAACTACAGAAAGGCGAAAAGCTCGACGTGGAAATACCGGAAACGTATGAAAAACAGCTACAGACTCCCCCTTACTTTGAAACCAAAAAAATAATGCCGTCATTAGGCGTAGTTTCTGCAGTTGCGGAAGCAGTGCCGTATTCAGCGCCTACTCAGGCACTTTCAGCGGACGGCGCGCGCACCCAATACAGGACGGCCCGCGTAAGGGTTGAGAATTCGCCAGGACTTGGGTGCGCGGGCCGTCCGCTGCTGCTTGCTAGCGGACCAGCCGCGTGCCTTCAACGGACCAGCCGCGCGCCTTTCTGAGAACCGGTGAATAGCTCCGTCCTCTACCTTTTCTTTAACAGTCTAAACGCTTCATATGAAAAAAAACAAAGCAAATATAGCTTCAAATGACAGGAGTCTACGTGACAACGTCTATAAGCTTGAAATAATATCAGACAAGAATGAACGAATAAGTAGAAGGAGGTGTACAATACATCAGTGACCGTGGCGTCACGAGTATTGTACATATCCTCTATATATCGATATTCATATACACACCCTTCTTGCCGCTTGCACTGCCTGCTTTATTAGGTGTCGTATAGATCATTCGTATCTCTGAAAACCCAAACACTCCTCAATAACAGTGACGTTGGGAACTACAGAAACGAACTCATTGTAAAAGGTTATGAACTTCAAAGCCTTCTTCTCTGTCACCCATAGATGCAGCCGTAGTGCTTGTTCCCTTCAAAAGTATAATATGTGGTATCTATAGCTGTTCACTAGATGAATTAGTAAAAATGACAGGTAAGCTAAGAATTATAAAGAGGTAACCAACTGACGATGTGCTCTTTCTGAACTTCTCGGCCTCACTGTACCATTGCTTGATTCGGCTGCTCAGCTTGTGAAGCGGCGCCAGACGCAACTTCTTCTGTCACTTCGCCTTCTCCGACAATGGTCTGAGGTCTGAGGGGCAGTAACGCACTTCAAGTGGCCCTAAATTTTGAAAAATGTAAAACAAGAGCATTCCTCTATGTATAAACACGGGAGACGATTGAAAACCAAAGCGTGTGTGGCTTCACCCCACACCAAGACACTCAAAACAAACGAAAAATAGGTAGAATAGATACGACGTTCAGTCAGCACTGGGTTCGCGGCAATTTGAATTCAAACGAATAAAATGCTGTAATATTTCGTCGCGGTTGTTTCACAGTTCACGCCAAAATTAAGGCGCGCGGATGGTCCGTGTTCAGAATGGGTCCGCGGCTGGTCCGCTGCGAAGCTCCGCCCACATTTCGGGTCCGCGGCCCGTCCGCAACCAAGGGTTCGGCACGCGGATCGTCGGCTGAAAGTGCCTGAGTAATAGCCAGTCCTTGATTTTTCCATCTTTGTATGTAGATCAAACTCAACTTTGTGTAATAGGATAATCCCAGCAGAGGAATGGGTACTATTGTACTTGAAGCGGCCCCACTATCGAGCACAAACTCAAAATCATGACTTCCTCTGAAAACTTGCATGCAGGGGTAATTGGATGTGCTGATCACGGATATCATATTCATTTCGCATGGTGGTATCGATTTTATTGATTTTATCGATTTTTCCCCAACTTCGACTCGTATCTCAAATCTCTCTGGAAAACTGCACTCAGAGGTTTTTGAAGTTGCTGATTACGAATATAATAACCGTTTTGCATCATAGTCTCCATTTCGTTGGTTTTCCCCAGATTTTTATCTGTAGGGCGATGTAATCGCCGACTTTACTGGAGTTTTGCCCATCAAGACGACCTTTCCTTGCGGAATCTTCATCATATTTGTAACCAGCACCTTCAGAAACCCCAGCAGGCAAGTTTTCAGAGAGATCCGGGAGGAGGTCCATACTTGGGAAAACATCGATAAAATCAACAAAATCGATACTATCATGCGAAGTGAATATGATATTCGTGATCAGCACATCGGATTACCCCCGTATGCAAGTTTTCAGAGAAATCCATGATTTTGAGTTTGGGCTCGATAGTGGGGCCGCTGAAGTATGTACAATAGTACCGAGGAATGTGTGCATTTCCTGTTGACAAGAAGTGCAAAATAAGACCTGTAGATTGTCATCCTATCGCTGACAGACGCAGGAAAACCCCTTCCCACCAGGTTTTATTGTGCTATACCTCAAGGATTCCGCATAACTCACAACAAGTGTATAGTAGTACTTACTGATAATTTGTGTCCATTAAAGCCATGGGGATGTTTTGAGTCGTGGCCGAATTTTTCCTTTTGAGGAATGGTCGTTTGTCTTCTTGAAATGAAGCTTCTCTCTACTTGTTACTCCTTTCCGTTTCAGAATGGCGAAAAAATCGAATAAGAACAAGAACTCTAGCCCGTATTGGTTCTGGTTTATCGAGGTGGGTAGGGAACAGTTCCATCGGAAGTACGGACGGCAATACAATCATGACTGTGATGACGACAGAGCACTCATTACCCAGCTATGGGACGTAAGTATTCTTACTACTTTTTGCCTTCCAGTTTTCTTTCTTTTCTGTGTTTTCGAAGCTGTTGGACTGCATCCAGTATCTTCTCGGTCATGTCTTGCAAAGTGCTCCTGTCACATCTGATACGCGTTTGAAGTTTTCTTGATGTAATAGACTCAGGAAACTTAAAAACCGTGTTTTGCATGTGATTGGAAGATGCAAATCCCATGATTAATACATGCAGTTTTTTAATCAATAATCCTATACCAGCAATGGTCAAATCCATGCAAAACCCATGCACATCTACGCAAAACCCATGCATACCCATGCAGATCCCATGCGTCTCTAATTATCCGGTGCAAATTCGATACGAAACGCACGAAAAACCCATGTATACCCATGCAAAGCCCACGGGAAACCCATGCATATCCATGGGGTGCATGGGTTTTGCATGCATTGGCTATTGCTGGTATAGAACTATTGATTCAAAAAACCGTGTTTTGCATGAGCACACATGTCTTAATCGTACGATTTGCATCTTTCAATCTCATGCAAAACACGGTTTTTAAGTTCCGTGAGGAAGAGCTGAGAACAAGGAGGCTTCATATTATTTTTCGTATGCGTATTATTTTTCGACGCGAAACTAATGTTATTCATATTATTTTTCGTGTGCGTATTATTTTTCGACGCGAAACTAGTGTTAAAGGTAGGGACCCACCTCACATTTGTGGTTGAGGTAATGGCAGATTCTGGATCTCCTCGACACTCTGAATCCAGCGGTATAGGTAATTTGTCTCAAAACGGTGTCTGAACCTGTTTTCCGCGACGGGGTCTGCAACAGTTTGCCAACCCGAGTTGACGTGTGAAGCCGTTGATCTTATCGATTGAACACGCAGAGACTGGTGAACGCTGCAGCCAGCACAAGCTCACAGATGGCGCCTGATCTGACATTGTCTGCAATTACGACTTTGCCTGCAGAATGCGTCTGGAAGGATATTTTAGCGGATGGCAGTGGGGAAACATAAGAATGGAAGGAACCACGCCATATGGATATCAAAAAAGTGCAAAAAATAGATCGGTTAGCCTAAAAATGGTGAAGTCGTAGTTGCGGACAAAGTCGGATCGGGCGCCCTCTGTGAGCTAATAGACTGTATATACTTCCAACAGGCGGAATGAGGTGGCCCCTGCTTTTAAATGCGGGGCTCCTGATACCCCTGATGTTCCTGCTCCCCACTTTCGGCTGAAAACATGCAAAAAAGCCGGTCCAAATCGCCAGTGTTCGGCTGAGTATTTCTGCTATCTCAAGTTAACATTTTCTGCAGTGAAAGTGTTTGATAAAAGCGTCATCTATTTCCTCGATCCCTATCTATTATCATTGGCGTGCTCGTTAACTAGTGGCAAAGAATAGTACATAGTCTGTCCGAAACGACAAGTCCGCCCACGCACGCAGAGATGGAGGAGCTGCCACGTTTGCCAGCGCTCCACGTCATCATCCCTGATCCGTGTATCACGTTTCATCGTTATCTTCATGGTATTGACCAATAATTTGGCTGTGACGTGGACGACGTGGCAGCTAACAACTTATGTCCCAGCCGCGCCGCCTCTCGATTCCGCGTGCGGACTCGTCGTTTCGGACGGACTATACAGTTCTATAGATCAGGAGCGAAGGATCTCAGGACGCTTAGAATCCTCCACGTCGTTATCTCCAGCAAGCAGATCATGGGTCGACATGTTAGAGATGACTGAAGACAACGTTCGACCGTGATATGTCTAACATGTTAATCAATAACCAAGCCACTATTTCACCCAAAAAATAGCAATTTTCTCACCTCGACGATAACAGATGGCTGCTGATATTTAAAACTTTGCACGAATCTGGCTTCATCACGTTGCGTTTATGCTTGCCGTTACATGAAAGTTTCAGAACGTTCAATTATATCAACAATATATCAATATATTCAATTATATCATGAGTATGTAAGTTAGGAAAAAGACAAGACCACAGTTTTTTTTGAGGCGTAGGTTACGACACACAGATTATGGTGGAGTAATAAATGTTCTCATGCCCCCACCAGTGGCGGATGACTATATTTTTGCTCCCTTTCATGACTACTTTCAAGTATCTTTCTACTTGTTTGATATTAATATTTGATATTAAGGGTAATGCTTTTATTATTTTCATTTTTCTATCGGATTCCCCAAATTGACAGTGATCCTTAGATGCTGCCATCACCAGTCTCTATAACTTGTTCCTGCAGAGGTCAGCCTTGAGACATAACGCATTATAGCAGGCGATCTGGAGGGATGGGTCCACGATGAGCCTTCAGGGCATACCACGTCAGGCTTTGAGCTTTGAGATCTTATTATGCTTTCTGTCCATCATAATATCAGCGATGGCCAACTGGTCCTACACTGGCCGATCGATAAGATCAGTGGTGAAACATGTCTTGCCAGTTCTATTCAGTGAGGTATTGCAGACCTCGTAGCAAGAAAAAACGGTTAGGAAGGCCGTTTCGAAGCAATTCAGACTCTAACTCTTTGACTATCTAGCCTCAAAGGTTTCTTAACGTAAAAGCTACAGGGTAGCCAAAAAGTATGGGCGTTCCGAGAAGCAAAGGCAAAGCGAGGCACGAGTTCGAGCTGAATTGGTGTAAAAGGGGCACACGGGTCCAAGGCTACGGATTTTTCTTATTTCTTTTGGCCCAGTGGCAAAACGAAACTCGGTCCAAGTAAAGTGGCACGGGTCCTGATGGAAGGAGCACACGGGTCCAAGGTTACGGATAGGTTTTGATTCCTTTTGGCACAATGGTAAAGTGGTGCAAAGGTCCGAGTTAAAGTGCACGGGTCCTGGTGGAATGAGTACATAGGCCCGAGTGGAAGGGGCATACATGTTCACGTGGAAGTGGCACACGAGTCCATGGCTACGGATTTTTCTTATTCTTTTTAGCTCAATGGCGAAACGAAGCTCGCGTCCAAGAAGTGGCACGGGTCCTTACGGAAGGGGCACACGGGTCCGAGTGGAAGGGGGCATATGAACATCGATCCTCCAATGTGGTCGACAGTGTCATGCTCGTGGATATATGCAAAAAGGAGCGTAAGCTAAAAAGCTAGGGATTGATGAAGACATTGAGGATCTACCAGAGGACATCATGTTGACCATCTTCTGTACTACCAGAAGACAGCACATCTGGGTTGAGTGATCCTGGCGAAACAGTGAGTCTGCGTCGGACGGTGTCTCATGGACATCCCATGGAGCATTAACACTATCCACAGTTGGGTTCTTCAGGAAGAGTGTTGTCTTCTATACTGCATTCGAACGGAGCTGGCCGACTTCCACAATGCTTCAGTTTTTGCGGAAACGGATCTAAGTGGAAGGGGCACACAGCTGTGAGACTATGTATGGATTTTTCTTGATTTCTGCTAGCCATATCGTTATCTTCACTTGCGTATCATAGCCAAGCATTATTATCTAACGCATGCCTGTCCATTGCGGGCTAGAGCTCAAATAATGTAGACTGTAGCGTATTATGCTTATGTTCGATGGACTTCGAATGTGTTCAGTTCCGTCCGATTTTCTCAGAAGGGTGGACATCACACGTGGTTGTTACTCCGAATTATTAATGTTGATTAGCACGTAACTAAAAATGCCTGCAAACATTCACATGGAACTTTAACAGCAACACTATCAGCATACGATGAGACGTGGCACATGAAACGCACGCGGATCCTCAGTTTTTTTTATTATGCATTTTCAGCCTGTGAAAGAAGTATGGGACAAGAAAGTCAAGAATCGGAAAGGAGATCTGAGAGGTATCCTTCGAGAGCTCTATGTTGAAGACGAGGTGAGTCACACCCAAACGTACATACTTGCCAAAAATCACCCATGCACTTTAGAGCCATTAAAATCCCGTACAAATCTGTAGTGAGCGATTCGCTGCAAAATGTTGACAGCTGTTTTCAAGAAAATTCTGTTGCTGCATTTAAAAAGACCACGTGAGCATGCACGTTGAATCACACTTTGATCTTATTTAGTTATCAAGCATTTAGGACTGCCCCCGATAAGATTTCATTTGAATCCGTTGAAGTTCGTGCACCAATTTTGGTATTCCTTTAGTATTTGCGTGGGCGCGTGTGGCGCTGTAGTAGGAGGCTCGCTGCGTGCGCACACGATTGATGGTTCGATCACGCCCCTGGCCAACAAGCCATCCATCCATGGGTAAATTGGTACCAGAGCAGTGTGGGAGCATGAAGCACTGATTTGGCGCATCGGATAGCCCCTCCCCCCACAAGTCAGTGTACAGGGCGCATACGCATTCAATGACTTTACGATGTTCAGATGAAGTCGAAAGTGTGGCGCATCCAACGTGACGAGATTGATTAACGCCGACCACTTTATCCTTTATCAACTAAAGGGTACTGTACTCAGTGATCAAAAGCTCAGCTTAAAAACTTGTGTCTATAAGTGCCTAGCAGGGAAAAAATGCGGCCAATTGCTCCTGAACCTCACATTGTTGTCGGACTCTTTCTGGGAGCATGGGTGGTTGCAGCAGTAGGGGGGGGGGATTGTTTGCGTATTTTTTGAAGTCATATATTATTTTTGCTTGCCATTGAAAGCAGGGCAAAATCTTGCTCTTCTTAGGCATGGGTGGTTTTGGGCCGAAAATGCTGTAGATCCTGTTATGAATTGTACGAATGAACGCACTGTAAACTTACTGTAAAGATATTAGACAGCGAACATGTCTGTGATCAGAAGACGACCCACGGATCATCGACCTTCGAACTTTCCACTGCCGATTCGAAGTTGCGAATCAATCGTAAGCTCGTTATTCTACTAGTTTTTGTATTCTTATGTGATGACGTCATCAATACAAATCCTAGGAACACTACGACATACGTGCCAGGCGAGAGAATGGAAGACGTGATTTACTGGACAGGCTCAGATTTCTTGATGCACAGAAAAGTTAGTGCTGTATTCAAACTTATTTGCACACAACTTACGAATGTATCTTTCTTAGCCGATTTCTCATCTGTCGTGCTGCAATTCATTGCTGTCTATCCATACACAGTTGCCTTTTCTTCCATTGGAGACTTCCTTGTTTATCCTGCAGAAATCGCCCTTACTCATTTCACGCTTGCGAACGGTAGGTCACGGGAAAATGTTAGCCTTTTAAATTTGTCAGTTTTCTGCAGGGATCAAGATTCTTCTATTAGGATAAATTCAGGAACAAGTTCATGTTGGTCGAAACTAATTAACTTCGACTCTAGTTTATTCTATGGTGGTGGATTGCCAGCATGGGATCAGGGTAATGTTGTCCGTAATGGTGAGTTGCAAGTGGTAGTTATGGGTCGGGATGCTTTCTTGGAAAAATCGGTATTTTATAGACAACGTCACCCATAGGTAAACATGTCGATTGTTGCTATGTGGAGCTTAAATTCGAGCCTTTAATGGGTTTACCTTGTGTTATCTTAATTATGCATCCGATCCTAGGGCTATTTCGTTTGCTGCTAAAAATTGCCTTTCTTGACAAAAAAAGGCATTTCAGTTTTTCTCATGGATAGCAAAAATATCCGAAAAATTCGGTCTTGAAGAGGCAATATTTTGAACCCTAGTTATTAGTGAGTGCTTCTAATAATAGTTTAGCAACTTCACTGGATTTTCCGTTGAAACAGTCTGTTGGGGTGGCACCGCAAGAAGTATGGAAGATGCTCTGGGAACGACGAAGTGCTCGTGCAATCACAGTTTGTGATGCTAGTCAAATGTTGATGTTGGATCGTGCGCTGTTCTTTCTTGCCAGCACCGTTGGAGAATCTCAGCTAGCTTCTTATAGAGGTTACTTTTGGTGAAATAGTTTATTCCCTCTCGTTTTCGCTATCGGTTGGTACTTTGGTTTTAGAATTCATGTCCACCATGGTCACAGCCCAAGATCTTGTTGCTGCCTTGGCTTTGCATAAGGCCAATGTGACACGCGCCAATCTTCCAGACACTCTTACTGTTGAATGCATAGATCAAGAGTTTAAGGTAAGTTCTGCTCGGTAATGAACGGATGAGGAATTGTAAAATAAATTAGCGACGACATTGCCACCACGCCCTGTATCCCAGAGGCGCTGACATTTGTTTTTCTTTCTTCAGTAATTTTTTTAATGGAGACTGCAACCTTTACCAGTGTTAATGAGACAACTTCCTGCAATAATTTTTGTCTGAAACATTTACGCGTCACATCTAAGTTGGAGGTTATAGATTGGGTGTGGTGGGTAACCGCAGCAAAAAGTGGTGCAATAGAGCTGTACCCAGTTGGCTCTAGACTTATCCAGTTGGCCAATCATAGAGCAGGGCTGTACCATCCTTTTCAGGTACAATGCCCTAGGCCAATAAGAATTGTGTACAACTCCTCTCATTGTTTAAACGGAATGTTGTCGTAATTCATCATGCCTGTGAAATTGTGCACACCATTCAGCGCTTAAGAGAAACATCGAGATGCTGCAGCTATCACCAGAGCAGACCACCGAATCATGAATCACGCCAACTCTGTGCGCTAGCGAAAACCGATGTTCTCATGTTAGTCTTTGTTGTCTTTGACGTTGTGAAAAATTTTATCATCTACTATGCACATACAGTAGCAGCCAAGAAGACATGTTCGTCACCTTTTCGACAAGAGAATCTCTTGCTGTAATTCATCTCTGGATTGAGCTATCCGAAGGAAATTTGGGTTTATATTGAGGCTTTATGGGTTCACCCTGGCTGTAGCTTTGCATGGACAGACACTCAATTCTAGTGGCATTACTGAGCCTAAACTTCAATTCTCTCGGTTTTTATGGATATCGTCCAATATCTTCACTACCACCTTTCGAGAAAATGAAGTGTTGTGCAGATTATGCATGTAATTACCAATTTTTTTCAACCAGATGTTATTGCTGCACTTTCCTTTGCTTCTCAAAAGTGAGAACCGAGCTGAATGGTCGGCTATATCAGTGGCGGACGCAGGGGGTGCGGGAGAGAGCACCCTTCCCCCGAGAATGGGTCGCCAAATTCTCGAAATAACTTTACATTACGATTGAAAATCTCGTACTAGTTTATTTTGATTGTTTATCTTTATTATTGCTTTTAATATAATTTTTGTCAACTATTTATTATTGCAATTAATATTTCTATTAATTTTATTTCCCGTCTGGGTTCCCAAAACGGTGGAGAAATGAACCATTTAAAATGAGCCGTTTTGGGGACCATTTACAACTATAGGATGAGCAGTCAAAACCAAGTTTGAGTGTGTGTTGAGGCTCTATGGAGGCTTCCTCTCTGTCACTAATCATGAACCCAGGCTCAGTTTTAATTGGATTAAAAACAAAATTTTAATTCCGTCGGTTTTCTCAAACTAGGTATAAAAGTCTTGTATACACCTGTGTGTAATATCCCACCTAACCGGGGGATGTGAGTGATGTCTAGTGGTATCTAAGCGGTTTCTGCTTAGAGAAGGATTGAGGGTGTGTGAGAGAGAGAAATGAGATCTTAAGATTTATTAAACCAACAAGTTTAACAGTCGATTGTGAAGAAGAAGAAGAATATTTACAAGTCAACGGGATATTTATACAAGATATTGTGGGGGCGTGGCATTGGTCTCAGCCAGGTGCATATCCCCAGGATACATGGCATATCCGCGCCAGATTTATCTAGGGCAAAGGCGCGGATGGCTAGAGTGTGCTCGATCAAAGAGCAGGATAATGATCAGAAATCACAAATCAAATGCATTTATTAGTAATAAATGCATACATATACTACATGGGGGGCCTCCCGAAATAAGGCGTTTCCACTACGCCGAAATCAATGGAATTGACGAGGGCCTCGCCATCCATGGTGTGGTCTTCCGCCGCGTCCATGGGGTTTTGATCCACGTGCTGCGCCAACCGGCACTAGTTTGAACATCCTGTTGCCAATCATTTGCAGTGGCCTTTCGAGTAAAGGGTTCCGGGATGTAGTCGAGCGCGGTGCACCACGTCCACGGTGGTGTTGGTTTTTAAAATTCGGCTTGTATGGTCGGTGGGTGTGGTTGTTTTGAGGAGTGCGACCCTTTTCGTTTCTTCGAGTGGGTTCTTTTGCCGACCCATCAGACACTCGCACTTCCGGAGTTCTGCGAAATGGACTCAACTGTAGGAAAGCCGAATGTTGGACCATCGTGGCTGTCCAAAAGCGCTTGGCCGCGCTCTGCGTGAGTACTTTCAGCTGCTCACTCGACTTGTCCGCGAGTGCTCGAAAACCAACTCCTTGCATTTCCTGCTGCGACCGCAGTGGAAGAAAACATCTCATGCGGGATGCCAAGGTAGGACGTTGGGCAATTGTCTCTTCAAATAAATCGCGCATCAAATCGACTGATCGTCCCCAGTCATCTCCATTCTGTGGTCCAGAAAGTGCGATCAATTCCGATCCTTTTGCAACCGCCTGCATCAGGAGCGTCCATGCTTCGCGCCATCTCGTAGTCCCCGCAAATTCCGCGGTACTGAACACAACGATTGCTGAGTAGTCCTCAGTAAACCATTCCGGTTGCACGTCCTCTGGCTTTCGCATCAACAAGACCTTTTGGGTGTCTGATTCCAGACACTTTACCACATTTTCGAATCCAGCTGGAAGCAAGATCAAACTTTTCCGTGGCTTTAGGAGTTTCCATGATGAGTTGGTCCATGGATTGTTCTTCAAGAACTCTCTCGCTTTGTCCGCGACATTTCCCAGATTGATGGGATCCCTGCTGTTCCGCGGGGGATGTTCGGCAGCAACCAGTCCGGCTTCCGCTACGGTTGTCAAGGTCATATGAATGCAGTGCTGCTGGTAGAATGACCAAGCCAAACCCAATCCGGTAGGCGTTATGACATCATAGTTGCGATCGAGCAGTCGGGCGGTCCGCCACGAATCGGGAATATGAGATTGGGACAAAACAGCGAATATACGAGATAATTCGAAGGGGGATGAAAATGTGAGGGCTCCAAATGGTGCGTTGGGGATAACATCTTGGAGTGGCACAGCGGCTGAGCATTCGACTTCGACTCCTTGATACATCAGCTTGCCGGGACAGCGCCAATCAACATGGTGGACATCGGACGTCGACGAGAAGGTGGTTCTGAAACATGAATGATTGAGTGCTGGGTATGTTTTAACACAAATTCTGTTCACTTTTAGTTCCGCCTTTCTGGGTCTACCCTTTTTACCACGGCTGGTTTTGCCCCTGACCGGTGCATCGTCAATCTGAGGAGGAATTTTTAGCAAATGATCGAACGGAATTTCCATTGGTGGTTTGTTTTCACCAATTAAAGTTACTGTGGCTGAATTTGAGCTCGCCTCAATTACGCGATATGGACCCTCCCAGGGTGTAACCAGTTTTGGGTGCCGAGACCTCCCTTTTTCCGCCGGTATTTTGACGTAGACACGGTCACCGACATGGAATTTTTCCGACTTTAGAGTTTTCCACTCTTTATCGTAGGCTCTTTTCATACTATCGCGATATTCCTCGGAATGCTCATTAATAAATTCGCGAGCTAATTTCAGTCCACATAAGATATCCGTTTTGTACCGATCGTAATCCATCGTATAGGGCGACAAATCCTGAGAAGGAATTATTTCGGATGGATATTTAGGATCATGGCCGTATAAGAGAAAATGAGGACTTTCCCCAGTCGCTTTATGCGGAGCCGCATTATAGGCGTAAACAACGGTGGGTAGAATCCTATCCCATTCAGCCGGTACTACTGTTTTCTTCCGCAGTATTCTGGCTATGGTACCGTTGGCTCTTTCCGTTACGCCGTTTTCTCTTGGGCAATACCCCTTAGTGAATTTTTGCTGGATACCCATAAAATTACAAAGGGATTTCATGATCTCATTCTCAAATTCTGTCCCGCGATCGGACAAAATAGAGCTTGACCACCTACCGCAGCCGCAAATCCAATTACTAAATAGCGCCTCCGCTACAGTTTCCGCTCTTTTATCAGGAATAGGGTATGCGCCAAGATATTTCGTAAAATGGTCTATAATTGTGACAATATAGCGATTTCCCCGCGTTGTCATACCCATTTCAAGCAGATCTATTCCGACCAGTTCAAACGGCTTAGTTGCTAGAATTGGCTTCAAGGGTGGCACATTGCGCTTCTGACTATTGGCTAGAAAGCAAATTTGACATTCTTTGCACCATTTTACCAAATCCTGGTACATTCCGGGCCAAAAAGCGACCGTTTTTAGCTGTTGAAACATTTTGCGTGCATGAAAATGACCACCCATAGGTCCTTGGTGGGCTTCTACAAAAAGCTCATGCCGACGACTCCGTGGCACTACGGGAATTAACGACCCATCTTCAGCTAGAAGTTTAAGTTGACCACTATCTATTGTAAAATCAATAGAACTGAGACGGCGGTTGTATTTTGGAAGACGAACCTCTTCCTCGCACTGATTTTCTACGGCTTTAACTACTGTTTCAAAATCAGGATCTTCCCGGAGCTCATTTAGCCAATCGCTAGCTTGTATTGCGCACACCACCTTTTCATCCGCAGCACGGAAAGGTGTATCACATCGCTGGGACTCTACCGGCCCTCGAGATAATGCGTCAGCCACGCAATTTGCGGCACCTTTAACATGCTCAATGTTTAGGTCATATCGCTGTACTTCCAGCGCCCATCGCAAAACGCGTGGTGAAACGTGCGTTCTTTTAAACAAAGAAGTTAGGGCCGCATGGTCTGTCCGCACAATGGTATGTATGCCAAAAATGAAATAATGAAACTTTTTGAGGCTGTAAATGAGTGCCAGCGCTTCTTGGTCAGTAACGTGGTAGTTGCGTTCCGCCGACGTAAATGGTTTGGAAGCGAAAAATAGAGGGTGTAAAAATCCATCATCCCCTTCCTGAGCTAAAACAGCCCCAACACCAATTTTACTGGCGTCCGTATAAATTATAAACGGTCTAGTTCCATTCCTAGCCTTTTCAATGTTTGGCTGCCCCAAAACCGGAGCTTTGACGAGGGCTTCTTTCAGATCCTCGAAAGCCTTGTCGTGCTCGTGGGACCACGAAAACTTGACATTGCTGCTAGTGAGCGCATGAAGTGGCTTAGCAATTTGTGCAAACCTTAGTGCAAATTTGCGGTAATAACCAGCCATCCCCAGGAAAGTCCTCAACTGGGCGATATTTCCTGGCTTTGGGTAATTTTTTATGTTGGCAACCTTTTCCGGGTCCGTTTTTATGCCCTCTTTGTCTACCACATGTCCAAGAAATTCCAAACTGGATTCCATGAGTCGGCATTTTTGAGGTTTTACCTTCAAATTAGCGCGCTGGAATGATTCTAGTACTTTAGCAAGCACTTCCAGATGCCTTTCCTCACTTTCCGTGGCTACGAGGATGTCGTCAATATAAACTGAGACTTCTGGGCCCTTGAGATCACCAAGAACCCGATCCATTAGCCTTTGGAACGCTGATGGAGCATTGGTGAGGCCAAACGGCAGCACGTTAAACTCAAATTGACCCGCTGTTGTGGTAAAAGCGCTTATTTCTTTCGCTTCATCCGTTAGAGGGACTTGCCAGTACCCACTGGCTAAATCAAGCGACGAAAACCACCGCTTCCCTTGGAGATTTTGCAAGGTTACATCTATCGGGGGGAGGGGATAACAGTCTTTCTTTGTTATTTTATTCACCTCACGATAATCAACGCATAGCCGCGTTGTGCCATCCTTTTTAGCTACCAAAACTATTGGGGAAGCCCAAGGAGATTGGCTGTCCTTGATTATCTGGCGATCTTTGAGATCAGTTAGCATATTTTCCACTTGATCTCTGATCCCATATGGAACTGGCCTAGTTTTCTGGCGTATTGGCGGGTGTCCCTGCACATCTATATCATGCTCTAATAGCTGAGTATGCTCAAGTTCGAGATCAGTGATAGCAAAAGTTGCGTGAAACTTTTTCACTACCTCAGAAAGCTGCTTTGGGAATTTCCCCAGTTTGCGATTTCCTTCTAGCATGTTTATCAAAACTTTGAGCCGTTTTGATTTGGGTAACAGAACATGTTTTTCCATGTCTAACATGCTAGATGACGCAACCGTCTCTCTTGGATCCAGGACAAGGTCGTCGGACCATTCCCCGAGGGCATCACCTTCATTTACCACCCAGGTTTGATTGCCTCGGTTCGCTACCGAAATTTCCGCGCATCCTTGTTCCGTCAAGCATGCCGCTGATGAAATGCGTGGATCTTTAGAGCAAAATAATCGCTCATTGGTTTTGCCAGCACCGTTAATTTCGATTACCGCAGCAGCTCCTGGTGGAATTACTACCCTTTTCGCGACTTTTGCTTCGTCCGGCAAATTTTGCGCATTTTTGGGTGGTTCAGGATCCTTGGGATTTAATTCCAAATCTCCAAAATGAAGTTTTATTCCTAATGCACTCAAAACGTTGGTTCCTAATAAGAGTACCTCGTCTTTGCCCTTTTGAACGTGCATATTTATTCGAGCTTTACCAGCTTTTTGGACGCTTACTTCCGCGTTGATTATTGCCAAAAATTCCATTTGGTTCCCAGATGCATCAAAAACTCTGTGCTCACTACCGTTTCCAATCATTTCCACGTTTTGATCGATATCAAAACCGTTCTTTTTAGCCATTTTCAAAAGCGAAGCTGGCACTATTGAAATTACCGAACCGGTATCCACTAATGCTTTTACTTCCAGACCGAAAATTTTGGCTTGGCATAAGGTTGGTTTACCCACGGTAGGGACATTCGTGCCCGCAAATGGTTCTCCGGTGCGTACCACACCACACCATTCTTCCACAAATGTCGATAAGGATTTATCGGTAACGCGCTTTGGAGCTAAGCTTTCATCTTTGGATTTCTTTTGTATTGACTGTCGCGTTTCTCCGCGATAGCCCTTAGAATCCTTCGCTCGAGGGAATCTCTTAGCATAGTTACCACTACTGCCACCACTGAAGCACTTTTCGTTGCTTCGGTCCTCGAGGTTAGGTATGGTAGCTCGTTCCGCCCCCATATTTGGTGATTTTGTTTTGTTTTTAAGAGAATTGAACTTTTGTTTTTGTTCGGACCTCTCAAAATGCATTGCTCTAGTTTTCTCTAGCCTTAAAGCTACCTTTTTGACTGCTTCATAGACCCTCCCTTCGGGTGAGTCCAAAGCTGATAGCATGTGGTAGGAATCCCTCCAATTTTGAAGGCAAGAATAGAGCTTGGAGCCGAGGTGGAAATCCCACTCCTCGCTAGGGTGGATTTTCCTGGAAATGTTTTCCATGCGGCAGCAAAAATCGGCTACTGACTCATCGCTTTGCTTCACAAGGGTGTCCCACTCTTGTATAGTTTTGAGCCTTTCGCAAGGGTTTCTTCGGGCCTCTTTAAGCGCTTTGACTATCCCATCAAAACTACCTTTCTTTATCCCTATCGGTAAGCTTTTGTAGAGGGATCGTGCCGATCCCTCCAAGTGGTTCACCAAAATATCGCGCCTATCACTTTTTGACCAGACGCTTGGCGGGTATTTCACTTCCAAAGCCCGGAGGAAATCGCTAAGGGAGTTTTTACCATCATATTTAGTTAGAGCAGCGACACTTTGCGCTTTGAAAACCTCTTTAAATATGTTAAACATCCCACTCATAGCGTTAGAAACACTCGTAATTTCTGAGCCCGACCCTCTACCGGCAGAACTTTGGACAATTGAGACAGACTCACCGATCGTCGACGCGCTGGAAGACGGCGGAGAGGATGGACGCGACCGTCCGCTGGAGGTTGACCTCTGGCGCCTGCGTCTGCCATCGCTCACGTCGCGAGATTCTTGCCGGGAGTTCTGAAGATGAGTATTTTTGCCATTATCTAGCATCATAAGCTGTTCTCGAACAGCTGACCAATTTACATCTAAATTGGACTCACCTCGTGATTGTTGGGCGTCTGCCGATTGCTCCTGCCGAGCTGGCACTGGGCCCATGGTGTTGGCGATCTTCGCCACCAGGTCGTTCACGTCGTCCTGTAATCGGTTATTTAGATTTTTAAGACTTTCAATTGCCTTTTCGCGCTCATTGAGACTAGCCTTGAGCTGCTCTATTTCCCGCGCTTTGTTTCTAAAAACCGTAGGAACCTCTGGAACTTCACAGCCAATCTCATTCGCCAAATTCTGGATGAGATTGCTGTTCCGGCTTGAAATCGGCAAAATAGTGCGTAGTTCGGCTGTTGACATATTCAATTCACCCAAAATTAAATGCTGCGAGGATTCCCTCGCTTTTTGCCTAGCCACGTCTACAGCTCCTTGGACTGCCGCTAAGATATTTTGCCGTTTCTGCGCCGAAAGTTGCCTAATTTGGTCATCTAGAATATCCTCTAGACGACTTAGGATATTTCGCAAGGCTATGCTCAATTGAGGGTCGATTCCACTTACCTCAATGCGATCCTGAGCCGCTTGCTGCTCCAGTGCCACAATATCCATTGGGCTGCTCTCCGAACCGGACTGCTGACTGGAGGTAGACATCTCAAAATTTGATTTCTGTAAATCACAGATTAGTCAATCCGACTCTTTGCCTGGCTCGGCTCTCATGTAATATCCCACCTAACCGGGGGATGTGAGTGATGTCTAGTGGTATCTAAGCGGTTTCTGCTTAGAGAAGGATTGAGGGTGTGTGAGAGAGAGAAATGAGATCTTAAGATTTATTAAACCAACAAGTTTAACAGTCGATTGTGAAGAAGAAGAAGAATATTTACAAGTCAACGGGATATTTATACAAGATATTGTGGGGGCGTGGCATTGGTCTCAGCCAGGTGCATATCCCCAGGATACATGGCATATCCGCGCCAGATTTATCTAGGGCAAAGGCGCGGATGGCTAGAGTGTGCTCGATCAAAGAGCAGGATAATGATCAGAAATCACAAATCAAATGCATTTATTAGTAATAAATGCATACATATACTACATGTGGAAGGAAGTGGTGATGTGTGTGATATGAAGTGGTGATTTAAACTGAGCACTCTTCTCCTCAACATTTTGCTGTGAAAGCTATTCGCGCACTCTCCGTACCAGGTGGAATCAGAGACACAAACAAAATGGTAAATTTTCAAAAATTTTATTTTTTGAATCTCCGGAATAACGCAAGCGTCGGAACTTTCCTGTGGTTACCTGAATGCCTGTTAGTAGCACAAATAGGAGGCGAAGCGGTGCTCTGGCTCGGGGTTCATTTTTTTTTCAGAGTTTACCTAGCCCAGAGATAAATAAATGTTATACAGCGGAAAGAAAGAGTAGTTCGACCCTCATTATATCCTCAAATTTCGTCTGAATAGCTCAATCCTCAGTTGACGTATGGTCTGTTAGCTCACAGAAGGCAGCTGATCAGACTTTTGCCGCAATTGAGACCGTACTGTAATTGAGGCCAAAGTTGCATCAGCGACCCTTTGTGAGCCAACAGACTGTACAGTAAAAAATTTTTGCCTCCAGCAGTGCAATTGATCGTATCTTTTTGATCGCTACTGTACGTGGTTGTATGTAACCAGGGAGGGTTTTTAGCGACACCACCTGTACCATGTGTTTCGCTGGTGATCTGGCCAATTTTCGTGCTCTTTACAAAGCTGACGTGCACTCGGCTGGAATTGTTGATGTAGGTACCTCTGACAGAGGCTCTGATCAGGATTCCATTGGGTTAGTCCTTTCCTATTTTTTTTTCACCAGAATTGGCTGGCAGACAGTAGTGGTGCACCTGTCCTCAGTCCTGATAATCTCCTGGCTCTGCGGTTGACACCAGCAAATTTTTGTTATGGAAATATCTCCATCTCTATTATCTTTGCAATTAAACGTGATTTTCAAAATTATTGTGATTCCTATCCTATGCGCTGATTTTGTGTCACCCGCCTGTTGATCGCGTCTGAGAGTTTCACGGAGACGAGTAAGGACATAATATAGAGCATTTTCGCCATAAGCTGCCAGTTTATGATGCTCGACGCGTTTGGGAAGACCACCTTATAAGGCTGGAAAGTGATCGGTGATAGCGTATCACGGAATTTACCTGCGAGTGTGACGTGTAGCCAATTTGTTGCATTCCCTCACAAAGGAGAGCTCTCGGCATCTGAATCACCAGTTTGTTCTCATCCTTCTAGTCCTTAATTCATTTGAAAATGGTGATGTAGCTTTGAAACAGTGGAACCAATTCACGAGAAAAAATGCAAGAGAATCATATTCAAATGTGATTATCTATGATGCAGTGGGTGTTTCGATGTAGGGAACCTGCTGGTATTAGTATTCAATCCCAGAAGAGCTGGGACGCTCGGAATGCTGAATTTGGGGGAGAGGGGGGGGGGGGTGATCATGTTTTCCAAGCATTCATACCGTTTTTTTTTTTGTTAGAAATTTCCGACCATGACGGAAATCTTTTAGAGCTTCCACAAGTACAATAAATGTTGTAGGCGACACATCTCCTGACTTCGAACTTGAAGGTTTGTGTTCATGATTGAATTGGGTAGGGACTGAAATAGCTAATTGAGATGTTGTCGAATATTCAGATGGTTCAATAACTGCTGATCTTTCATTCAACATTATCAATCAAATATTTTACAGAATCTCGCAGAGGATTTGTGCTAACCTATCGGGTTGTGAAGACGGTTCCAGAAACTTCGCCCCCTCGTGAAAAAAGTGAGGAGCATTTCATCGTCCAGCCATCTTCATTTCATGATTTTTCCAAGATCATCTTCGTTTTAGTAACAGTGGACCTCACTACAGCAATATCTCGTTTGTTGCGGGATCCATCGCTGCTGCCCATCGACAAGACACGTATTTGAACTTGTCCTTGCTCGAGTTAGTGTTCACATCCCGAGTTTTAGTTACTTGCTGCGGGTAGGTTTTGCTAGGTAGGCTCATATGTACAGGGAACTCTAAATGTACGCAGACAAAGGGCGTGGCCACGGCGCGGCTGTCTTGGACAGAAACACGGGAGCTCTGCATGCTGGCTCTGGTTTCTCTGCTTCTGCGACATGTAGAGTGCCCATGTCTCTGCCCAACAGAGCCGCGCCGTGGCCACGCCCCTTGTTTGCATACATTTGCAGTTCCCTGTATCTGCTGGATGGTCAGGCACAGTTTGAGCGTTATCCACGTCGTAAATCACAGTGGAGTGACTTTTTCCACATTTTCTTTGTATCTCCCTTTATAAGGCTATTTAGAAACAACACATCGCTTTTCAATTGATGTCGCAAAGTCCTCCGTCTGTTTAGTGTGTAGTGTCGCTGTTTTCATCTTATCGTAGAGTTGTGTTTTCATCTTATCGTAGAGTTGTGCTCAGCAGAATAGTTAAGGCGATTTAAACTAGGTGCGTGTGTAAGTCGCACGTCAGACGCTCGCATCTGTTTGCGGAAGATTTTCAATGGGGACCGGTCAACGCAGTATGTAGATTTTCAATGAAAAGATCGCGCAACCGCCGCGAGAACGTGAACGTCCCATCTGCGTCAGCGATGCGACTGTCCGTGTCCTTCATCATGTAAACTAGGGATCCGTTATCCGCACCGTTATCGGGCTTTTGGCGCCGAAAATAGTGCCTTCATTTCGCACATTGTCACCAGAGGAGAGCCTCCATTCTAAGAAGTATCACTTGCTTTGGCGCGTTTTATTAGGTGCGTGCAAAAGTTCCGGGGCAGTTGGTGGTATTTCACCGTTCGACATCGTTTTGCTTCTTGCGTTTGGGATATCCTGCAACGGTTTTCAAGTATTCTGGTAGCCTGAAACATCTGCTACCTAGACCACTTTTGGCTCGGGTCTAGGTCAGCTCGTTGCTCTGTTTTGGGTGTAAAACCAATGCTATGAGCTATGCAATAATCTGGTAGATTTCGCTTTATGAAATCAAATTTAGATGATCAACAAGAAAAGCAACTCATAGCATCAGTAATGCGTTTGTAGAGAGTATGTTCTCTAGAACGCCATGTGCTTGAGGGTTCCTTGGAATTGTGAGCCTGAGGAGATGAGAGCCTGGAAAATGCTTCACAAGAGATTTGATCATCGCAAACGCGCCAGGAAAGAGCAGGTTGAACCAGACCTTGTGCAGACTGCGCAAGACATCACGGGGAATTTAGTCAACAATGTCTCGTCACTTGAAGAAAATCGGTAAGAAGGGGAAGGTGGGTAGATGGATTTCGCGTGAGTTGAGCGAAGAGCACCAACGTCCACACTGGCAAGTCTGCAGATATTCGACCTTCAGATTTTCTAACAACTCGTTTCATGGAAGAATTGTTATTGTTCATAGAGAATGGGTCAGGTACGACAATAGGAGGGGGTCATCGCAAAGTCTGGGCTCCTGCCACCCACCTAAAATATGGCCGAACCATTACCACCTGCTTTAAAAAATTTTTTGACCTTTTATGGTCAGCAACGTGACTCATCTGCAACGAATTTTTTTCTAATGAATATACAATAATCGCCCTATTGTAATGTCATTTCCCTAAAGTAATCACGGGAAAATTCTTGAGCATAGGGCCGACACAGGCGGAAATATGTGCTCTGACCCGGCTGTGGGTTGACGCACATCAGCATGTTGCAGTGGCAACCGTATAAAGAATTGGCCATTCGTGCCCCGAAACTCTAGCCTAACCTGTATTAGTCCTTATGCCTGCCTCTTACAGACTAACCCTATTTCAACCTTCTATGACTTTACCTGAGCTGTAAAACTTTTAGTGAACAGATCCTACTGGAAAACGATGTGTGCCACTATTACAGATGTAGACCTGTCAAATTTTCAGCTTCTGGGAAAATCTTTTCTGTGCCATATTGACAGCATTACGCAGATTCCAATGCTTTTTGTCTTGAACAAAATTGCTCACTTTGAGTGAAGTTATAGCGTTTTAAAAAATTAGGTGCAACTGCCCCGGAACTTTTGCACGCACCTAATATTTCATCAGTGGTGTAGAATCTCGTAGTAGGACGGGAGAAGGTGATGCGGACTTGAACCTGCCAAAAAAAGAAGTGCTCTTGCTCATGTTTTCTTGCTCGTACGACAAAGTGAGGCAATAACCTCGAACCCATCATTTACTTGTAAAATTATCAACAACGTTGGCTAGTGTTTGGCCACTAACAACTTTGAAATTGCTGGCGTCGCAGTCCACCGATGAACGGTGCCTCTTCCTCGCAAGGTTCACTTTGAGTATTCAATGAACCCTTCTAATTGATCAATCAAGCGTTTGAGAGTCAATACTATCATAACAGTCAGTCAGTACTAGAAAGTTTATCAGAATTCAACAAAGGATGAATGGAGCAAAGCTTCAGTCCCCTTCAGCTCTTCTCTCCCCACCCCCCCCCCCCCCCCCACCCTCCTCCCTCAGCCCAGCCCGAAACAAAACTGTGGGGGCGCAAGAAGACTTTTGTGGGTCGGAACCCTTTAGAAAATGTCCACAGGGTGGACGTTCGGAAGACAACGAACAAGGTTTTTAGGCCCTGAACTAAGAGTACACAAGGAATGCGGTTCAGTGGTTTATTGGCGAATACAAGAGCACGTGTCCTACTGCCCGAACAGATCTAAGAGTGCCTTAGCACTTAGTCCGCCCCTTAGTGAGCATTAGGGATTGGGCGGGGCAGTAGGCCGACGATGGGGTCCTCATACCAAGTATGAGGACAAAAACCTTGGAGGGACCAGCCTTCGGGGGCGTCACGTTTGTACTGAAAAAGACATGGGCAACATGGGCACGTATCATCCCTAGTAACTGGTGTGCAAACTAAACTAGCAAATATCGGGATGTAGCTGGAAACTTTTTATGGCAAACCCTAGCTACTATAACCACATCTCTTCATAACGAGCCGCGCTCAGCATCGAGCTCAGAATGGCGGATTCTGATGACTAACAATAACTAACTAGCGGAACAATTATCCGGTCCTTTTCCACCTTCGTTTTGAAGGGTTGCAACGTGCCCTTGGCACTTTGTAGTGAAAATAAATAAATAAATAAGATGAAAGGTTTGTGCTAATTCTTCTCCATAATACATATTTATGTCGTGTCTCACTTTTATCATTATTAATATCGTAGAAGGCAGTGCCTTGTAGCATCTTAGTCGCTGATCCGGTCATTTCTGGCCTATCCGTTATCCGTGTCCGCTCGTCCCTGATATAGACGCATGCGCATCAGACGCACGCATTTAGCATAAATTGCCCTACAGACGCACGCGCGTTGAACGCACGCATCTAGTAGAAACTTTTGTAAACGTATGGAAACGAGCATGCTCCGAAGCAGTTTGATCTTGATTTTACTTGCCATTTGCATCTAAATTTTTCTCAAGACTCACTTTTTCATTTGTGTTTTCTTCCTTCTACTTGCCCCTCATTTTTAGTTTTGCATCATATCGCTAACAGCCTTGCTGGTGAAGCATTTTCTGGTGATGACGTTTAGCTTTATGGAAGGTGCCTTTTAGTCACGCAGTTGCGCATGACACCTCGTGAATCTGTAAAAAAAAATTTCCTTTTTCTCTGTTTTTAATGCCTGCTACAAAGTTACAAACATTGGCTGACGCTCTCTGAGATTAATGTCACCACTGTTATATATGGATGTGAAATAGTTGTATAGGAAGAGTTTTCTCATGGTTTATCACACACGTTTTCTACTAATTATCTCACATTAATTGTAAAAAAGGCAATAAAAACTGAAACCTCGTCTGAGTTTGACGTTGCAGTTAATAAATGCTGATTATCGTGAAGACGTTACTTCCCAAGACTTTGTATATTATGTAAATTTTTAAGCCATTCCTTAACTGTGGCTTCATCCCACACGACCACTTCTTATTTGCCATAGATCTCTCAGTATCCAAGCCCCTTCCCTCCCTCAATATCCAAGCCCCAAAATCAATACCAGCCATCCGACAAACACTGCACCCAGCTGGCCTGCCGCGCCGCATAAGTGGTGCGACGCGACAGACCAAGTAGGTGGTACTCTGTGACGCAAGAATGGTTACTACATCAGGTCACTCACAACAGATACTTTATTATGATAATGTCTACAAAACCACAATCTTCAAATAAACGAGAATGTTCAATAAGGACTGATTACACAGGAAGACCCGTTGTCAATGGGATCAAAACGCGTCGCGCGAAGGTAAACCAATGGCTAATTTTAAAGAAACTCACTTATCAGCTGAAAGAAAATGACCATCATAATAAATTATTACAATGACAAAGAATGTTTGCAACACATTCAAAACAAAATCATGAAAGTCTACCGTTTACAAAAACAGAGTTAACAATCATGTATTATTATCAGTATTACTATTGGAAGAACCAGCCGAATCCATAGCACACCATGAGACGGGGAGGAGGAACAATAGTAGAAACAGAGCCATTTCACATAAGATCGTCGAGCCGACAAAGCGCCAACGTCGCGTCTCACTAGCCACACTGTTGGTGGTGGAGACAGACGAAAGAGCTTCTGGAGTCGAGCAGCGAACTCTCAGGATTCCAACGGGACGAGACATAACAACGATGACCGCTCGTCCCGTAAAACGCGACGCGTACCGCCCACCGAACACGGGCCTCTTCATGACAACACACACAAAACTTGGAGAACGCGGGTGGAGCTAGCTAATTACTGTATGTGAGAAAGTCCAATAGATGCAGCACAAACACTTGACGATAAATCGAGGATAAAGTAGGACAGAAATCGATTAGTATCCGATAAACGGACAACGCCTGGTTAGTTGCCAAACCAATCTTCTTGCGGAGGTGCACGATTACTCTGACGTTGTGTTGAACCACCAAAACCACCACCACCACTCTGATAGCCACGCTGTCCACCGAAGCCAGAACCTTGACCACCACCACCGCCACTGTATTGAATACGGTGATCGCGACCTGGAAAATATAGCACCTCACTAAGCTGTATGTCAAAACTCGACGCGAAACGCACTGAAAAGCTATATAGAGCTTGACTGAACAAATACGCCAACCCCCTTGAGAAGTGAAAGAAGAGAGGAAATAGTTTTGGTAATTTTTAGACATGAGGGGCTGCAGCTAGCAGTCAACCTTTACTATCACACTTTCAGACACGACCAAGCATGGTGACGATAAAATCCCTATGACCCCTCCCCACTTCTGCATAAAAATTTCTACCCCACAACGACTCCATCTCGGCTCGTTTCTCAGCTGGAAATAATGAAAATACGACTCCCTCTCTATACAAATATATTCCTACCTTGCAACGACCCAACCCCACCCTCTATGCCAGGTGAAATATGACCACCACCCTCTGCGCGATACTGCCGGCAAAAATAGGCCTCCCTCACATTCTGCATACAAAATCATACCCGTCCACAACGACTCCCCTCGTCCATCCCCTTATACGTCTCCCCGTTGATAACTTACCATCACACGTCTGACCCTGCTTTCAGAACCTAACGAAAAGCTTCCTCCAGGAAATAACAGAGCAAAATATCCCTGACTAGTTCCTGACTACACCCTTTCGGTTTCGCTTTAAAAAAATTTCACTGTAGCCCGCATGTAGTGATTGACGTACTAGGTTGCACGATGTTGTACATAAAGTGTTTGCCTTTGTAATGTACGTAGTCCATCTCGTAGTTGTCCTCGCTAGTATTTCCAAATAGTCTGCGCCCGCGCCGAGGCCCCGCCCACATGCTCTAGAAGGGCTCCGCGGCCGCAGTAGTGATTTAGTAAGTCAGTTAGTTAGCAGGGCGCAGCACTAGGTGGTCAGTGTCGGTTGGGGAGTACTAAGTCCAGTCGGATTCCGAAATGGGCTACTAAGTACCTACACACTAGGGTTCTTTCAGGAAAAGCAGATAGCACTAAAAAAGTGACTTGAATAAGCGTTAGTGAGACGACGAATGATGTTTCAGCAAGAAATGCGTACCATTTAGCGAAGACAGCCTAAATCATCTCAAATTCTAGCTAAAATCCTCGAAAAACCGATCTCAGTACGGAACTGTTTGATGCCGCTAGAACTCGTTGAAACTTGTTATAGGACCTGTCAGATACAAGAAATTGTCATTGGAGCGTGGTTTTTTCTCTCAAACCCGGAACTTTCCCAGGAAATTTCTCTCGTTTAAAGAAGTGTTCCGATACGCTGTCAACTCCAAGAAATGCGCCTATGTAGTATACATTGGTATTCGAATTTTTTCCTTCGAATATTCGAATATTCGAATAATCGAATATTTCAATTTTTCGAATAATTCGAATATTCGAATAAACGAATATTTCAACTTTTCGAATTATTCGAATATTCGAATAAGCGAATATTTCAAATTTTCGAATTACTCGAATATTCGAATAATCGAATATTTTAACTTTCCGAATTATTCGAATATTCGAATAAAGAAAATCTCGAATTATTCGAATAAATGAATGTTATTGTTTCAGAAGTGGTTTTGCGATCCAGAGAAAATAGTAAACCTGTCTTGTCATGTGCGAAGATATAGACATGCACGCTTCCAAACACACTTCCGGTGGTGTACGTTAGAAGCGAAGTCCCATCTCATTTGCGTGTCTAATTTTGAACAGATTCTTTGTTTTCTTAACGAGCTATTCACGGAATGTTTCAAGGTGCTTCTTGACTCGTCTTTCAGGACGTTGTCTGCAACAGCCTGGTGGGCAATGCTCTCATCCCGTCTTTAGTTTTTAATTCGTCGTGCTTCTCGCGTCACTACGGTCTCTTCTCTGGGATCACGAAGAAAGACGAGGAAGTAAGGCGGTTACCCGTTGAATGAAGTGACATAGAATGTCGCTATGGACTGCTCCAAAATGATGATAAAGTATTGCAATGGACCAGTGGCTGATGCAACGGGACGTCCCCCTCCCTTACCCGAGGATGGGTCACCTAATTTTTGAAATCTCTTTACTTCTTTTTACAGAATGGATGAGAACTTTGCATCTATTTATTTTTGACTGTTTAATTTTTCAATAGTTCATATTGAGTATTCAATGTTATAACTGACATTCTCGAATTTTTCATTCTCTACCGGGGTCGCCAAAGTGGAAGAGACCCCAATTTTCTTCCCCTCCCGTCCCGCCCATTTTCAGCGTTCGGCACTGCTGCTCACACAAATTTGATTGTACGTACGAACGTGAGCAGCAATTACATTCTTTCACTCTCTCACGTTATTATAGTAGTGATTCATCGAGCTTCCTGTGGAAGGAATTATCTGTAACCAAGTCGAAATGCGCACATCGCATCCCCACCCTCTGTTCCCACCGTGTCTTAAGCACGAAATCAACTTCATTTCTGACCCCAACCCCCGTGAAAGACAAAACTAATAACGTTTGGTTTTGTGTCCTACGGAGCTCGATGACCGCCTTTTTCTCTCAAACTTGCGTATCTCTTCAGATAACTGTATAAGGCAAACGCAGCGAACCTCCCAAGCCACACCCCCAAGAAATGGAAGGCGACTTCGCTGCAAGAGGAAGAACTGCTGCATTCCGACTGCTAAGAGCAGCAAAACCCGTGTTTCGGCGGGGGCTACTTGTTGCACGATTGACTGTAGTGAGTTGTGCCCCTCATGTCCTGCGTTCTACCTGCTCCTTGCCACGTGGCTACCCGCCTCCTGGAAAGTGTACATAAGCCGATGGTTGAGCACCAGAGCTGACGCGTCTGTCCGCTACGGCGGGGAAAAGGCGAGCCCTGCGAGACTCGTCAGGCCGGCTTAGGCCCGGGTAAAAGCGTGGCGCTGTGCAATAATCGGTCTGACGAGATCCGTGCGGTGCGGATGCGTGCGTGTGCGACGCGGATCTGGAAATCCGCCGCGGGACCGCTGACCCACCAAGCACTGCCGCGGCAAGCGCATATGCGTTCGAGACTATTTTTGGATGAGGTTGGGTAAACATCTACTTACCCAAGTCTACAGTATGAACACAGCACTGTGCCCAGACTTAGCTGCAAACCCAGGTCTGAGACATGCAAACCAGTCCATCGCCCCCGAAACACAGCCTTTACGGGACGAATGCAGCTCTTGGGGCGACGAAATAAGCTTTCACCTCGTGGTGTAACTGCTGCTGAGCCGTGTTCGGTATGTGTTCGCCTTCTGAGTCCATGTAAATCACCATGAACTTTTCGATTTGTAATCTTTTGAATTCAGCCGGACGGTAAGCCGAAAGAGGAGGTAGCATGGGGAACAGCCTCTGTTATGTAATTTGAAACAAGTCAGGCCTGTCTTTTCCACGGGTCCTGTCAGTATTGTTTAATTTTTTCATTAAGCAATCACTGAAAATAATAAATGAATAATGACGCATGCTTCTCGTTCGCATTCAGTCAGCTGCTGAGGGTAAATCATAATATGTGATCCATGAATCATGGCGATTTTATGATTAAACCGATTATTCGAATCATGGATGCTCGAATATTCGAACATTCGAATAATCGAATATTTCAACTTTTCGAATAATTCGAATATTCGAATAATCGAATATTTCAACTTTTCGAATAATTCGAATATTCGAATAATCGAATATTTTGACTTTTCGAATTATTCGAATAATCGAATATTTTGACTTTTCGAATTATTCGAATATTCGAATAACGAAAATTTCGAATTATTCGAATATTCGTTCGAAAATATTCGTTCGAATACCAATGTATACTAGGTGGTACCAACTCTCCCCCAAAGTAGCATCTTTCGTTTTTGAGAAACCGTCTTCGTTTTTGAAAAAAACCGTCATTAATGGTCAAAAAATGGTCAAAAACCACTTTTTGACCGTTAATGACGGTTTTTCTCAAAAACGAAGACGGTTTCTCAAAAACGAACAGTGCCACTTTGGGGGGGATACTCGCTGGTATAGTGCGCATCTACAGTCAAAATTCCAACATGATACGTCTCCTACAGATTGAGCAACACCTGATTATCACTGGAGCGCTCCAGAGTGCAGGGTAGGTATGGAGTAAATGGTTGAACAACGGTGGTCTTCAGCCACGAGTTTGATGATTCTCCAGAAGTGCCTCTCTGAAATCTGCTTGTCTCTAACATCAGTAGACCGTTAGCGGCTGGCTACGCCCCGAACATTGGTGCTAAGCCCCCTGAATCTGCAGGACGCTACTAAGTCCTGGTGGTCAATGACCACCTGGTGCTGCGCCCTGGTTAGTTAGCCACTGGAGCAGCAAGTCCGTCGGTCGATGGTTGTCACTTACCATCTACTTGAGTCATTCCAATAAGGGATTACGAAACCCCTAGACAATCCACAACATAGGCCGCTCCCATTACATCACAACGTGCGCAAAATCATAACATTTCCCGCCGAAATGAGTGAATTCGATGAAAAGCTCAATGAGCATTCCAAACAGACCTCCAAACTTATTTCCACCGCTGCCGCGTCCGCCACGACCGCCTCCACCACGAGTGCCATAACGAGCCACATCACCGGCCACACGCTCTAGCCAGTCTGGCAGCTCCTGAATATGAACTGGAATAGAAAGAAGGCGACTAACAGAAACACTAGCCAAAATAAAACAGGTTTCCCATAATGTGCACAGCTTATAAATCAAGTGATACATGAGAAAAGGCGTTGATCAAAGCTCCATGAAATTTCGATATGTACCTGATTAGCTTCAACGATGAGGTCCATCAAATCCCTCGCAATGTTTCGATTCTTCTCATTGAAGAAAGACGTCGCAAGACCTTAATAATCGATAGTCTTAACACAATGAGCTTAGATGTACGGTTCTACTTTGAATACCAACAATACCTATGTTTCCCACGCGTCCTGTACGGCCAATACGGTGCACATATTCGTCTACCTCAGAAGGTAAGTCGTAATTAATCACATGCTTCACATTTGGAATATCGAGGCCTCGTGCTGCAACTGCTGTCGCCACCATCACCGGAGTAGCACCCGATCTGCAAAAGAGTGATGCTTCTTCGCTTCAAAACATTCATTGTTCAACAAAGTTCAACCTGAATGAGTCCAAGTGTTTCTCCCTTTCAAATTGCTTGAGGTCTCCGTGAATCGCCACAACTTCATAACCAGCGTTTTGGAGATAATACGAGAGATCAGAAGCTCCTCGCTTCGTTTCGACAAAAACCAATGTCAGCGAATTTTCACCTCCAGCATCCAATAAGTCCATGAGGTACGACCTTTTCTCATGTTCTTCAACCCATACAACCTAAACATTGATGGTTCACCGTTAAATAACAATGAGTTCTTTAGTGTGGTTAATGAACTAGGTTTTTGTTTATCGTGTTATGGAAAACTGCCACAGAAATATACATAGACAGCGAACGTGTAAGCAACTATATAACACGCCATTCGTGCAGTTGCAAGTTAAGCGACGATTCTTTTTGCAGTTTCGCTTCATTTGATGGCAGCACTAAGAATGTTGAGGACGAAAGAATTTTTCCATGATGGATGTCTGATTCCAAGCCTTAGTTTGTATATAATGTCTTCCTTATATAACGAAGTGCAAGCTAGTTCTTACGACCACATTTGGGGAGTATGAGTGGCGGTTTGGCCATGTTACACAGCTTATGTACAGGGTTAAGCGTCAGATGGGAATTTCACGTGAGGGTGTCGTGTAGGGTGGCGGTCATAAGGAACGACAGGTCACGACAGCTGCCAGCTGCACCGCGTATCCCATGTAAGAGTTACCACACCCAACTCGTACGATACGCATGCTAGCCTACTCTGTACTCTGTACAAAGGACTGAAGCCGTTATTCGGTTTAGAAATAGACTGCGTATAGATTTTTGAGATTTAGGACAAAAAAAGGAATCATCCGTAGTAATTATGCATCACATATCGATGAAAAGTAGGTTTCATCTGCTTTCGCAATACTAAATTTTCTTCATGTATGTTATAGCCATCTTCAGCGGTGAAAGATAACTAACACACACGCACAAGTTTTAGCGCATGTGAACCTCTCCATATATCTAGAGGCGGAGCTACAACTGCATGGGATATTGACGTATGAGTTCATAGTAGCCAACTATTGCCAGTTCATCTCCGATGTGATGTTAGCAGAGCCACGCAACTCTGTCTGAGAGCAGAATTGGAAGATTTGGTCACGATCGTAGAAATACCATCAAGGGACCTGAAGCAGCAATTAGTCCGGAACCGTATTTACGACCGCCTCTGCTTAACACCTAACTGCGTAATTTGCCAGTTTGGCAGAAGTGACTGCATGAGATCGTGTGGCATATACACATGTCATACATACATGATAAGAAATGCGATGACGACTGGTGAAGCTGCACGGCCACTCTGTGTTCGAATCAAGGAGCACCTTGAGGTGAAATCGAGTTCTCGTACATCTACAGTGGACTTCAGTGGTGGTGACCCATCCGCGGCCTCAAGAAATACGCCGCGCAATCGCGCCGCCCGCGTCGTAAGCGATGTTTTCTGCTGCTGTTATGCTATATCTAGAGCTTTTCTGCCCGATTTTAAGGATTTTTGACTAAAGCGTTATTTATTGTGCGTCGGAGTCCGATTCGCATCGGATGTGGGCTGCGACGGTCGGATACAAAATCGGAACGACGCGTCGTGGCTTTGTTTACAGTCCGCAGGCACACGATTTCGGATCAGCTGTTTCTATCCATGAATTTTGCATGTTTTCTTTGCAAATCAAGCTGTATCAAGCTGTATTTATCGGTTTCTGACTTTTTTCTTTGGTTTTTGGAGTTCTCAGCTCTTGCAAATTCTCTTCATCCTCAAGAATTTTATTGTAATCTTCCACATAAATAACATCATATCATTATCAAACTCTTCCAATTATGCAATTACTACAACATGGAGGTGATGTAAAGAAGTATACGATAGGTTTTAGGACTAGCTATTTGGAGATAGTTAGTGACACGAAAGAAAAAACAAAAGAAAATAACGAAAATGGGGTGAAAACAGCTGAGGAAATTCGCCCCACGAGGTCCTATCGATTGATGCATCGGAGTCCGACGTCGCATCGGAGCCACTAGTGGATCCGATGCGACGACGTCGGACTCCGACGACGATTCGGAGGCAAATCGTTCCGATGGAGTAAAAACAGGCGTCGTCGTCGGACTCCGATGCGTCGGATTCCGACGAGGATCGATACGTACCTTTTGTTATCCGACAAGATCGGATTCCGACGCACTATAAATAACGCTTAAATCGGGAGGAAAGCGACTAGAAATAGCATTCATAGCAGCAGACGACACCGGTCCCAGCGCGCGCGGCGCGGTTGCGCTGCGTAATTCTCGAGGCCGCAAATGGGCCACCGCCATTGCCGTCCACTGTACACCTCTAGGCTGTCATCGAATACGAGTGCACGACGGTGTCGATTATAAAGTAGAAACCACATCCTTCAATTCGAAACTGAGACTTCCGTACGCAAATTCTTGAAGCGTTTTGGATTCACCCCAAAAATCCAAAAATGAACCACAAAGAGGAGTGCCCCGCCATAACCAGCGAACTGCTTCCATATCTCAAACTTTGTGATATCTTTTGCTGGTTTTTGGACTATGGCCTCGTTCTGATGTTTGACTGAAGAGGCGTTTGTGCGGCTACCCTCATAGATCGTTTGATCCTTTCAGGCCCTGAAGAAGGCGAAGCCGCCGAAAGGTTGACCAATAAAAAGTATTGCTTACCTCGCGTTCGGCTAATGAGCTTATCAAATGATCTCATTTTTCTAGAACTCCTTATGTTTTTGGGTGCTCGGTGGAAAATTTTTCAAATTTTCGGGTCTCCGCGGGGAAATTTCCCATCTAACTCACTCAAGCAGGAGCAAACAATGGGGCGCGATAATGATGATGATGAATGAATGCTTGAAGCTCTATTACGTGAAGATAGTGAAATTTAGGTAAAAGGTAAACTATGTTCATGGGAGTTGAAAAGATTAAAACCTCGCAATTTGAACAGATGGTGAAAATGGAGTAAATCTGCTTGGGAAATCATTGGGAAGCAATTTGTAGATATCATGAAAACTCTTATCAGTTTTAGAGGAGGAAATTTCCCGTTCCATTACAGAATCTGGCTCCGCGAAGTTCGCTCGTTTTCGCGCAAATTAGATGGGAAATCGATGGGAAATTCGTCAAATTTCCCATCGATTTCCCAAAAACATATGGAGCACTAGGAAATTGAAATTCTGGCAAAAGATAGAGCTGATCATCCTCTATGGAGAAGTTGAAAAGCATGTGCTGATTTCGAGTCAGAGAACTTCAGTACGATGTCTAAGTCAACCTAGTTTTCCACAAACTGGCGGGCCCTGCAGGCGAATTCTCGCATGTATTGTCGATCAATTTCGCTCCCCTCACTTCATTTTCAAATCTTTCCATCCTCTCTACTCCACGCAATTCTGAAGCGGTTCCGACCAGCGCAAAAATTTCTTGGAGGCGCCGGGAACCGAGCCCTTGGGGGCGCAAATGCCAGCGCTGGAACCGATTTCTCGCATGCGTTGCCAATCAATCCTGTTTTTACACGTAATGACGTGATCGTTCCTGCTGGCAGTCTGGTCCGATCGGATAAGAAAGGATGCCTGTCGACTTCAAGGTTTTTTTTAAGTTCAAATTTTGAGCTTTGAATGTGTTTCTTTTGTGTCTTGTTCTTTGAAACTGTTCAGTGTACAAAGAAAACATGCGGGAGCAGGGGGAGGAAGGAAGAGGGGGGGGGTCGTAGAAAGCTGAGGGTTGGACGAGGGAATAGGGGGGGGGTCGTATTGAGGGTCCGTTTTTCCTATCGTCATGCTCGACCCTGTAGCAAAGTACTTATACCACTTAATGCTACTATTCCACCATCTCTCGTGAGTGAGAAGCTAGGAAAAAAGTCTGAGCCAGATCATTGGCCCTCCAAATATCAGCTGCAGATATAGTGAATGAAAACAAGTCCAGAAAATACTGCCAATTCCATTGAGCAAATGGATTAACAACTCTCCTCTCGACTAACATGAAAATTCGAAATCGAGAGAAAGAATACGAAATTTTGAGTGACTTCACTGGATAACCTCGTCACAGAAAGTCTTATCACTATTATAAAACTGGTCTGAATGGCCTACCTTTTGCATTATATTCTCCGAAGTCGATCCAACTCTGCCCACTGCCAAAAAGACATAGTTAGGCATAAGGAAATCTTGTGCTAGAACCTTAAAATATACGCATCTAGCCATATCTTGAAATCCGAACATTTATGTTTGACACACTTGAATCTCTTTCGGGAAAGTGGCAGAGAACATAGCAGTGACGCGCTCTCCTCTTCCTGGCATTGTTGATAGATCCACTATCTGAAAAATAAATGGATTGGACCTGTCAAGCTTCTCCATGTATTATAAATACCTGACGAATCTGAGGTTCGAAACCCATATCAAGCATACGATCAGCTTCATCAAGCACAAGGTAACGGCAGCCTTTCAGACCAATGTAGTCTTGCTCCATCACGTCGATAAGACGGCCAGGAGTAGCGATGAGGATATGACAACCAAGCTAAATGATCGGTTGACAGGTAGGGCGAAAATGGCGAAATAATAACTAATTAAAAAATGAATGAATAGGGAAAGAAATGGCGCCAACACCTGAAGGGGAGAAAAAACTTACGCGCAGCTTATTTATCTGATCTCGGTAGTTCTCACGTCCACCGTAAAGTAATGCTGAAGTGATCGGAGTGCGATAACCGAACTTTCGTGATTCGTTATAGATCTAAAGAATCCTCTGAAAATTACTAGTATGATTCGACATTAATCCAACTGAACAAACTTGAAGAGACAGTTCTCTTGTGGGAGACAACACTAATGCAGACGGATACTGCTTCTTACGACCATGATGCGACATAGTCGGAGGATGCTGTGCACCTGGACCGTCCTAAAAACAGAAACCCATCAATGTCAAACAAATAATTGTGAATGATTTACCAAAAAGACTTTCATCCTTGCACTTGACCACTTCGAAATAACTAGTACTAGAATACTAGAATAAGTTCAATCCAAGCAGGGACAACAGGAAAACAAATGAGCTAACAAGTACTTCAATTAAGTAAGCTACCTCTCGCATATAAAAATGGAACACAAACCTGCAGAATGGCATTGATGAGTGGAACAAGAAAGGCGGCCGTCTTTCCTGAGCCTGTCTGGGCACATGACATGAGATCGCGACCGGCCATCAGCGCCGGGATTGAGTACTTCTGTACTGGAGTTGGACGGTTGTACCCAGAACGCTGGATGTTCTCCTCAATCCATGGGTGAAGTTTCAAATCAGAGAACAGTGAGATCGGTGGCGGCACGTCATCTCCTGTGGCTTCTACTGGAATCTCCTCATATTTGTCAAAGTTAATTCCGGACAATTGGCCAGCGAACAGCTCAGCTTCCAAGCGTTCATCACGTGGTTGCTGACGCTCCCATCGACTTGGCGGAGGCCCGTCTTCGCGCAAACCGGCCCAGCGGCCCCTACAAAGGAGGAAGAATATAACTGATGATTGAAAGATATGCGTATAATCCGCTGAATCTTGCCTTACTTAAAATAAAGCTTCTTTACTATAGTTTTGTCGGACGAAGGAGGGCTACTATGAAGTCTTGCATTCCAAACATTAGTTTATTACATACTAACTAGACCAGTTTTACTTCACCAATTCTCAACTAATCAATCATAGATGGAGCTACCGTCTACTCGGAAATCATGCTCTTTAATCATACACATAGAAAGCCACACAACGAGGTTTCCCCGCGCTGAAGTGGAAAAATGCTTGAATAAGCTATTTTGATTCTCCTTTCTTCTTCGAAATCGAGGGTGCTACCACAGTACTCAACCATAAACGCATCGGGCACTCAACTTTTCATTTCGAACAATTACAATATCTTGCCACTCTACTAGCTTATTAGCACTCTTGATGCTCGAAAAACTGAAGCAAAAATGAAGGAGCACATCAACTAGCAAAATCACTAAGACGTAAAAAGAACTCACTTAACCTCCTCACGATCACCATTATCTCTTCGCATTGGCTGCGAGTCGAACGACCTACAAATACTCATATGACTAGAACAAAAGGAAAAAAACTAAACTATACTATGTATTTACCTCTGATTAAAGTTACGGCCACCTGAGCCTTGATAATCGTCACGACCGCCGTATAAGCCACCGCCATTACGCTGGCCATACCCACGGTCAGAAAAGCGTCCACTGTTACGACCACTGTAGCCACGATCTTGGTCAAAGCCGCCGCGACCTACGCGATAAGATTCTGATAGGCTGACTATTTTAGAACACTGTATATTAGAAGGTCACTGAAACAACACTGAAATGTGATTTCATAAAATACAACAGATTCTTAGGGTGAGAATGTGGTGCAGCTAGTGATCTTGTCTTCCTTTTGAAATTACGGACAGGGTCAAGCGTGGTGTTGGCAAGAATACAAGAAAAAAATTTTGTACTACAACCCCATCTTCGTAGGGATACTCTGTAAGTATATGGTGGGAAACTCGGAGGAAATGCCTATTCGGGGAGAAAACGAAGGTGGAATGCAAAATAATGTTGGTAATGGTGATCAGCGCCTAAAACTACCCCTCTGTGCAAAATTTGAGAGGATTCTGTGAGGTACCGTATCTACAGTGCACCGACCGTAACCCTATAAAGACGAAGTTACGCTACAAAATGGATACGGTATTCGTGTTCAGCACCTCAAATACCCCCCCATGCGAAGTTTAAGCGAGGAAAAATTTTCTCGAAATTTTGGGGCAAAACTAGCCGAATAGTGCCCAAGAGTATGCGGGGATTCATTAAAACACCAATTAACTGATGGATTGGTCTCGAATATAATGGATGAGATGGGATAATATCGTTGCTGACATGGCTAGCACACCTGTGTCGCGGACTGCATCAGGTTTCTTAGCTTCTTCTGTAATGGCAGACTCTGAGATAGCGCCTGCAATTTGAAAAGCTAAAATTTGGAGCTCACCATAAGCTATACATATGGAGATTTGTGTATGAATTCTTCTTTTTGTCATAGATGTGCTAGTCAAGTTCTATGAAACTTTTCACTCGGCAATACATCTGCCATAGGCATAACATCTTGCACTGATTCATATGAGCATGTACTAACGCTTAACAGAAGATGAAAGGCGGAATATCACGCATTATTTCCTTTTTTATTATAGCACTTAGCGAAAATGCATTATATCAGCTGATGGGTTTCGAAATGTCAAACAGGAAGCACGAGACGAGCTTCCTGTCTGAGGAGGGCGAGTAAGCCGAAAGGTTAGCCGAATAAAAGTGCTACATCAATATTAGTTACTGCTCAGAAACAGCAAATGAGAAACTATCGATCATGCCAAAATCCACTAAAGGTCGTACATGTAAACTACTGATGCTTCATATCTGCTCGAAATAGCGCCACCCGCCATTTTTCCATACTAAAATTACGAAATTCCGGTAACAATGAGGTGAGAGTACCTATCCCATACTAAACTGTCAAAACTATCTACATCTATAGAAGGAAGCCTGCAGCCTCCCGAGTCCAGCTACCAGCTCAGACAAAGGTCCGATCGAGCGGGACGCGACATGGCTGCGAGCGGGCCCCGGTAGAGCGGGCGGTGGCCATGTCGCGTCCCGCTCGCACGGTTGTCGCAACCCGCCCGCACGGTTATTGTGGGCCGCTCGCACGGTATTTCGGACCAACCTATGTTGTCGCGGCCCGCTCGCACGAGGATTTTCCGTGCGAGCGGGCCACGACAACCGTGCGAGCGGGCTGCGATAACCAAGCGAGCGGGCCCGCGACATGGCTGCGACCCGCTCTAATGGGGCCCGCTCGCACGGCACTTTTGTCTGAGAGAGTAACTGAAAAGAGGGTGGGTGTTGCGGAAAGCGGCCAGGTTGGTTCATCCTAGTGGATCTTATTGGGTTGACAGATTGAGCCGTGAAAACCCAACGCTTCGACTTCAAGATTAAACAGCAGAAGCCGAAATGCATGGAGGAAAAAAACGTACTCTCACCGCCTCGATCATTTCTCTCGAAGGAGTCCCTTCCACTGTAGTTGCCACGACGATTTCCTCCGTCACGATAGCTGAACGGGCTTTTTCAAGGTCAGGACAATTAGATCAAAGATCAACCAACAGAAGAACGTACCCTCCTCCCATTCTTCCTCCACCGCCTCCGTACGAGCGATCATTGTCGTCGTAGTGTTGTTGCGACTGACGCGGCGCATCGCTAGTGCCCCCGCCGCGAGTGCGTCGATGCGGAGGCACGTAGCGGTCACCTACAGAGTCGTGTTAAGCAGCATTTCTACCGCTGTCATTATCGCAATATCCTCTTTCCATCAAAGAAACAAGTCGCAAATGCGAGCCGAAGTTTGAGACCTCTCCTGTAAAAAAAATGTTTATGAATCAAATAAACCATGAGTAAGCCCTCCAGCAGCAAAAGAGGGAAAATTTGGACGAATATGACTGGAAGAAAGCACGACAATATGAATGAAGGACCATAATGTTAACAAAGAACATAGGCTTTCACCGGGTCTACATGGGTGTGACACACGAACATCAGCAGTACAACTAACAACTGCAGCAACGGGGAATATTCCAAATTAGATACAATTTTCCGATTATGGAAGGAGTGATTACGTGCATTCGAAACGTCTTTGAAAATATTGGTTCATGACTGCATGATCTTTCCTCACTAATGAACATTCTCCGGCAGTACTCGACTAGCTCTGACCTTGAAATCTCAAAGCCACAATTTCTGCTCAAGCTTTGCCTACGAGAATGTTTCAACGCGGTAACCATGAAGATCATGTTCACCTTGTGCCATTACCCTAGTTTTGTAGAGTTGAAGAAGGTATACGACAGAAAGTTTATTTAATATGTCGCTCTCGCGCACCAACATTATTTCGCAGCACACTAATATTTCCTAGACAAAGTTAGCGTTTTCTTCCATTTATTCAGATCTACCCAACTGTAAGCGTACAAAATTAGCCTTATGATACAAAATGGGTATGATTTACACGGCAATCGCATGAAATAACATCCGGAGGCAAAGTTCACGATAAATTTTTGATTTTGAGGTTTTGGGACAGAACTAGCTGAACAAAGCCGTTTACTTATAATCATTTAGCTAGATTAAAATAAAAACAATTGCCGGCTCAGTAATGATCTTAACGATATCACACTCTGATGTGATGTAATTTTGCGGTAACCGCAGTTTTAAAAGTGCTTCGTTGCTCAACAAAGCACACGAATCATGACCTTCACAGAAAAAAGGAAAAAAGACAAGAATTTCAGTCATTGTCAGTTTTAAACATTCACTTAGAACGACGCAGCGAAACAATTGTTCCAAGAGAGAAGCCGCCTATCCCGAGCATATTCGCTAAGTTTTAATTTTCAAAAAAGTTACCAATTGTGGCTGCAGCACATCTTCTAGTGCACACAACAGATAAAAAAGATTGCTGGCGTTAAAATAGAAGAAAAACAGACCTAAAAAATTGCTGTAAAAATATACTCATAGGTGAAACAACTTATGTGAAAACGTTGGTAACCTATCAAAGCAAAACGCAAACCAGCACACTGAATTCCTAACGAAATGGAATTTCATAACTGTTCGTCGGACTGTGACTCATAAATCCTGGCAGGAATTTCTGGAACAGCTCGAAGAACACCTGCTCTAATCGACTGCACGTATATGAAGCTTTCAACATACTTCCGCGTGAAATGCAGGGAAAAAACCTTGCTTTTCATGTTGGGTGGTTACTCTTGTACCACAATTTCCTTGCGTTTCTTTAATTTTAAGAAGTCCAGAAGAGACTCTCTGGGCAAATATATTCATTTGTCAAGCGAGGACAAAAGAAGATTTTATACGAGTAAAGGGGAGGCTCGTTCAAGCACATTTTGGTAAGAGTGCAAAACAGAGTGCGGATTTCAGAGGAAGAGATGACTAAACTTTCCTTTGTGCAAATCACGCGACCATAGGAAGGGAACAACAACACTAAAAGGAAAACCCGGAAGCACGTCACGAAACGATCGAAAAAGGATGTAAATGAGGTCGCTGTTTATCGATTGCTAGACCGGCAAGGACCAAAGAAGTTGCACAGATGGGACCAAAACTCAGATTAACGACTGCAGCTCTTGGCGTGAAAACAAATTCAAGGGGGAAAGGTAGACTCCAACGAAGAAAAGACGTCACGAGGACGTACAGTGCTGCTTGCGCAAGCGTTCAATCAATCTAAGCTTTCATACGAAGCAACAAAAACACGAACTGTACTTATGTGCGCTAAACTGCAAGCCGTAATTATGTAGGCTCGTAGCGCCGCGTTGGGGTCGATGCCTGGCAGGGTGTTGCTGCTGTCCCTTAGGTGAAGCCAGTTGTGGTTTGGAATTCCGTTTTTGATGAGTAATTGATAGGAAACTTTATCATGACAAAGTCTGGACAGGATAAAGTTTCCTGTCCAAGCTCTGTCAGGCTCTGGTTTCTAAATCAGTTCGTAATGTTAGATGCTGTTAACCCAGTACAGTATATATCAGAAACGGTGGTGAGGCATGCTTTGACTCATGGAATAAGGTTCGCCATGCAACACTTAGCTTTTTGCATGGCACAGCTGCTTTGCCAGTATGAATAGAACGAACATGTGAGATCCAGGCAGTTTTTGTTCTACAGCGAACGGTCCGTGCCTTGCGTTAGACTTTTCGCGTGAGAAGTGTTACGGAAGGACCTTTCCGGCTTACAAATGGATAAAGTTTCAATAAATTTTGGTCGCGGACATTCAGATTTGTTTTGGTTCTCATCCCGGCACTGCAAAGAACAACGGTGGCGGCGCGGTGTCGCTGCGCTGCCCTGTCGATTTTGACATATCCTGACACGCGGCGCTTTGTTTAAAGGCAGTGTGTCACCTCGTTTTCGTGTTTGAGGTTTTGGCGGATCCTGAATCTCCCCGATGCGCTGAATGTACATAAAATGTTACAAAATGTTCTCGAACCCGTTTTTTAATCGTTCTTCGGGACAGGATTTGGAACAGTTTGTCGAGCCGAATGGACAAGTGACGCCGTTGATCTTATCGATCGGACAGGTTGAGACGTGTTGGCCAACGCTGCAGCCGTGGCGGGCAGCCAGCACAGTTACGGAACGCTCCGCCCAAGTGGTCCGTGAACTGCACCTTCGGACCCTCAACAACCCTCAACAAACAAGGTGACACACTGCCTTAAACTAGTTCGTTTGGAGAAATTTTGGACAGTATATAAGGAACTAGGCGGCATACCTGGCTCATGGGAGTTCTACTCCTTCCTCCATTTTCACATTGATGCGGATAATTAGTGACACCAGTAAAATCTTCCGAATTGCTCGTCATTTTGGTAATTACCATTTTAAGTAAGTTTGGTGACCTTTTTCACCTGCATATAGACGAAAAAGTTGATAATGCCAATAAATTTGTGCGAAACGATTGTCATATCCGTGTTCAGCATCAGCGTATTCGAAAGCCACGTCAGAGAAGTTCTTACAGTCCTTGTCGAAAAGACAGACGGTCTGCGCGTACGACTTCATAGTGCTGCAGCTGCAGAATCGCGGCGGCACCTACTTGACCCTCTCACTAGGCGTATGCTATCTCCGCATCCTTTGTTCAGGTCCTAGCGCTTTCCGCAGTTACGCAGTCCGTCTATATTTTCGGCAAGGACTGCACTTGTCTTGCAACAGAAGTGAAAAAGTCAATAAAACCAGTGAATCGATATATTCGTTCAAAATGGTTTGCATGTTTGTGTTCAGCGTAATGGAGGCCCCCAATGGACATTAACAGAATTCCAAACGGACTCAGACAAGATTCAGGACCGCGGCGCGGCTCTCTTGGGCAGAGTCACGGTAGCTCAGCATAGTGTGCGCCTGCGTCTCTGCCCAAGAGAGCCGGGGTCTCGACTCTTGTCTACGTACGTTTGGAGTTTCCTATATAATTGCCTGTTCGCGAGCGAAGTTTGAAAAAAAAAATAGATAAAATCAATAAGTCAATGAGCTGACACGATACTGCGGAATGGTTGCATATCAGCTCTCACAGTTCCCGGTTGCAGAACTGGAGAAATTGATAAAAACAATGAGCCAATATATTCGTTCAAAATGGTTGTCGTATTCGCGTCGGCGTATTGGAGGACCTAGTATGTACAGCCCTGTAGATCAGGAGAGGAGGATCTCCGCGACGCTTAGAGTACCGCACGTCGTTCCGCGTCGTTATCTCCAGCAACCAGATCATGGGTCGACATGTTAGAGATGACAGATGACAACGTTCGAGCGTGATACGCAGTTATGTCTGACATGTTAATCAGTGAACTTCTTGTAAGAGATAATGACGAGGGGGAGCGCAAGAGATTGCAGAGATCCTTCTGTATACGATAGATGATTAAGACTTTATTGATGCAATTATCGCAGAACGTATTACTAAACGTTATGGAACGTATTCGCCATTGGAGTCAATCTTCTTCTGCTGTATGGAAGAAGCGTAGTGTCAAAATCCTGGAATTCTGTGGTTTTGAAGCAGATTACCTCTCTATTCCTGCAATTTGCAACTGCTGTCTTCGGGTACCTAGGATTGTTCTGCCTTTAAGTTTCATACGCTAAGTCTTCTTCAGATGTGTAATGAAATCTTCGTAATTGCTTCATTTGGGAATTTTCGGCGATGGGTCAAGCGTGGTGTTGGTAAAAATCCGACCCCAAAGCGGCTACCTCCTGTAGACGGGAAAGATGCGACGCCCTCCAGAACATTTAATTTAATTTAATTTACACTTTAACATTTAATTCACACTTTCTGTTATTGTAATTCAACAACTTCAAAGTATCCGAAAGATATTTTTTGAATTCAATTAATTTTCAAAATTAAATTTTCACTTCTCAATTTTTAATTCTTAGTTTTGAAGTTCAAGTTCCGTCAATGAAACAATCAGTCAGTTGCCATACGTCTAGTATGTCGCACATCTACACACATATTATAAGCAGTTGGAGCGACGCAAAAGTCGTATTCATGTTCAAACAGGTCCAGGATTCGATCCCAGCCGGAGACTAATTTTTGCAAAATGTAAAAATGCACGTGGAGCAGTCGGACGTCACGTATCTACGTGTATTAGCAAAAACAAGTTGTCAGGACCTTTTCTGAGGAATTGGAAGTCGCGCGTGAGTGGTGTTGTTTCACCGAGAATTAGAATCGTATAGTCTGTCCGAAACGACAAGTCCGCCCACGCACGCGGGGATCGAAAGGCGGTGCGGCTGGGACGGATACTGTTGGCTGCCACGTCGTCCATGTCACAGCCAAATCATTAGTCATTATCATGAAGATAACGATGAAGCGTGATACGCAGATCAGGTGGAAATTCGTTGGTAAGAAACTGGGAAAATTGCCATTTTTATCAACGGTCTACCATCGGTTTACCAACGGAATAAAACTAGTCCCAGGCGCCTTTGATAGCCGAAATTTTACTTCTTTATAGAGCTTGACTTCCTCTTTCAGAATCATGTCTAAGGTTTTGTCAACTTTCAAATGTATGCTGCATTACGATAGAGGAAGACTTGCTCTTCCTTACGCATTGGGGAGCTTTTTTACAGGACGTTCTGATTTTGTCAGTTATTGAGTGTCAACATACTATACCTCAAATTTAACAAATTTTGCGGTTATGTCTCATGTGGTCTTGACACTACAAGAACATTTCTAATGTTCCGGAAGCCGTGAGGTTTTGCATTATCATAAGGTTTGATTCAGGGAAACCGCCTCCATAGCTTTGGAGCACCCCGGTGTGTGCAGAGGTCGTAGGACACCATCCACGGAATTGCGTTTTGAGCTACATATTTATTGAACCCTAGGAGTCGATTTAAAGCCAAATAAAACGTCCAAGCTTAAGTAGAAAGTGTTCACCGACGATTACACACATGTTATTCATGGTACTAGATAAAAAAGACCATGTTGAAGTGTTTCCAACACTACAACCTCGTGAGGAATCGAAGTTGGAGCTCGCTGGTGAAAAACGAACTTCCCTACCTTGTTATTGTCATACTACCCTCTTCAGGCAACCCTTCCCCTCCTCCCCCTCCTCGGGGCGACCCCCCTTGGTAAATTACCATCGTACGCTTGACCATATTTCGGCGTTGATGTCTTCTTAGACAGTTATATCCGATTTCGTCTGACCCCGCCCGTACGAACCCATCTGGTTGCGTTTTCCGAAATGATCCAAAAATGTGAAGGATACCTAACTTCTTCAGCTCAGACAATTCTAGCGGGCCTCTCGCGTGCACGTTCAGGCCTAGCGGGCCGCCGGGGTGCCATATTTGTGCTCAGACATTCGGAGCGCGAGTCCCGCCTGACAAAATCATGACTCCCGCTCGAGTGTGGGTGGGAGTCATCAAAAACTGCGCGTTTTTGTCCTGCAACATCCCGATTTTGTCCCGCTAGCTCCGGCGGGAGACCGGATTTTGTCCCGGAACGGAAAAACACAAGAGAGCGAAAATGCGCGTCGAGTTCAGTAGCGCACGCGCTCCATCCGCCGACCCTGGCCGCTACTAGCGGATCAGGACGCACTTCTGCATCCGCGCCACTTTCCGCCCAGCCGGAAAGTAAACTGAGGTCCACCTGCGAACTGACGCCCCTATATACCCCTCGCTGGAGGCGTATACCGCCACGTGACGATCAAAATCCTGCAATATTTTCCCGATCAATCCTGCAATGAAACCAAAACGATGTCTCCCGCCGGTGCACCGGATTTTATGGCAAAAATGAAAAGGGGTGTTTTGTTAGGCGGGATTCGCGCCCGAATGTCTGAGTGGGTGGGCCTGATAGTTGGCCATATCTATGGGCGGTGCTTATTAGTGGGCCGCCTGCGCGCGTGGCAGATGCAGGAAGTGGGCGTACGAGGAGTAAGGCGTGGAAAAAAGTGGGGTCTTCGATCCTTTGCTCAGAACCCCAAAAAGAACTTGTCGACAAGCGAGCAAGTTTCTGATCGCATCTGAAACTTGGGCCCGTAATAAAGTGTCATGGCGGTGAGATGAGCTCCAAAACTCACCACCACGCTTTCGGTGATGATTGCATGCCAGCTCACATCCATGGAGTAAAGAATAGCAGATCATTGCCATCCACATCATTGCTGGGGCACGCATGTGGCAACAGAGGAGATCATCGCCCTGTTAGGAACTGATCGCCCTCTCATGCTGTCGAAATAGTGGGGAGAGGTGAATAGACGCAGAATTAGCTAACCCGACTTTCTCACGTGTTAACCCCAACATTGATCCCACAAAAATTAACGGGTGCCAACGTTGCTTTCAGAGAGAGGGGTGCAATCATTCATCATCCTTACTCGACAGTGTACGGTCGTGCTTTGACCGGCCCTCGTCTCGTCTTACTATTCGACGGATTCTGACGTATTCTACGCCTTTTCGCGTGTGACCCGCAAATATTCTACAGCTCCTTGATATTCTGGTCGCCTAATCAGGTCAACTCCCCCGTGGCTGGTCGTAAGCCCGGATGACAAAGGAGAAGGATTGGGCGACGGGTCAGCAACCCGTCTCCGTAAAACCTACCGCTACAGAAACGACCAACAAATGTAATACTGCTGAAAAGGGAAAGTCGAGTTCCACCTTGGCGACGGGTTCCCTGATTCTGGATCCGATTTTTTCACCAAAGAACATCATGCGTATCGGGACCTGGAATGTGCGCACGCTAAACCAGACTGGGCGTCTCGCCCGGCTTCTCCAGGAATTCGACAGCTACCGACTGGATATTTTCGGCCTAAGCGAAGTTCGATGCACGGGAAGTGGCTGCCTCAACAGTGCCAACAAGACCATCCTGTTTTCCGACTGCGAGGGGAGGCACGAGAGAGGAGTCAGGCTTGTCTTAAACAGACGGGCAGCCAAAGCACCGGTAGGATGGAAAGCGGTAAGTGAAAGGATTATTAGAACAAGATTCTCAACTAAGCACGGATCACATATCATATAAGTCTATCACCCAAAGAATAACTTGTAAGAGGATGTGAAAAGCGACTTTTATGGGATTCTTTAGGACATAATCGATGAGGTGCCCCACGACGAGATCCCAAAATTGTCTTTGGAGACTTCAACACTCAGTTGGGTGGTGACAGACATGGAATCGAAAGAACTGTTGGACCCTTCACATCATCAGAAGGTCTCAGTGACAACGGCGAGCGACTGTTTTCCTTCTGCGTCTGCAACGATCTATGTGTCGGAAACACGTACTTTCACCATTGGCGCATCCACAAAAGACCTGGATCTCGCCGGATAGCATATCCTCGGAGAGACTGACTACTCCTACATCAGCCGCAAGTGGAGAATGTCTCTATGCGATGTCAGAACAACTCTCAAGCTTAAGTTGAAACAGCAGAGACCTCTCATCATCACGAGACCATTTGCCGTCGAGAAACTGAAGGATCCTGTCGTCGCCAACAGTTTCATCTTGGAACTGCGGAATCGGCTCGAGTTGCTGAAAAATACCAGGAGAGCCCTGCCGATACAAAGGCAGTGGTGAACAACTGTGCTGAAAAAGTCATAGGAAGAAGACGAGGCAGAAGAAAAGAGCAATGGATTCAGGAAAGAACGTGGCGGCAAACTGACGAGAGGAAACGTGTGGGACAGACGAAGAAGCAAGATAAGATGGAGGAAGAGCTGAAAGAGGAAAATAGAAAATATGCCGAGCTGGATCGCATGGTCAAGAAGTTATGCCGTCGCGACAAGAAGGACCGGTTAATGCAGAAGGGAATGGATGCACAAGAGGCCGCGAGTTGTTGGGACTCAAAAACCCTCTACCTCATCGTCAGCGAGCTTACAGGAGCGCGAAACATGTCGAACATACCGATCAAGGATAGGAGCGGGAAGCCGCTTATGACGGTGAAAGAGCAGGACGAAAGGTGGATGCAGCACTTCCGTGAGGTCAACAATCAACCCGACGTACCTGAGACTTACAATTTGACAACGAAGAAGAATCATTCGACGAACGTGACGTCAACACTGATGATATCGGTATCGAGGAGACGGAAACTGCTGTTGGAGTTTTTCGGAATGGAAAAGTGCCAGGTCTCAATGAAATCACAGCGGAGAAGAGTGGTGGCAGAATGATGTGATCATCGAATACTCCATCAAGTATAGACCTGTAAATTGCAGATCCAAGATCGCCTAAAATGAAGAACTGGAGTGTTGAGCAACAATAAATGAACAATACTAGCACAGCGATGTGCTAGAAGATGATGATGACGAAGTTCACATTACAATCAACCACTGCATTTATACACGCGCAAATCGCGCGGGCTGCCGTTAAATCGTTATTGGAGATCGAAATTAGTGAACAACAGATCAAACGATTATCTTCAATATCGATTCAATGGGAAGAAATAAGAAAGAAGATAAGAAGAAAAGAAAAGAAGAAGAATAAGAATTCATAAGAAAAGAACTCAGTCAATCCTATTATTATCTACTTTTATTAACTTCTACATATTATTCCTAGCTGTTCAAATCCCTTCTACTCTCATTCCTATGCAACATCTCCCCCCCCCCTGTCAAGCTGACATCCTCATCAGCGATGATGATGATGATGATGATGATGCCTCTTCTTCCAGTTGCAGCGGTTTCCGTGACAAAAGCGGCACTTTTCTCGCACCGGCGCGCTCGACGCTCCTTTGCGTCCAAAATTACATCCTCTGTGATGCTCGAAACCATCGCTGCGATAACTCCGTCCGTGACGGTGACTGCCACCGTCTCTGGAATTGAAGCCGGCGTTGCCGCCGAACGTCCTCTTGAACTGGACGTTGTTGCGAGTGCGATCCAAACTGTGAACTCCAGCCTCCTGCTCTTGTCTTTTTCCCATTTTGTAGGCTACTTCACTAGAGCATGGATGGTCTCTGACTTTGAACAGTCCTGCTTTTGTGTGTGGCAATATTTCACTCCATAGCTGCTCGAAGAATCTCTTAACAGCCAACACTGGATACGATTCTGGTGCTACAGGCTTGGAATGATCGCACATGGATGCACATGGCTCACTCATTTGTGGGACTCGACCCAGCATAATTACTACGTTACTTCTCATAGTCGCTGCGGCTTCCTACACGAAAGTGGATATGGTCTTTTTTCTGTTCCACTCCCAAGCTGTATCTCCACGCGGGCCGCTGGGTGCGATGATCTTTGTGTCACGTCTTGTGTATGAAGCTAATGTTGATGCCGAGGCATTCCATTCGCTCACGTCGACTGGTACATCGCTGGCAGATACGAATACACAATATCTTAGAGCCGGGAACCTGCGAATTCCTGCGTACACTTCCTTCACATCGTCGTACAGCCGAATCTTCGTATCCTCGCTTGTATTCCTAATTACTCTGCCATAACATCGGAACCCTGCTGGAAATACGATAAGATTCACAGCGCTGTTCCCTCATTTTCCGTCCTCGTCCCAGTTGTGGTTCATCGCGTGGACAATTTCGGCGTTAGCGAGATCGTTCAGCTGCTCCACATTAACTTTTAGTCCACCATCGTAAGTCAGAACAATGGAACTACCGTCGTGTTTAAGTAGTGCTCTTGCTACGTGATCATATTTGCTTTCAAAATATAGGTATGCCTTCTCGACACCGGTAACCGACACTGCGAAATGATCATGATGGGACATCAAATAGTGCCTCCCGTAGGAGGCGTTTTTCGTTCATTCTCGTTTCCGTAGATAGTTAGGTAACGTGCTGGTGGGTGAATCGTAGTGACGGGAAGAGCGCTTATTACATTATCCGCGTCAGGTACAACAGAACCAAGAGTTGTTCCTCTGATAGTGCAATGGAAATCTTCGTGTTCCGAGTCTACCCGACCATCTCCTGGGCACAAGAAAAATAAGCTCAGCACGACATTGTCGTCATTAGGAGCGGATCTGAAAAAATCTCTTTGAATTTCACAACATATAAGTGACTTGTTTTTCAACCTAGATGCTCTTTTGGTCTTAACTCTAACTGGTATATCAACTACTTCTAGTGGGGCATGTGTTCGTTCCTTCACAACCGCTTGCGCTGGTCTTATAGTAACATGATTTTCCTTCTGCAGGTCCTGGCCCTTGCGTCTTTGGGTTGCGGAAGATATCCCGTCCGTACCATCTCTGAGTTCTGTTCCAGATACTTCCAAGGCATTTGCGCCTAAGATGACCAGGCAGTCCAATCCTTCACCTACATGGAAGGCAACTAGTCGTGATATGCCACTCATACGCACTTCCATCCTTATGGTGTCCAAAAACTTCATCTGCTTTCCCGATGCATTCCTAATTATCGCATTTACTCGTGGGATTCTCTCCACATAAGCATCAATGACAATATTCCATTTTCTTGCCAACTTGAACGGGGAGATAGGAATGATTGACGTTTCCAACCCTGTATCTAGAAGTGCTTCCACTTGCATTCATTCCCACGTTGAAAGCCGATTTAGGCCCAAACAGTTCCTTTGCACGGTCGTTCACCTCAGTATTAGTCAGCCGCATAAACGGCTGGTTTGAGGGAGAGAGAGGAGAATTATAAAAATTTATTAGAATCAAAAGAAAACACTCCTGCACGGGGCAGGACCAAATGACAAACTGACGGAAACCCCCACGCCTACTGTGAGGCCTTTTAAAGCCCTCCCCCCCCCCTAGCGCGGGAATCACAGCAGATCAATATTAAAGATAAAATGGCCAAATACAACAGTAGCAGTGGTGATAAAATGAACAACAATAGCTATGGGTAAAGGTTTTAAATGTTACTTATTAATACTCCTACTAACGGCTAGGTAATCTTACTAAGAAGATGTTACTGTTATCTTACTAAAGCTTGAAAAAGTTAGAACTATTTCACAAGAAAACTCTTCATAAGGAATGAGGGCTCTGATTACTTAGAGATCCCGTCTTCTATGAAAAAAAAAAACAATTCACCACTTCTACCGACGCTTGAATCAATGCGAGAATTGTATGAATTTTGTATGGTTCACAAAATCATAAAGAGTCTCAATGGAAGACACATCCGTGATTTGTATACAGAAGTCCCGTCAGTAACAAGAAGAAGTTCGTACAAGATTTCTTATCGTAAATCTAGAATAAGGTGTTCATTCACATGTTTCACATCCCGTGCAGGATCCATGTGTGCCTGTTTGAGCAAAACGGTGAAAACCAACTGCGCGATTGCTTCGTTTAAAAGAAGCGCTGTTTTAAAACTTCTGACTTTTCAAATGACCCCAATTTATTGGTTTGCTGTCTACTACTCGTGAATGTGGACCGAAGGAGAAATTTTCCTTTTCCGGAACGTGGGACTTCACACTGAGCAACACAAAAAAAAAACAACGTAAATGATCGACACAATGGGGGAAGCCAGAGTAGCAAACCTCAAACTTGTGTGATTAAACCTTCTGAACCGGATGTGTCTTCCACTGAGATCCTTTATGATTTCGTGAACCATACAAAATTCATACAATTTTCGCATTGATTCAAGCGTCGGTAGAAGCACTGATTTGTTTTTATCCACAGAAGACGGGATCTTTGAGTAATCAGAGCCCTCATTCCTTATGAAGAGTTTTCTTGTGAAATAGTTCTGCACTTTTTCCAGCTTCAGTAAGATAACAGTAACATCTTCTTAATAAGATTACCTAGCCATTAGTAAAAACAGTAACATCTTCTTAATAAGATTACCTAGCCGTTAGTAGAAGTATTAATAAGTAACATTTAAAGTCTTTGACCATATTGCATCACCTACCTATGTATTGCTGTTCATTTTATCACCACTGCTATTGTTGTATTTGGCCATTTTATCTGACATATTGATCTGCTGTGATTCGCGCGCTAGGGGGGAGGGCTATAAAAGGCCTCACAATGGGCGTGGGGGGTCTCCGTCAATTTGTCATTTGGTCCTGCCCCTGCAGGAGTGTTTTCTTTTGTTTCTAATAAATTTTACTAGTTCTCCTCTCTCTCCCTCAAACCAGCCGTTCATGCGGCTGGCTAATACTGAGGTGAACGACCGTGCGAAGGAACTGTTTGGGCCTAAATCGGCTTTCGACGTGGGAATGAATGCAAGTGGAAGCACTTCTAGATACAGGGTTGGAAACGTCAATCATTCCTATCTCCCCGTTCAAGTTGGCAAGAAAATGGAATATTGACATTGATGCTTATGTGGAGAGAATCCCATGAGTAAATGCGATAATTGTGAATGCATCGGGAAAGCAGATGAAGTTTTTGGACACCATAAGGATGGAAGTGCGTATGAGTGGCATATCACGACTAGTTGCCTTCCATGTAGGTGAAGGATTGGACTGCCTGGTCATCTTAGGCGCAAATGCCTTGGAAGTATCTGGAACAGAACTCAGAGAAGGTACGGACGGGATATCTTCCGCAACCCAAAGACGCAAGGGCCAGGACCTGCAGAAGGAAAATCATGTTACTATAAGACCAGCGCAAGCGGTTGTGAAGGAACGAACACATGCCCCACTAGAAGTAGTTGATATACCAGTTAGAGTTAAACCAAAAGAGCATCTAGGTTGAAAAACAAGTCACTTATATGTTGTGAAATTCAAAGAGAAAGAGATTTTTTCAGATCCGCTCCTAATGAGGACAACGTCGTGCTGAGCCTATTTTTCTCGTGCCCAGGAGATGGTCGGGTAGACTCGGAACACGAAGATTTCCATCGCACTATTATAGGAACAACTCTTGGTTCTGTTGTACCTGACGCGGATAATGTAATAAGCGCTCTCCCCGCCACTACGATTTACCCACCAGCACGTTACCTAACTATCTACGAAAACGAGAATGAACGAAAAACGCCTCCTACGGGAGGCACTATTTGATGTCCCATCATGATCATTTCGCATTGTCGGTGTCGAGAAGGCATACCTGTATTTTGGAAGCAAATATGATCACGTAGCAAGAGCACTACTGAAACACGACGGTAGTTCCATTGTTCTGACTTACGATGGTGGACTAAAAGTTAATGTGGAGCAGCTGAACGATCTTGCTAACGCCGGAATTGTCCACGCGATGAACCACAACTGGGCCGAGGTCGGAAAATGAGGGAACAGCGCTGTGAGTCTTATCGTATTTCCAGCAGGGTTCCGATGTTATGACAGAGTAATCAAGAATACAAGCGAGGATACGAAGATTCGGCTGTACGACGATGTGAAGGAAGTGTACGCAGGAATTCGCAGGTTCGCGGCTCTAAGATCTTGTGTATTCGTATTTGCCAGCGATGTACCAGTCGAAGTGAGCAAATGGAATGCCTTGGCATCGACATTAGCTTCATACACAAGACATGACACAAAGATCATCGCACCCAGTGGCCCGCGTGGAGATACAGCTTGAGAGTGGAACAGAAAAAAGACCATATCCACTTTCGTATAGGAAGCCGCAGCGACTATGAGAAGTAACGTAGTAATTATGCTGGGTCGAGTCCCACAAATTAGTGAGCCATATGCATCCATTTGCGATCATTCCAAGCCTGTAGCACCAGAATCGTATCCAGTGTTGGCTGTTAAGAGATTCTTCGAGCAGCTGTGGAGTGAAATATTGCCACACACAAAAGCAGGACTGTTCAAAGTCAGAGACCATCCATGCTCTAGTGAAGTAGCCCACAAAATGGGAAAAAGACAAGAGCAGGAGGCTGGAGTTCACAGTTTGGATCGCACTCGCAACAACGTCCAGTTCAAGAGGACGTTCGGCGGCAACGCCGGCTTCAATTCCAGAGACGGTGGCAGTCACCATCACGGACGGAGTTATCGCAGCGATGGTTTCGAGCATCACAGAGGATGTAACCTTGGACGCAAAGGAGCGTCGAGCGCGCCGGTGCTAGGAAAGTGCCGCTTTTGTCACGGAAACCGCTGCAACTGGAAGAAGAGGCATCATCATCATCATCGCTGACGAGGATGTCAGCTTGACAGGGGGGGAGATGTTGCATAGAAATGAGAGTAGAAGGGATTTGAACAGCTAGGAACAATATGTAGAAGTTAATAAAAGTAGATAATAATAGGATTGACTGAGTTCTTTTCTTATGAATTCTTATTCTTCTTCTTTTCTCTTCTTCTTATCTTCTTTCTTATTTCTTCCCATTGAATCGATATTGAAGATAATCATTTGATCTGTTGTTCACTAACTTTGATCTCCAGTAACGATTTAACGGCAGCCCGGGCGATTTGCGCGTGTATAAATGCAGTGTTTGATTGTAATGTGAACTTCGTCATCATCATCTTCTAGCACATCGCTGTGCTAGTATTGTTCATTTATTGTTGCTCAACACTCCCGTTCTTCATTTTAGGCGATCTCGGATCTACAATTTACAGGTCTATACTTGATGGAGTATTCGATGATCACATTATGTCGGCTGTTTATACCGAAACTTGCCTCTTCTTGTCAAAACTGGCCAAAAAGTAGTATTTTAGCAGAGAGATTCGGACCCCTGAAGGGCAAGGAACTGACTGGTTGAAGCTAAAATTGAGGCTGCGAACTGGCGCTAGCAATCGATATAATATTTTCTCTGTGTCCTCTATAACGAGAGTGTTGTCAGAAATCTCGTCCGCATCAGTCAGAAACGGGCTCAGAAAATAGTTTTTCCGAGAGTTTTGTAATCTTTCAAGTTCATATCTGGTATGAGTGAGCCAAGCTGGCCTGGAAACAACAGAAGCCCAATACTCAAAAATTTTGCCTGGACACTGCCTTTAAGCTAGATCTTAGAGCCTTAAAGGCAGCAGGAGCTGAAATCCTCGACTCCAAGCTGAGCTGTGGGTGATGAAATATAGACTCAGCACATCATAAATGTGAAACGAACACAGACAATGATGGCTTACCTGCAGATAAAATGGAACATTCGTCGCGAACACGCATGGCCGTGTTCGCGCGCGGACGAGTTTTCCACGGCGCAAAAGCCATTGCGGTGCGTGGTTTGGCGCAAAGGGAAAGCGAAATGCATTCAATTCATAGGGCTTCATGGCGGGACTCGGCCAAAACTACGCGCCGCAATAGTTCTCGCGCAGAGGAAAACTCGTCCGCGCACGAACACGGCCAGGCGTGTTTGCGACAAATGTTCCATTTTCTCTGCAGGTAAGCCATCATTGTCTGTGTTCGTTCCACATTTACGATGTGCTGAGTCTGTACTTCACCATCCGCAGCTCAGCTCAGAGTCGAGAATTTCAGCTCCTGCTGCCTTTAAAGGCAGTGTCCAAGCAAAACTTTCGAGTATTCGGTTTCTGTGGTTCCTAGGCCGGTTAAGCTCCCTGATTCCAGATACAAAACTTACAGATCAAAAAACCCTCGGAAAAACCCTTTTCTGAGACCCCTCTTAACTGATTCGGACGAGATGTCCGACGGCCCTCTCTCTCGTCAGAGAGGGCACAGAGAAAATTTTCATCGATCGATAGCGCCCGTTCGCTGCCTCAGTTTTAGCTTCAATAAGTCAGTTCGTTCTCCTTCAGGGGTCCGTATCACTGCTATAGCACTTTTTAACCAGATTTAAAGGCAGCACTCACGAAAATTTTCACTTCTGAAATCAGTCGCTTACCATGTAGCCGGCCGCTGGACAATCGCAACAGTAAGTTGAACACCTTGTATGGCCGCCCACCTGCGAAGATACTGCCGTGGACACATCTACCGCTATGGACTTTAGGGTTCCGTCGCGCGAACTAACGCCTTTGACAGGATGTTTGCATGTGGCTCAGCGGGGGCCATAAGTGCGATAGGGGTGAGAACGCCCCTGCCAAAGTGAAGGGTGTTACCGGGCAAAAAGTGAAGGGTGTCGACGGGGGGGGGGAGGGCCTTTCTGCTCCCTTTTAGTAAGAGTTGTGGTATTGGTAAGTAAGTGTCAATGCCCTATCCATTGATGTAATACCCAACAGGTCTTCAAATGCCATGGAAACTGAGCAAATCTTGCAATATATCTCTGCAAACACACCGTTCAACAGTTTCATGAAACCGTACGATAGCGATGAGTCATAGCTATCGGGCTGCGGATGCTCTAGGATACTGCTTTCAAATGAGGGAACAGCCATTGATTACATGAATGAAGATAGTCCTCAGCACACCTTCATGATATGATCCACTCATACATACACAACTGCACAACATTTCTTCTCTCCTACATACAAAAATTTGACACTGAAATTACACTTGCTTTTGAGCTAATTTTGCTTATTACACCTTTATTCGGATATGAAACCTAGGAGTGAAGGGTATCTATGTTCTCCTCCTCCAATCCCCTAACTGATAAACCACATCTCGTTTCATGTGGTTGCGTGTCTTTTTCTGTGAAGGGGGGTGAGAATGTTTCTGAAGCCATTCTCACCCCATGCGCGCGCCTCTCTTCCCTCATCGCACTATCTCGCCATTTGTCTAACAACGGGCACGAGAATACCCCGTTGTTTCGGCTCACCCACCCTATTTTTTAACCAGAAAAGGGTTTCCCCCATACATTTGTATATGGGCGGAAAGCGCATCCTTTCTAGTATGTATATATGTAAATACTTACCACTTTCTCCGGAACACAAGACGAAATCCTTTGAAAAACACCTAATTTGTAAAGTTTTCGACCGTCCTGTTGGTACCACTTTTTTGCCTGCTCATCTTACACTAACTATCACAACTCATACATGAAAATGAAGAGAAAATCTTTGCAAATTGTGGAGGACTATCCTCTTTCCGGTTGGTTCACGAACTTTTCCATAATGATCTTAGAAACATACATGCTATGTTTTTCATACCCTTATGTGTTCAAAAATTTCTACGCAAACATGCTATCTATCGCTTCCCACTTCTAACATGTGAACTCTACTAGGTTTAAGCTTCAATTAGATACCCTTCACTCATATCTAATTCTTTATCCTTCACATAGAAATTCGCTCGTCATTTTCCCTGTCTGTGGCAATGGTCACATTACGCGCTTCATTCAACACTAACGTCATTTCGATTCCTGACTCCTTTATTCAAATGGACAGCCATAGAATCGATCCTCTATCATTGAATTTGTTCAGTTTCACTTTACTAAACTTTTGATTTCTTCACTTCCTTGTCTTCTGTAACTGGTTTGGTGAAGGGGGTCTATTGGCCCCCTCCCAAAGTGAAAGGGGTCTGAGCCTTGGCTCGGACTATCGCACCTATGGCGGGGGCGTGTCTATGAAATTCCTACCATTTGCAGGGTTCCATGCCGGGACCCATCACGGAACACTCGTCCGCGCTGTGGACACACATGAAATACCGCCATCTTTTTCTGTGTTTTTCGCGTGTTTCACGCTACGTCATCGTTGTCAATGAGTTCATCGTCCCCAAAAACCCCGATATACCGCGAAATCTACAACACAAAAATTTCCGTGAGTGCTGCCTTTAACGAGAAGAGGTATATTTCGATTATTGCTTTTGTCGGCAATTATATGTTCGCAGTGCGGAAACTGTCTTTTTCAGAAAATAAGTTTTTCTTTTTCGCCGTTTCTTGGTATCATTGTAACTAATTGATGTGAAGGTCGAGATTGATTATCAAAATATTTCGCTGCCCGATAATCACCTCCGTAATGTGATTGTGGAACACTCCCCCAAGTATAGACTCGTAAACCGTAGATCCAGGATCATCTGAAACGAAGAACTGGAGTGTTGAGCAACAGTACCTGGATGTTTAGAACACATACGCGAACTTGAGATGCATACACAGAGATGAAACAATCACAGTAGAGAAACGCCGCCACAATCAGTCCGATATTTTCCAACGATGCTTCACGTTACACCAATTCCACGCGCGAAATGGCAGACGCCGGGTGGGCGGGCTGGGCACTGGAGATGGGTTTGGGTACTGGGTCTAAGGCGGATATCTCGCTTATTTCTGCGACTTTTTCGCTGAAACTTTGGCAGTTGCCTGTGGAGTCGACCCGCTATCATAATCTAATGAGCACTCAAGCTCAGAGGTTTTCCCTGGACACTGCCTTTAAGGCCCGCGTGTGACTACTGCTTGTTGTAGCTGAGATATTGTAGTGAGGTCATTAGGATAAAGTTCAAGTAGAACCTCGTTGTTAAAGGCAGAGGGCCACCTCGTTCTGCCTGTTGGATTTACCAACACATCCTAGACCTTCTCATCATGTTGATCCCTGGGATGTACATCAACAGGCATAGAAGCGACGAAATCCCCATTTTTGAAAGGCTCGAACTGGATAAAAATTTGGAGCCCGGAGGCGGATCGCTCCAAGCTGTGCTGGCTGCCTGCCACGGCTGCCGCGTCGGTCAACGAGTCTTGGCGTGTCCAATCGATAAGATCAACGGCTTCACATGTCAACTCGGGTTGGCAAACTGTTACAGACCCCGTCCTGGAAGGCGGGTTTATAGACCATCCTGAGACAACTTATGTATACCGTTGGAACCATCGCGCCGAGTAGATGCAGAATCTGCTGTTAGCTGAACTACGAAAATGAGGTGGACCTCTGCCTTTAAACAATGCAGCTCTCACATCATTCATTCTGTCCGAACAGTAAACTTGTAAAAAGGAATTCGGGAATATACCACTAGACAGTAGCCCCGTACTTACGTACCTTGACAGATGTATGTATATCACGTCAACAGCCTTACGTTGACACAGAAATTGAAGTGATCAACTGGAGTGATTGCCCGCGATAGAGCTCACGCTGGAAAAAACAGGACAGGGTGAGAATTGAAGAACACATGGTGATAAATATTTGGATAATAGTAACATCTCTGGGAAAGCGTGAAGAACAATCCAGTCGCGGAAGAGGCTTCGATGTAAAAATCACGTTGACTTAAAAAAAAGGATAAATCACCAAAGTCCATACGAGCCACCTGGTGCTCCATTTGTGTTGCCTCAACAGAACGCTGCGTCCACGCAAAAAGTAAAAACATAAAATCCAGGAGAGGTGTTCGTAGGCGCTTCCCAATGTCCATTGTCTTCTCCGGAGCAGTCCAGGAAGTTCATATTGAACAACTAACACTCCAACTCCGTAAGATACGAAGCTACTGGCACCCTATTTTCCATTCATCCCGAGTTCAGAAATCTTTCATAAAACAGTGAGAGATTTCGTGTTGACATATTTTATTGCCTAATTTCAGTATTGCTTTTGATTATTTATCATTGGAAATCAATTGAAATTATTACGTGTTAACATAAGTCCTTGCGCTTTTTTCGGATGCACTTTCCTCCACCAATTTGTTATCTTTCAGGTGCAAGCCATATAAGATTAGGAAGCACTATTCTTTCTCTACAAGAATACTGAGAACAGTTCGTTTTTCAAACGACAGCTTGCCCGAGTTGTAAGCCTGCGAAGTGGTGCAATGAGTCGGTGAAAAACAGCGTTACCGACATCTGCCTATTAGAGTTTTGACCGAATCGAATAAAATTCGAATATTCATTAGAGTGTTCGAAGGTTCGAAAATTCGGAGGTTCCTAAAAATTTCAGAGTTCGAATATTCGAAAATCCGATGGCCCCGCGATATTCGAAAATTCGAGGGCTCGGGATTATTCGAAAATTTTAGGTCGAAAATTCGAATATTTGGAATTGTGTTTCAACTAAACTTCTGATTATTCAAGCCTTTCCTCCAGAACTATGTAAGTGAAGTAAGTGAACTGCAAACTACAATAATAAATTTTACACAGCATTCTCCCCTATATTTAGCTGATTTCCGACTACTGCTTCGTTCAAACTGTCAGGATATGGGTGGCGCCGTCCCATACCTGAGGTGTAGGGGGAGTATGATACAGTATTATTATAATGTTTATTATATATGAATGTTACATAACAGGGGAAAGGGGAGGGGGCTGCATAGATGATAGCAGCCGAGTGCTGTGGCTGCTCTGTCGACACTAACTATCTGGCGGCTGGTGTGACTCCACCCAACAACCACATGTTGCTGGGATGGGCTTTCTCCCGACATCTCCGTTCCTTCGGAAAGCTCGTCCTCGAGCTTTGTTTGTGACGTGGTACTTGCGTTCGGCGCAATCGTATCGGACGTGGACATTGCGTAGTTGTGATTGCTTCTTCTGAGGAGGCACTGCGAGGGTTAGGTTCGGTGGACTGACGGTGTAGTCACGACCTTCACCTTACCCTAGGGCAAACGAAGAAGCTCGTCCTCGAGCGAACAAGACATTGAATTGGATGTACTCAATGTAATGGGAAGGATCGGACATATGTCTGGAGAAATCGGAGAAGTCAGAACATCTCATTGCTGACGTTGAGAAAACTGAGGCAGTGCGGAATATAGTCTGTCGAAAGGGGATTCATCGCAGTAAAAGATAAGATGAACTAGCGGAAATGCTGTGACGTAAAGAGCATAATGCTGCATTGATCATGGTGAAAATTTACAAAATATGCATGGATATTTGATTTGATGTCATACAATCATTTCTTTAGACAACCAGGAATACGATTGACAAAAAAAGACGGAGACAAAATTATTTGCATAGAAAATGTTACACTCATATGCAATTATATTTAAAAATACAACGTTATTTTTGCATGGTATGTTCCAGTACATATACAAAAATGTTGTCAATCAAATGTTGAACTGTGTGTTTTACACAAACTGGCGTTCAACATAAGGGCAAAATTTTGAAAGTTAAGAAATTTTGTTTTGTTTTGACGCTGCCTATCATCAAGAATGTAGACGAATTTCTTTGAGTTGCCGTCTCAAAGAAATGTTGATTGTTGATATTTCGCGACGGTGCAGCATATGAAATTAAAAAGACAACTAACCTAGGAGTACCAATAACTATTGTCGATGATTTAAACAGTTTATTTTGATTTCTATGAATAGTTATCGATCCTCCTGCATTGGAGCTGATGGCGATATGCTGAAAGATTGTCTTTCTAACAACAGCGGCGATAACGTCGTAGATTTCGTTCATCATCTTCTAATGTTTCCATGTGTAAGCGAACTGTTTTTTTTTTTTGATTACGTGAGGAAACGTTAGCCGATGTAGAACAAAGACAATAGATTTTTACTACTGAAATGGACGATCTGTTGTTCGAAACGTCCAATTGTGCTGGTAGCTACCGTGTCAGGAATACTGATGTTCTCCACAATGAGAAGGACTTTTCCACTGAAGATTTTGGACGGACAACTACTCAATACAAAATAACCAGTGGAAACGTTCTTTTCGAATACCTTCAATTGGAAGTCGTGTGATGATTTCGAGATTGCAATCTCGCTCGCAACCTGCTTTCCAATATCCATAATTGTGGTTTCCGAGGCGGTAGACGGATTGATCCGCGAAGCTTCGGTGACGTGGTTTAGTCCGTATAGATTTTCACAGACTCTAAGTGAGTGATCTGATGGCCACCACAAGCAAAGAAAAATGGTAGATATCCTATAGTGTCCCTTACATTTCTGTTTTATGTGAAGCAAAAAAAAACTACAGGCAAGGAAGTCCATCTGCAGATTCTATGCTTAAAAACAACAAGCATTTACGAGAATTGTAAAGGATTCATCTAACTTTTCAACTTCACCTTTTGCCTTGTGATTAAAATTCAATGAATTCGCAAGAACTTCTCAATAGACGATTAATCAGTAAGAAGTCTTTAAATGCGAGTTACTGGCGTAGTTAACACGATTTTTCGAGTGTTTCGTTCTCGACGATAATATCATCAATTAAAGAATTTATCACAGTGTCAGTTGTTCGGTTAGAGGTTGTGGTGCAAATGACAAGTTTGGTAAATGCACATATAGTGATGGAAACAAATCCAATACCATTTATACAAGCTAGAAAAGATCGAGTAATATCCAAATAGACTCTCTCAAGAGGCCTTTGAAGAACGGGAAATTATCAAAAACATTCTTTTTTTAACCTAATGAGATTTCTTTTGAATAATTTTCTGGCACACTAGACAAGTTTTAAGAAAATTTGCTTACAGCCTGATATATTGTGAGTTTACAATATTCTGCTAAAATAACTTTTTTTCAGCCTGGAAGAAGGTCTAGAGTAGACTTTTATGGAAAGGGTTTTACTAGATGTGTAGTATAAAGTTATTGAGAATTTTGTAACTTGTCCACAATACTAAAAAATTCTTTTGGGGATCTGGGATTTACCTTTTAAAAAATTCCATCAGACTTCCATATTTGGAATCTGTCTGAGATTGTTGAAGTTCGTTCAAGGAAGGTAGCGAAGTCAACTTCATGGAGTCTGTACTTGCTGTTGGGTGTCGGCTGAGAAAGTCACATAATGTGTTATGCTTTTAAGCGCAGTAATGGATTTGGATATCATTCGCTTACATGGTAATTTGGAATTCTGCATGTCGCCCAACTAGATTTGATCTATGCTTTACTGAATTTGTGCATGATCAGTTACTAGTGGAATGGACACATTTGCAATTGAGGATTAGAGATTTTGATTGTCTAATCCAAGCGCTCGTGATTCAATGATGGCATTGTTTTCTCATGTTTAGTGAAGACATTTCCCATGTGCTAAAATGAGTGCCTGAACGATGGCGCATTCTAGTGACAAAAAAAGCTTGTTCATGGATATTGTTGTCCTAATGAACTGTGCATTTTAGTCAGCAATTCATTTGATAGATTCACAATGAAGCAATATCGCATCATAAAGCTTAGAAAGTATGATGTCACCTATAAACGACTTCGCAACTTTTTTTTCTGCCAGTCGTAATGTGTGTACTATGCTAACAAATTTTTTTCAAGGGGGGGGGGTGCGGCTGGTAAAAATGCAGCTGTAGAGCGTCTGCGGAACTTGAAAAAAAACCTGAGATAATGAGTCCATGATTTTCATTTTCATTGTGTTTAGTATTAAGTTAAGTATTGTGTTTCAAAAAAATGTTTTTTTTTTAATTAGATGATTTGCAAAATTTTGTCTAGTTTTGCCATTAGTGTAGCATTATCAGAGGGCATTTGATCAGATTGTGCTAAATTAAATATTCGCTCTGCTTCGCTTACTAAGTGGTTGTAATCTGATGAAAGTGGACCCAAAAGTTTCAGTTTTTCTTTGATACCGGGCAGCAAACCATTAGTGAAGATTGTAACTTGAAGAAATTCGCGTTGGTTTTCTCTGTTTAAACCAGGGTATGCTTCCATAACATCTCCTTTGATCCTTTCTGAAAACATGAATGGGGATTCGTTCTGTGCCATTCTGATTTCCATGAGATTTTCACGCGCCATATCCAAAAAATGATCAGTGAAGAAGTGCGCTTGTAATTTAGCTACAGCTGATCGCCAATTTTGCTTTTCTTCTCCAGTGAAACCATTTAATACTGCTTTTGCTACACCCTCCAAATGTGCAGGTAGCAGAAGTACCATTTTCTTTTCTGTTAGGTTCATTATTTCACTAATTTCAGAGAATTGCTCAAAGAAATTCATGAGTCCTTTTGCTCCTTGCTCGCCGGTGAAATATGGTAATTTTGAGCAGTGAGAGACTAGGCATAGCTTATCAAAGATGTCGTTCAAGCAATCTGCAGAACGTTCGTTGTCCATTTAGAGATGGATTGTTACGAGAGTTTAGAAATCAAGAAATTTTCTATTAGAAAGGGTGTACCTGATTGTACTTGATGATTGGTAGTAAATGTTAGTTGGTGCAGTGGTGAAGGATTGCAGAGAGAATTGAAGACCAACTGGCTGTTGTCAGCGCCAATGTGGTGAATGAAGCTCGATTTGCGCGATGGGGCGAGAAGCAGATGGTGGTCGAATTTTACAATGGCTGGGCGGGGCCAACCAATAGCACGTTTTGCAGATATGACTATGTAAATGTTACAAATTTTATACATACATGTATGTCTACATTTATAATGTTGATTTACAAATTTAGATCTGCTAGTCGGCGATTCAGTAAACGAGGGTAATTTTGGCTGGACTATTCTTTTTTTTTTTGGAAACTTAGTAAGATCAGCTGGTGCAGGGAAAACAGGATGGTCAGCCGCTGGAAAATAGCGGAGGAAGTGCACCACAGCCATTATTGGTAAAGGAAAAGATATTGTAAGAAGGTTTAGTGCAGGATTTTTTTAGTCAAATTATTCGGTGTTTGGAGCAGTTTATGATTCTAAAAAATAGTCGACTAAAAGAAAAAGCGATTTTTTTATGCGGACAAAGTTTATTTTGATTTGATTAAGACAAGTGACTTGGTGATTAATTCAAAATGTTTGAGGAACTATGTTACCGTAATATAGTATGTTATGGTAGGGACCCCAGTGTTGCATAGTATAATACAGTAAACATAGGTTATGGTGCGAGAGGACATCAGGCTAGGATGTAATTTGATAGCCTTTCATACTTGTGGCTTAGTGAATTTATGGCTGCGCGTGCGCATCGAACATGTGGTGGTGTTCCTACATGTGGTGCGACGCCATTGTGATGGTGGTTCATTGTGGAGTGCGTTTACGATCATCCTGTAATATGATCACGTTCGCACATGTTGTGTGGAACACTGGCCTTTGTGTTACCACACGAAATCTTGCTCCAGATATTGTCTGGTCAACAAAGATTTATGATTCTTGGCTAGCGAATGCGAACGAGTCCAATTTGTATTGCATAAGTAAGCTTAAATAATTTGTGCACAATCGCGGTTCTCGGATATGGCTCACGCTTCACGTTTGCCGGTCTCCGGATCACGGATTTGCAATTTTGTACGTCACGGCTTTACGTTACATAATCATTACGCACGTGCTCACGGATATTATTTCACGCGGATCACGGCTTGTTTCGCGCGCATCACGGGAAATTATCACGCGGATCACGGAGCATTTTCACGCTGATCACGGAAATTTATCAATCGCGTTTTAGGGTTACGTTAAAACGAACATTTTTATATTGATAAAAAAGCTCTATAGCATTGGGCCTCGTCCGCATGGACTGTTTCTTAGATTATCTCCTGTATTATATAATTAATTGGGTAAATAGATAAAAACTCGCAATCACACATTCACAAGAACAAAAAAAAAGAACTCACACACTCCTTCGAAGTGAGCGCAGCAGACGGCAGCGGAAGGGGAGGGGATATTGATCAATTTTTTGAAAAAAGTTTCCCATTTAGAATAATCTAACATTACTCAAGAGATCAGAAAAAAATCTTCCCGGGATGTGAGGATATGGGTTGCGCTGTCCCATACCTGAGGTGTAGGGGGAGTATGGTACAGTATTATTATAATGTTTATTATATATGAATGTTACATAACAGGGGAAAGGGGAGGGGGCTGCATAGATGATAGCAGCCGAGTGCTATGGCTGCTCTGTCGACACTAACTATCTGGCGGCTGGTGTGACTCCACCCAACAACCACATGTTGCTGGGATGGGCTTTCTCCCGACAAAACTCTTTCTAAATACATAATCGTTAGTTATAAAATTCAAAGTTCACACAAAATCCTCTTAATCCTTTCTGCCCAAACATACTCCGATTTATGTTATAGAAGTTCTGCAGGTTTTGACATTCAACGTACAAGCATGCAGCTGGACTCGGTAAACAGAAGTAATAATGAGGAACGAGAAATAAGGGGTAACACACAGTGTTTTTTGTTTATATCGCTGACGCTTTTTTGTTGGTAGCTTCATGATTAGGGTAACTGAACCACATCGCTGTACTCAACATTATTTTTACCGCCTCAATACCTCTACACTACCATGACACGTTTTTTTGAACTACAACACATAGATATTAAAGCGAAAGCCTTTTCATGGAGGACGAGTTTCATCCACTCTACGATCCTTTAATGATGGTTACAGACCTCAAGTGAGATAGGCGTTCTTAAGCTTAGGAGTTTCAACCAGTTGCAATTCTAAAACCGATGACGGACCAACTCCACAGCAGCACAAGCTTCCACTCATGAGAAGGTTATAAGAAATTCCAAAACGGCAAATGAAACTCACTACCCGAAAAGTTTCATGCCCGCTGTGATTGGCAAATGGGTGGAGGTCATGAAGAACGATAAGTCGTGACAGCTGCCAGCTGCACCGCGCATCCTACTATATTAAAAGATTTGGTCGCTAATTCCCGAGAACGCGTCTGTTACTGCGCGTCGACTCTTAGCGCATTGTCGATACGCAGTGTTGTGACGAGTCTTTCAAAAAAGGGGCCTCTGGCCTAAATTTCCACATTGTGCGCTATTTTCGTCCTAGATCTTCATCTTCCTTGTTATAGGGTGGAACTTCCCTAAGGGCCGGCGTAGGTTTTAGGCTACTTCGCACCTGGGATTATCGATTCGTTTATCGATTATATCGATTTTATTGGTTTTTCGCTAATTTTGCCCCGGGCGAGGTGAAGACATGGCTACTGGGGTATGTTAATACGCTGAATACGAATATGACAACCGTTTCGTACGACACTATCGATTTATCGATTTTATTGATTTTTCGCTAATTTTGCCCCGGGCGCGGCGAAGACATGTCTGCTGGGGTATGTCAATACGCTGAACACGAATATGATAACCGTTTCGTACGACACTATCGATTTATCGATTTTATTGATTTTTCGCTAATTTTGCCCCGGGCGCGGCGAAGACATGCTGCTGGGGTATGTCAATACGCTGAACACGAATATGATAACCGTTTCGTACGGCGCTATCGATTTTATTGATTTTTCGCTAATTTTGCCCCGGGCGCGGCGAAGACATGTCTACTGGGGTATGTCAACACGCTGAACACGAATATGACAACCGTTTCGTACGGCAATATCGATTTCATTGATTTTTCGCTAATTTTGCCCCGGGCGCGGCGAAGACATGTCTACTGGGGTATGTCAATACGCTGAACACGAATATGACAACCGTTTCGTACGGCGCTATCGATTTTATTGATTTTTCGCTAATTTTGCCCCGGGCGCGGTGAAGACATGGCTACTGGGGTATGTTAATACGCTGAACACGAATATGACAACCGTTTCGTACGGCACTATCGATTTATCGATTTTATTGATTTTTTGGTATTAATGCTCACAGGTCAATGAAACCGTGTCTTCTGGGATTTTTCGAAACTTTCAGCGTAAATATGGGAAGCATTTTAGAAGAATTTACCAGCCAAACAACTTTACCTTACTTTTGAGAGAAGGGGACGGAATGAAGAAGTGTCATTTAGGCTGATCACTAAGTGATGAATATCTCGATAGGTTTCTTTTGGCTCAACAAATGTTGGCATCAGATTCAAATAGCCGGGAGAAACAGAGGACTCGAGCAAAGCCGGGTACACCGTCCAGTAATAAATATTCAAAAAATAATGATGAAACTAAACAATTGGATTTAAAGAATCAAACAGATATGATTTTTTAAATTCAGCAAGCCATTCTCAGGGGGAGGGAGGAGGCTTCCTGCAAATCCTATTTAGAGCCCAATAATCCTAATAATGTCGATTAACGTTTCACCAAAATCCTAGCACATGGTTTTGTTTCCTGTCATGGTTTTGAAACGAAGTGGTAGCGTTTCCTGTCATGGTTTTGAAACGAAGTGGTGGTAAACATGCGCCGGTCTCAGGTAAAGAGACACACGGGCCCATTGGTCGGAATTTTCCTGTGGGTTCAGCTAGCTGGGCCAGTGGTAAAGTAGCGCTGGTCCCATCTAAGGTGCACACGGGTGCATTCGTCAGGGCTTTCCCTTGGGTTCGACTGTGCCAGTGGTAAACATGTGCTGGTCTCAGGTAAAGGGGCACACGGGTCCGTTGGTCAGAACTTTCCCGCCATTGGTAAAGAGGTTCTGGTCTGTGGTAAAGAGGCACACGGGTCGTTGGTCAGCATTTTCCCTTGGATTTGACTGGGCCAGTGGTAAACATGCGTTGGTGTCAGGTTAAGGTCAGGCACACGAGTCCGTTGCTCAGAATTTTTTTTTGGATCGACTGGGCCAGTGGTAAAGTAGCGCTTGTCCTCTCTAAGCTGCGCACGGGTCCGTTGGTCAGGATTTTAACCTTGACTGCGATTGTCAGCAGCAAAATTGCGCCGGGCTCAGATAAAGGGGCACACTTGTCGCGCCAGTCTCAGGTAAAGGGGCACACGGGTCCGTTGGTCAAAATTTTTCCGTCAGTGGTAAACAGTTGCTGGTCTCTGGTAAAGGGGAACATGGGTTGTTGGTCAGCATTTTCCCTTGGGTTCGACTGGGCCAATGATAAACAGGCGTCGGTCTCAGGAAAAAGACCACACGGGTCTATTGGTCAGGACTTTCCCTTGGGTTCAACTGGGCCAGTGGCAAACATGTGCTGGTCTCAGGTAAAGGGGCACACGGGTCCGTTGGTCAGAATTTTTCCGCCAGTGGTAAACAGTTGCTGGTCTCTGGTAAAGGGGAACATGGGTTGTTGGTCAGCATTTTCCCTTGGGTTCGACTGGGCCAGTGGTAAACAGGCGCCGTCTCAGGTAAAGATGCACACGGGTCCGTTGGTCAGACTTTCCCTTGGGTTCAACTGGGCCAGTGGCAAACATGTGCTGGTCTCAGGTAAAGGGGCACACGGGTCCGTTGGTCAGAACTTTCCCGCCAGTGGTAAAGAGGTTCTGGTCTGTGGTAAAGAGGCACACGGGTCGTTGGTCAGCACTTTGCCTTGGGTTCGACTGGGCCAATGGGTAAAAAGGCGTTGGTCTCAGGTAAAGCGGCACAAATGTCCGTTGGTCAGGATTTTCCCTTGACTGCGATGCCCTCAGCAGCAAAATTGAGTCGGGCTCAGATAAGGGGCACACTTGTCGCGTCAGTCTCAGGTAGAGGGGCACACGGGTCCGTTGGTCAGAATTTTCCCGCCAGTGTTAAACAGGTGCTGGTCTCTGGTAAAGGGGCACACGTGTCGCGCCGGTCTCAGGTAAAGGGGCAAAAGGGTCCGTTTGTCAGGATTTTCCCTTGGGTTCGACTGGGCCAATGATAAACAGGTGCTGGTCTCAGGTTGAGGGGCACACGGGTCCGTTGGTCAGAATTTTTCTTTGGTTTTGACTGGGCCAGTGGTAAAGTAGCGCCGGTCCCCTCTAAGCTGCACACGGGTCCGTTGGTCAGGATTTTCCCTTGACTGCGACGCTGTCAGCAGCAAAGTTGCGCCGGTGTCAGATAAAGGGGCACACTTGTCGCGCCGGTCTCAGGTAAAGCGGCACACGTGTACACATGTCCACTGGTCGGTATTTTCTGTTGGGTTCGACTGGGCCAGTAGTGAAGTAGCGAGGTCTGTTGGTCGGGATTTTCCCTCGAGTTCGACTGGCTGCTCAGTGGCAAAGCGGTGTTGGTTTCAGGCAAAAGGGAGACGTGTTCGTTGGTCGTCAAAAAAAGAAGGTCGTGGTCGTGAAAAATTTCAACCAGTCAATTTTGGCATTTTGTGATTCCTCGGCAAGCTGTTTGCCACTGTTTAGTTTGAGTTTCTCAAAATCTAGTTTTATTCAGACAGGTGTTGAGACTGAACGAAGTGCTTAACTAGGTTTGTTTGCAGACAGTCTACTCGAACTCTAATACCAACACTGATAGAATGCGGTGAAAATTTGAGCCAAGGAACTCACGGGGCCGCTATCTCGCGCAAAAGCCTAGACAATAATTTGCGCACCCACCCAATGTATCTCGCCAACCTCGTAGATTGCCCCTTTCCAGAAGCTCAGGCAAAAACCTAGACAATAATTTGCGCACCCACCTCATGCATCCCGCCAACCCTGTGGATTAACTCCCTTTCTAGAAGCATAGGCAAAAGCCCAGACAATAATTCGCGCACTCATCCCACGTATACCGCCAACACCTTGGATTACGTCCCTCCCCAGAAGCTTAGGCAAAAGTCTATAAAATACCTTGCGCACCCACCTCATGTATCCCGCCAACCGCCAACCCCATGGACTACCTCCCGTTCAGATCAGGCAAAAGCCCAGACAATTAATTTGCGCACCCACCCCATGTATCTCGCCAACCCCGTGGACCACCTCCCTTACTAGAAGCTCAGGCAAAAGTCTATAAAATACCTTGCGCACCCACCTCATGTATCCCGCCAACCCTGTGATTACCCCCCTTTCCAGAAGCTCAGGCAAAGCCCAGACAATAATTTGCGCACCCACCCCATGTATCTCGCCAACCCCGTGGATTACCTTGCTTTCCAGAAGCTTTGGCAAACACCTAGACAGTAACTTGCGCACTCACCCAATGTATCCCGCCAACCTCGTGGACTACTTCCCTTTCCAGAAACTCAGGCAAGAGCCTAGATAATAATTTACGCACTCATCCCACGTATCCCGCCAACACCTTGGATTACCTCCCTCCCCAGAAGCTTAGGCAAAAGCCTAGACAGTAACTTGCGCACCCACCCCATGTGTCCCGCCAACCGCCAACCCCATGGACTACCTCCCGTTCAGATCAGGCAAAAGCCCAGACAATAGTTTGCGCACCCACTCAATGTATCTCGCCAACCCCTGGATTACCTCCCTTCCCAGAAACTGATATAAAAGTATAGACAATAATTTGCGCACCCACCTCATGTATCCCGTCAACCCTGTGGATTACCTCCTTTTCTAGAAGCTTAGGCAAAAGCCCAGACAATAATTTGCGCACCCACCCCATGTATCTCGCCAACCTCGTGGATTACCTCGCTTTCCAGAAGCTTTGGCAAACACCTAGACGGTAACTTGCGCACCCACCCAATGTATCTCGCCAACCCTGTGGACCACCTCCCTTACTAGAACTCAGGCAAAAACCTAGAAATAATTTACGCACCCACCTCATGTATCCCGCCAAGATTACCTCCCTCAGAAGCTCAGGCAAAAGCCCAGACAATAATTTGCGCACCCACCCCATGTATCTCGCCAACCCCGTGGATTACCTGCTTTCCAGAAGCTTTGGCAAACACCTAGACGGTAACTTGCGCACTCACCCAATGTATCCCGCCAACCTCGTGGACTACTTCCCTTTCCAGAAACTCAGGCAAGAGCCTAGATAATAATTTACGCACTCATCCCACGTATCCCGCCAACACCTTGGATTACCTCCCTCCCCAGAAGCTTAGGCAAAAGCCTAGACAGTAACTTGCGCACCCACCCCATGTGTCCCGCCAACCGCCAACCCCATGGACTACCTCCCGTTCAGATCAGGCAAAAGTCCAGACAATAGTTTGCGCACCCACTCAATGTATCTCGCCAACCCCTGGATTACCTCCCTTCCCAGAAACTGATATAAAAGTATAGACAATAATTTGCGCACCCACCTGATGTATCCCGTCAACCCTGTGGATTACCTCCTTTTCTAGAAGCTTAGGCAAAAGCCCAGACAATAATTTGCGCACCCACCCCATGTATCTCGCCAACCTCGTGGATTACTTCGCTTTCCAGAAGCTTTGGCAAACACCTAGATGGTAACTTGCGCACTCACCCAATGTATCTCGCCGACCCTGTGGACCACCTCCCTTACTAGAAACTCAGGCAAAAAATCTAGAAAATAACTTACGCACCCACCTCATGTATCCCGCCTACCTTGTGGATTACCTCCCGTTCCAGAAACTCAGGCAAAAGCCTAGACAATAAATTACGCACCCATCCCATGTATCCCGCCAACACCGTGGATCACCTCCTCAAGTATCCCACCAATCTCATGGAGCATCTTCGTTTCCTGAGCTTAAGCGAAAAATAACCAATAACTTATGCTCCTACTCATTTAGCCCATCAACCCTGTTGATCATCTCCCTTCCCTAGGTCACGTGAATTTGAATAGTCAGCGAATTCAGTTCATTGCTTTGTAATTTCTTAATCACTTTCTTAATCATCACTTGGAACTTTTTTGGTTTAGTATAAATGAACCACGTCGTGTCGGTGAATATCGATGAGGAATGACAAAGATGATTGGTGGAAATAGGCGCTCGTGATGCTTATTCTCTTCTCACAATAATGTTTTCTTTCAGTTTTTGTTAAAAACTTTGGAAAAGTATAAAGTTTTCAGAATAAGTTCGGTTTGAATTAGAAGGATGGGATAGTCACATACAGTGGTAATGCTGAGGGTGTGTGTATGATTGGCTTACTGAGTTATTGACTGAGTGATTTGTACAATACAAAATCAGTTGTGTTCTGTATTTCACGCGGTCCTTGGTATGCTCGCTGCTCGCGAAAGACAGAGATGGAAAGAACAAAGCAAATTGATCCACGGATTCTGTCAGTTATCTTCTCTCATTCGCTACGCTACGTGCTCTTTTGGACTGAATAATGTTATAGCTATACATATACAGTTGTGAAATAGTGTAGCTCGAGTTGAGGACGTGAATCTCACACAACCTGTTGGCGCGCACGAAAAACCACACCGGGCCAATACTTTCACACTTTGGAAATTAGCACAGTAACGTGGCTTACGGGGCCACTAGTCCCATGTAAAGATTTGCCACGCTCATCTCGCACGATGCGCATGCTACATAGCTTACTCTGTACAAAGGACCGAAATGTTTATTTGATTCAGAACTAGACTAAATGAGGTTTTTGTGGGGTTTGGGGCATAGACATAATAACTCGTAGTGATTCACTGTCACATCTCAATGAAAATTAAGCTTTGAAAATCGGAAATTATGCTTTCGCCTTACTAAAATCTGTTCAAATAGGTCATACCATCTTCAGCAGTGGAAAATAATTAACACACACGCAACTCCTAGCGTTTGCGAATCCCTTACCTTGGGGCGGGGCTACAATTGCATAGGATATTGACACACGGGTTCATAGCAGCCAACTATTGCCAGCTATCGTTCTTCCTGGCATACACCCTTGGCAAACATATCGCTTTGTTCGCCTACATGCATGGGTACAAAACGTTTTTACCAAATGGAATGTTATTCGAATAAATATTCGAACATTCGAATATTCGAAAGTTCGAATATTCGAAAATTCGGTGGTTCGCAAAAATTCGAAAATTCGAATATTCGAAAATTCGGGATCGCTAGAAGTTCGAAAATTCGGGTCCCCAAAAATTCGAATATGTATTCCAAAAATATTTTCGAATGTAAACTCTACTGCCTATCCTGGCATTCAGTTGGAGCTCAGAAGCGGATCAAAACTGCACAAACGACTTGTGATAGGTATGAAGGAGATGTTTTGCCTTAAATGACCAGCAATTTTGATGCTGATAGAAGGCATACATATTTGGTCTCAATGACATCAAGCACTTCGACCGAACACATTTCTTTCACAACGATCTGGAGACTGCTTCAAAAAATTCGTATGGTCTAGCTGGACATCACTCTTCTCAAAGTTACTGAATAAATTAGGCAATTTTGCTGGAAAAAATCCAACGTAAGGGTCTAATCGTCTCACCACATGATAACGTCGGACCGCACCCTTGCCAGCAAAGCCAAATTGGCTCCATTGATTATGCTGTTCTGTACTTATATTCTATAGGGATTACATGTGCAAATAGTGTCGGGTGCCTCCTGGTCCCTATTGAATACGAGAAGGAAATGAGGTTTTCCTTCGAATTCGAGATTTTCTTCTCAAGTTTGGAAATTAAGTATTTCAATAGTTCAGTGAGACCACGTGACCCAATATTTATCTATTTTGTTTTTAAGATTCCGACGGTTCAGCTCCGAAATGACGAAGGCTCGTTTCTTCGTCATTCCTTCGCTGCCAAGAACAGTACGTAAGACGACAGTCAGTACCCACAAGCTACGCATACTGGCTCTGTTGAAGATTTGATTCGTAAAGGCCAAGTACAACTTCATCGCACTGGCCCGAGACGAGGAAGCAACGCCCACTACACTCTATGCACGACATTAGTGAAGCCCTAACTGTCGCTGGGAAGGACTAAAGCAGTTCAATGTCACATATGTCACAAAAAACAGCTTAGGAGAGGTACAACATATTTATTAAACCGATAAATTAGCCACAATGAAATTTAAAGTACGTTGGAGCAAGTTCTTTTTAATCCTCACGGAGAGGAAGGTGCATTTGTTGAATAGGTTTGCCAGCCTCTGCAATAACCAGGTGGATCTTGTCACCCGTGGAAATCTCTCGCTCAGCCGCAGTACGGAAAGCATCCTGGATAGAAAACTATTTTAGTTCGACGGAAAGACAGCAAGACAGCAATCAACTTAGCTGATACCTTCATGAGTGATATCGCTCTCTGCAGAGTGAGAGGAGGACGCTCTGCTTCATCGGCAAGAGTAACATGACCGACCTATCGATAATTCATTTCCAAATAAATTAGAAAGTAAAGCCTTGTTGAATGAATTACCTGACAGTCGAAGAAAGGTATCATCATGGGCTCAGCAGCACCAGTTGCAGCATATGTGATACGTTCAACACAGCCGATTGGGTCATAACTGAATACTGCTCCCTTCCCTGAAAATAGAACTGTATACAGCACAGAACGGACATAGATAATTTGCAGTGTAATAGAAGAATATCAGCTAATCTGCGGCTTACCATTTTCGTCAATACCAGCTAAAATTGCCCCCGTGTAATAGGGAAAGAAGCGTCTGTAGTATAGATTTCTGGCCAAAAGTTCTGCCATTAAATCACAGCTCATGTCAGTGCGATAGTCGAAGCGATACTTGTGAAGACGAGACTGAAAAAGTTGAAGAACTATTGGTAAATGACGTATTTATTACCAACTGTTACAGACAAGGATCTGCTCTCTTGTGGCTGAAACCTCGCATATAACTTCAACAAATTTTGTCATACCTGCAACACCCGCTTCAGCTGAAGAACATCACCGTAGAAGCCAGACGTGGCTAAAATGACAGAGTCGTTCCTAAAGTGAAAGGCAGATTTGACAACTTATGAGTGAAACGTTCACAAGTAAACGTACAGGACGTGAACCTTCTCAGCGTCTCTTGTAATGATGTTAATTTCCATCTGAGACATACGCGTATCACTGGCCACGATCGCGAAGTTCTCGCCCGCTAACGCGCAAGTAGAGCTTAAATAATAGGGTTTTCGTTTGTCCTTCTTAATAAGGGCACGAAAAACAAAAGGAAAATAACGGCCGAAAATTAGCACACGGATATTTCAAAGCTCAAATTTTGTTGTTTTTTAATCGAATACTTTATTCAAAATTGTTTTAATTAGTCAGTACCCCCATTTCCTAAATGGCAGTTTTTTTGTTGGTGATTAGCACAAGCTCCCTCTCGAGCTGGCTCCACGTCGAGTATAGCACACTGCGTCGCCGTCGCTGACGACCGCAGATCGCAAAAACATCTGCGACCAACGCGACTGGCAGCCACCAGAGCCGACAATCGATGTGCACTTTTGTCACGGTCACCATCTATTCACCCATCGGCGATCGCAGCCTCTCGCACAACCGATAGGTACCATTGCCACAGTCGCCTACGACGGCCCCTCAATGTGCTATAGTCCGCGTGAAGTATGGCGACAATCTCACGTCACTGCAAGCGGCCATAAGCCGTTTGGACAACTTTGCCTCGCTGCCCTATCTTATCATTCACATTTGCTGTGCTAGGTGCATGATGATCCTTTTCATCCGACCACTGAAGCCGAATTGAGACGTTGAACAAGTTCTCCGAAATGAATCCACTTTGAAGCAACCAGCGACTTCTCGGCAGGAACGCTGTGGATTTTCGAATTTCGAGGTATTTCTTTTTTCCCTCCAATTGGAGCTGCCACAGGAAGACAGCGCCGGCGCCCAGTACTGGGATTCATGAGACGTTCATGAGACGCAACCAAAGGTGGTTAGAGTGGTTGCTTATCCCATATACCAGATAATGTTACGAGATGTAAAACGCAAAATTAGGTTTTTCAACCTGTTTCGCTTGGTTATGCCCTTATGGAGCCTTCTTAGCCTCTAAATCCAAGCTCCAGGCGCTAGAACCTCTCAGTGCTGAAACGCTACGCGAGTTTTGCTGACACTACCTCCCCATCAGGGTTCCTTTCATCCTCCTCGCATCTGAATGAGTTCTACCCTCCTCATTCGTTTACATATCCATGCTAGCCGTTATCATTTGCAGCTCGTTTAGTTCTTGACAAAACATGTAAACAAGTGATAGGGCAGCCAGGCGAAGTTGTCCAAACGGCATTTCTCCTGCAAGCGTCGCGATCGGTCTTGGACAGAGGGTGAGAGTCTCCATATATAAATGCGTTCAACAATTCTTCGCTTTTATTTCTAGTGTGCTGGAGGTCGGAGTGGTTTCTGAACAAACATCATAGGTGGAATACCCCGACACAAAGGCTCCGCCCACCTTCGCTTCCAGGCCAGAACCAAGGGGGACCATCACTCTGGGATGGGAGGGGACAGGGCGAAGCCCCGAAAATATAACACTCCTTCGATGATTTTTTGTCTCCGTCTCTTCCAAACGTAAAACGGATGGAATTTCGATGCGCCGTTGAATGACTTGCATGATATATAGTGTTTCAGAGGAATATTCGTGTCTTAGAAGGTCTCTTAGGTTCTGTTTCAATTTTAGGGAAAGAAGAAAAATGTTGAGAAGGAGAGGGGAGAGTTAATACATAGTTCAGTCGTTATTTTCTGAGATCTTGGAGCATCCTTTCATCATAAGCCTGGAAAGTGTAGCGCGAATATAACAAGAAGCCACTGTCTCCCTGACTGACATTATTGAAATCCACACTATGAGCACGTTGCGGAAATCCGACTCGCCTGGAGCCTTCCTTTCGTGGAGATAACGGTTTCTTTTCACTATTATTCTATTATTCTACCCTTGCATTCTTCTTCTACTCACTAGTACTCAACTGCTAGGCACAGTAGGACTATAAAAATATTGAAGTCACTGTTTCCGACCATTCTTTGGCTAAGGGGGTTATTTGATCCACAGATCACGAAAGTCATGCTCAATTTGAACCGGAACCCCGTATTTGTAGGGTTGCGATAGCTGTACGATAGAAACGACATGGGTCTATCTGATATGATTATTTTCACTGTCCATTCCGTTACAAAATTATCATTGCCGTCCTCGTCCTAACGGCGACCCTACCACAACTTTGCGGAGTGGCATCATGGTACAAAATGAATATGATTTTCGTGATCAGCACATCGCCTAACTCTTAGGGACAAAGCTGTGGCAAAATTTTTTACTTTGGTATTTCTTGGACGAAGCTAGGCAGACAGAGCGTAGTTGTTGAATACTAGTGAGTGGTAGAAGAGTGTAAGGGTACAACACTAGAATACTAGTGAAAAGAAGTCATTTTCTCCACGCCAGAAAGGATATAGGCCACCCGGGTTCCAGCAACGTGCGCGCACACGGTGGATTTTAATAATATCAGTCAGGGAGACAATGCCTTCTGAATATAACCCTTTTAAATCAAGAAATCAAAGAGTTGGGATTTCGATAGTGTTCAGTTCCAAAAGGAAAACGACTTATTATATCTCATCTAGAGAAATTGCTATTGAAAATGAGGATTTTCTCACCCTCCTTCAAAAGAGTACGGATTCCACCGATGACGTTCGATTTGACGAGCAGTACGCCAGTCGGGATTCGCTTTTGCATCTGCCATTGCCGCTTTAAACACCTTCATCTCTTGAAGCGGATCCGCTTTAGCATCGTAAGGAATACCGAAGGAAGCTACCATATCTGGAAACAATGAAACTATGCAACTCTAACCTGGTAGAATAAATGAATAGACGAAGACGAAGAGGTATGATGTCAAAGAAGAAGCGTCAAACAAGCGGACCAGGACGTCAAATATGTCACGGGGAACTGAGTCGTCACAAAATCTAATTAGAGTGAGATGAAACAAACACACTTAATAACTGGAACAAACAACAGCAATACCAACTACAACAGAACAACCAGCTCTCGACCTTCACCCCGTCTATGAAATTCCCACCAGCCATGATGACGGGTGCATAATTGCGTGAGATCAACTGTGCGTTACACATGATCCACTTAAATTCACGACAGGTGCGTGTTCCGGTGGATTTTATTGCAAAGTGCTTGAGAATGTTTTCGCTGTTACGTTGGATTTGATCATGCATTTTCTTTTAGTTTCAAGGCATACTATCCAACTGATTGAAGCTAACTAATTTATGAGACTTTCGTCTATTTTCGTGCTGTCACATAGTAATAACCTGCTTGTTTTAATTGCTGCTTACTATCATCTTTATTTTCTATTTCACTGGTCATTGTTTAGATTTAGATTAGGAGCCATTTGCTGCTGAGCACTTTTGCTCACAACTTTTCCAAAAATGTCAGACGATGGTCCTCCCAAACTTGCGCCCAATGCTGCGATGGTTGCACAGGAATCGAGACAGGTAAATCTCATTTTTGATGGGTGTTATTTTGCTGTTAATATCTATTAGCACTAGTCTTTTTCCTCAGTAATCTGTTCCTTATGGGTTTTTACTCGTCTTTTTGAAAACGCTGCCGGAAACTTTCAGATTCAACAAAGTCGTCCTGCGAACGGTTCGGCAGGATTGCGAAACCTCGCTCCAAGACAGCAGTGTTCAGCACCCGATGTGATGCGTATGGTTGGAACAATTCCACAGGGTATGTTGCCCTTGACAAGGAAGCAGAAATATAAAAGTATTAGCCCACAATCATGATTCATATTAGGTTCATAGGTTTGGTATGCGCGACGCTGTTATGCACTATAAAACATGCTCAATATTGATCGGAAGTGATCATGTTCTCTAGAGCGTTTATCAGAAAGATTAAAGTGACTAAATGATTGATTTGTGAAGATCACTTTGACCGTTCTCAAGGCGGTTTGTATAACAATACTTTTCAATCACGTATAAACACCGTCGGATTCCCATGTTGTGTTTCGCAGTCATTTCTGGATGAGAGCTTGTACATAGCACACACCGAGGAGAAGGCTTGAATGTGCTGCTGAGATCCCATCAAGATTATATGTAGGGAGTGTCGAAGGAAGTTCGCTTTTCGCGCGCGGCGCGACCACAACGCTCGCGCTGGAGACGTCGCCGTGGTGGCAAATCATAAGGTTTCCTTAGTGCTAGGTTAGTTGATTTGATAGTTGACATCAATTAGATGATAACTATTGAGAAAGCTCTGATTTACATCAAATGTATGAAAGCTATAGAGAAAACTACTCTACTGTTACGGTGGCGATTCCAGCGCTAGTGCTTCGGCTGTACTTAGTGCTTCAGCAAAAAAACGCACTCCCATTGACGCTTGCTGCTCTTTGATTTTTTGCTTAAGATTTTTTCTACTCTAAAGGACGAGTATGATAAGCATAAAATCGGCGACAAAAAGCGGACTATCTTCCAGTGCAGCACTGATCCGCAGATACAAAGCGAAATCATAATGTCACATTGCTTCGAAATATTGGATTCATTGAAGGTGCTCTAAATTGGCATTGTCGAAATAAGGACGTCTTGTTAGCCATTCTCTTCAGGCTACATACGCTTCTTCAGCTTTCCCTAATTTCCTTTTTTAGGTACAACACTTCCTCGTCAGCTACAAACACAGCCTCAAGCGAATATGAGAAGCTCACAAGGAACCCCACAAATGGTGCAGTTGCACCAAGTCCAGCAAGTTCCAGTGGCTGGTCGTGTGATTACCATGAATTCCATGCAGGTGATTTTAATCGGCCATATGCAGGGGCAAGGATGCCGCTGCAGTATTTCCTCTTTCAATGAATATATACTTCAGCTTCCAATGCCGTTTAACAATCAGCTTGTTCATTTTTGGTCCAACACACCATATGAAGGTTGCATTGTATAGTTGGGTAGCTCAGAGACTCAGGCAGTGGAGCGGGCTGACCGCGGTACCAATATTTGGCGGACCGTAGCCAACTCCGTGGTCAGCAGCCCGACATGATGTCGTGACGTGCTGGTAGCAGCAGTGATAGTTACTGATGATGTGTGGATGACATTTTAGCGATCAAACCTCCCCTTTTATCTTTGGAAATTGCGCATTACAAAGAGTTTAAAGAATAGGAAGGCCACCATCGCCAGGATTCATTCATATTCTTCAGATTATGTGCTTTAAAGTTTTCCTTTTGTAGCCAGCAACATAATATTAATAGCTAAGCTCTTCAATGAGAGCTTCACTTCAAAAATATCTAAGGAATGACATCCACTGTCCACCAATGGGGGTGGGTTTCACCGTTTCAGCGAAAAATGGATGTGAGATACTTCTTAATCTCTTCAATATCGTCAGAGAAAGACTGCCGTTCCGTATATATCCCACTTATCACTGTCACTATGTTCACAAAGGTTGCATCGTACGTTGTGCGGGTCCTACGGGCCGAATTTGGCTGACCCCGGACAGTACCGCGGTCAGCCAAACTTTCGACAGAGGGCCGCGGTTAGCTAGCTTTCTGTGCGCGGTCAGCCCATTCCGCATCTCATGGTGCCGCGGTCAGCCCGTCCCATTGTCTGAGGAGTGCGTCTGTGCCTTGGTCTGCAATTACGGCCGTGGTGTCGATTGATCAGCTGTTTGGTTGGTGGTAGATCACTGCCGGATGTGACTGGTAGATTTTACTAACGACAGATGAAGAACATCAGAATGATTGAAATTGTACCACATACCTGTTAAAACTTACAGAGGATAGTTCGAAAATTAGACCGAACCAGCTCCCGGCACCACGCCGCAGCACTGCAGACAAGGTCGCAGACGCATTCTCTAATCTGACTATACGACTGTACATTACCTCCCATACTTGCGTTGGGAAATTTTTTGGAGTATATGTGAAACTCATTAGGGTGTTACTCCGAAGAGTCGGAGATTGCACGAAAAAAAAAAACAAGGAAAAGAAAAACTTGTTTAAGCAATGCAAGCTAGGTGGCTAATCATTATCTTTTTGAATTTTTCGTCCACATGGTCCTCAATATACTGTTTTCTGTTGCTGCTGTTAGCGCCCTATATTTTAGGCACCGCAACAACTCATTCCAGTCCCTATGCGTATGGTATCGAATGGATCTTCTTTGAATGATGGTCAGCAGGCCCCTAGTATGTGGTTTCCTGGCATCTTGTAATGTCTTTTCTTTTAAATCTTTTACTCTAATCTTGTAATGTCTTTTTTTCACTCTTTCTGAACGACAACAATTCCCCGTAGAGTAGTAAGTACTCATTAAGGACACGACTCTTTATGAACATGCTTTTCTTATTCCAGCACCACTAGAGTCCACCTCGTAAACTATTTATGAAACACATCAGAACCATTCACTTTTGTCGACCAGCGGTTCTAGAAACCACGAAACCCCCACCCTACCGTCCATTCATCTGTAATTCATTCAACAGACATTGAGATTTTTGTAAATGTGTGACGTATATATTAATTCCACTATATTGTCAGCTATTTTCGTTACATTGCCTTTTCTTCATGAGCTAAATCTGTGAAGAAAACGTTTTAAAAACTAATTCCAACTTGACCACTTTATTTTAGTGCGCGATAGGAAGATATTTTTGTGTACAATGTTGATCTCTTCTATATCCTCTTGCTTTAATGATGCTAATGTGAAAAATGGCATTTGGAAATTCCAGTCGATCTATCTGGCAGTTTGATTTTTCTGAAGTTCTTCCTTAAGACACCTGGTTTTGAATGGCCAGCTTCGATACTTGGTGTTTTCTCCCTTGCAAAATCCTGGATGCTGCTCACGAATGAATGCGTTCCAATGACTTCTGTTGTTGCAGATTCAATCCAACTGATGCCACAGTTCCTTCCAGCGAATGCTCGTATTGGACAGAATATTAGATTCATGCCACGTGAGTTGTATATTTTTATGCACGTGCACCTGTATTCTATTAGTATCAGTCATTGTTGTCTCGATCCATTAGTTGCTTCACATTGATATAGTCGCTGTAATTTTGAATGAGTGTTCCCCTGGCTCGGCAACGCCACCGCTGCTACACGGTTTCGCTTTCGAAACGTGCTGAGTTTAGCACTTTTCGATACGCTTTTAGGATCCATGTAGTGTCAAGTATCATGACCAATTCGTGAAACTTTGTCATGGATGAGTATTCTCATTGAAATGAAGCGGTACGAGCGAAGAAACCAAACTTGAATAAGAACCACTACGAATGCACACATCGGGTTTGGAATCCCAAGGTTTAGATTCCGAATGGTTTATGCTCACTTTCACGCTTTACGTTTTAAATATGTGTGAACCATCGTCTAGACCTTTCAAGCTCCGGTAATTCTCGTTTGTATTTGCTTCTCAATCAACCCTACACATCCAGACTCATCATCAACCATATATTTTTTTCTAATATTGTATCCAATTTAAACAGCACTACCAGTTCTCTTTTGTGGATACGATCTTAGCAGTTCCAAAACTTCCACTGTTCATTAATCCTATGTATGAATGCAAGCTAGAGTAGCTTGAGGCTGACATGCTTTAGCATATTCTAGATTCGTACTTAGAAAAAAATCAAAAAAATCAGCGGTTGGGTTCCTCTCCATGATATTGCTGAGCTAAACATTTCCGTTGTTTCTTTTCTTTTTCTATCTTTCTGTTTGGATGGTGAATTTGTCTACATTTCTTTGACCAGTGACTCCATTTTTTACACGCGTTCGCGACACACGCGCTTTTGCATACGTGGGACCCGTGCTCGACCGGTCCCACGCGGTAGCAATTTTTTCCTCCCGAGTAAAAACCAAGATTTTTTTCGTTAGAGTTATCTTTTCTTCCGTGGTTCTCGAAGGGTCCTTCCATTTTCCGTCTTTTCGAATTGTCGTTGTTAGAATTGTTTTCAAACTTTATTGTTCTTCTAGCTGTTCTAGTACGAAAAATCTAATGAAAATATTTGGGAGAAAGTCTGCTTTGCCCACTGCGTGTGTAATACTCTAGTATCTCTGTTACTACGCTACTACGAAAGAATTAGCTAACTGTGGACATGTCACATGGTGTGATGTGACAGTAACTGGATAGTGCACCACCGGTCGTGCACGCGGTCACGAACACGTGTTAATGATCTCAGCTCTCACTCGTTCTTATTTGCATGTAAATTGCCAAGCACAGCATTGCTTCCATGTGTTCAGTAGTTTTCTTTATTTGAAACAAACTCCAGTGGTTTTCTATGTCGCAAATAAGGTAGACAACTTTGCGCATTCCTTCGCTGCCCATCTCTGCTCCAAGACCTTCGTCAGGCCTACAGTACTATAGTTTAAGACGTGTAAGCATTCTTATGCATCTACAACACGAAAAAACTCAAATTTTGAAAGTCTAATGGGTTTGAAAATTAGGATGGGTAGTCGTTATTAGTGTGAAGGCGAGAGCTCACTCATTAATGTGTAGTTTTATCTCCCCTTGACCTAAATAAATCTTTGCAGATCCCAACGACACTTCAAATGTTCATAATGTGGCTTCACAGCAAGCTGCAATGGTAGTAAGAAATTTGAGAGTTCTTTTTTCTTCCTATGATGACTAGCTGAAAAGGCTTTCGCCCGCTAACATTCAATATTACATTTTGAACCTCTTTAGAATGCATTACGACCTGGAAACGCAGCTTTAATGGTTGTTCAAGGGCCGAATGGACCGATGGTGCTGAATACGTCCGCAATGCACCGTAGGTTGTTGAATAAATTGTCCTTTCCTCGATGCAAAACAGCTAGAATAATCGGTATGTTTGCCAGCCTATGACGTGATGAAGTTTGGGTGTACTGTAGCTGCAGTCACATGCGCTTAGGATATCATTATCGATCTAGTTTTGAAAGTGACTTGGTCAATGTCCTAGTCTATATTTTTGTCGAAATACTCGTCTTTTCACAGAATTTGGAGATTTGCTCAGAGTTACTTGAAAGTTGGTGGTCGACTTATAACTGCTGCATTGTGCAGAGGAAAATCAATCATGTTAAATGAACTTTGATTTCTTTTGGTGACTTGCTAATTGCCTGTTGATGGTTTTTGTGGAAAACGCGCTAAGTGCATGAAGATTGACATGGTCGTGCAAGACATAGTTCTTTTATTGATTGGGGACTTGGAGAAAAACAACGAGTATTCTTCGGCCTTATCGTTATGCTCCAACTTTTGTTCGATAAAGACTCGATATAGTTTTCTTTTCTGCTGAAGGATTCCAGACAACTGATGTAAGTGCTCATTTAGAAATGAAGTATCGATTTTCAGCCGGCATGATTCCGCAAAACCTTGTGCCGGTTGGGATCGCGCAAGGAATCCAAGGTATGCAGACTATGCAGAGTGTACAAAGACAACAGCAACAGCAGCATCAAAATCAGCAACAACTGCAACAACATGCTGTGAGTTCAATAGTGTCGTGGATTTCAAGTACTTATTCCTGAAAATTTCGGTTGTTTTGCTCTATTGTGGCAAATGTTGGACCAATACAGACGAAACAGTGATCTTTCGGCAGCGAAGTTCTATATTATTTGTTTTTTATGATGTTAAGACTTCATTCCTTTTTTTCTTTTAATATACATTGCGAATATTGTGATGTTTGTATAGGAGCAGCATGTAACCGAGCGTGTGTGGGCCGACATTTTCAGCCACAGCAAAAAAACTAATCTGTCGGAATTATCCAGCCAAGTAATGTTCAGATGACTCATAGTGGCTTGGACATTTGCACAGAAAATGTTGTTGAAAGGAAGTGAAAGTTGCTTCAATAAGGTACATAGGAAAAGCATGCGTGGATTATGAAACAAGGCCACAATGACGTCATCACAAGGCCAATGCGCTCCATGCCTAAGTGACGGAAACCATTTTGGAGCGCAATCCTCCATGATATTCTGTTGCGCCTTTAATCTTACTCAAAGTTACCGTTATACCGCTTCAGCACGCTAATCTGGTCAAACATTCACAGCGGCATTAACCGTGTTGTTACACTATCTTACAGGGTGACAAAAACGAATGGTAAAACAGGGATCAGTTGGGTTAGCAATCTGGAAATTTATGTTGGCTACACAGACTTCGTGTGCTTTGATAATTCACTCTTAGGTTTTGGATATCTCTTTTGGTTCCACCGTAGAGTCGACAAAACCATCGGCGACCGCAACGCACAAGGGAGGCAACTTGGTCGAGCTTTTATGATCATGTTTTCTCATAAGGTCTACACCAAGAAAGTTGGAATCTTAGCAAGAAATTGCTCAGCTCCTGTGTTCTAAGAACTACTCTTCAGAGGTCCAGAGGTTTCCGTTCCAAGGAGCACGCTAATTATTAACCAAATATAATGGGTTTGGTAAAATCAGGAACTGGGAGGTCTGAACCAACCTTCTGCTGGTTTTTCTTCTGAAACTTGATGAAAAACTTTGTCAAAAGCCCACCTTATTTTTATCTGATGTGCTTAAAGGCAGAGGGCCACCTCGTTCTGCCTGCTGGATTTACCAACATATCCTAGACCTTCTCATCATGTTGATCCCCGGGATGTACATTAACAGGTACAGAAGCGACGAAATCCCCATTTTTGGAAGGCTCGCACTGGATAAAAATTTGGAGCCCGGAGGCGGATCGCTCCAAGCTGTGCTGGCTGCCTGCCACGGCTGCCGCGTCGGTCAACGAGTCTTGGCGTGTCCAATCGATAAGATCAACGGCTTCACATGTCAACTCGGGTTGGCAAACTGTTACAGACCCCGTCCTGGAAGGCGGGTTTATAGACCATTCTGAGACAATTCATGTATACCGTTGGAACCATCGTGCGGAGTAGATGCAGAATCTGCTGTTAGCTGAACTACGAAAATGAGGTGGACCCCTGCCTTTAAGTCTACGAATTAACACACCGTCGTGAATACTGGGCAGAAAATTGGTGAACTGGAGAGCCAACTAAAAGAGGTTCTTGGGAAAGTTGTCAGCTAGACTCTACTTGCGACCATGTCCATCCCTACCCCGTTTCATGTTTTGCAGATCTTACAAAATTTAAGTAGAGCTTTGCACGTATGATCGAGGCATATGGATAGTCAACATGAATAGAAAGTCATGGGTTTTCCAGTAAAGCGCAAGAAGTAATTGTTGCCACTGTGGATTTCATTGTGGACGCTTCTCCATGTGTTAGTTCGTGTCACCAAATGTGTTTTCATGTCACGGCTGACCTAATACTACCAAATTAGCTGTGCAAATGATAAACGAAAAGGAATACCGCTTTCTGACTAATGGGTTATTGAGATCTTGGCGGCGTTGGTATGAAGTGTGCTGCAGTTTGCAGCTGCTCACATCGTTTGTTCTTAAGATGGATAGAACTAAGACCCAGTCAGGTGGTTTTCAATGTCTAAATCAAAAATTGAATGGGGTTTTAGGCGACCACGAACCTACGATGTATAGAAACTGTCTAGTTGTACATTGTGCTAACAAAAAAAAAAGACCAGAAATGTGAAGGAATAATGGAATATGAAGCAAGAAGACTGTTTAAAAAAATGCCCAGCTCCTTTGTGTCTACAATGTCTACAAATCCTACATATCTGGATCATAGGAAGAATTTCATCGTGCTTCACTGACGAAATACTCTTTTTTAAAGCACTCTTTCGTTATTATGCGGTTTGATTAGTGTGTCAGAAATGTTATTGGAACAAATTTTTGTCACAGTGAATAGCCTTCAGATGTAAACGACGTTTTTAGAAAGCAATGGCAAGTCGGTGCAAGAAACGGCGTCCTGAGAGTGGATCAGGTGAAATGAGTGTTGGAGAGTATTTAGCGCTGGGAATGGATGAGAAAGGAAGAACTGACAGCGGTTCCTGCGGCACGGACAGTCCGGATACAGCAGGCGATGCTCCACCAGCGCTTGATAGGGGTTAGTTGATATATTATAGCTTGGTTACCGTTGAAGAGTAGTTTCCGTTCTAACGCTCCATTGGTTTCTCATTACAGGAGATTCGATAGATGATTCTTCGCCTCAGCCAGTCGCAGATTCTGCGAAGTCTCTGGAGTCTATATTTGTTAGGGAGGCTTTGGCTTTTCGAGCGAGAGGTGGAGGATGTGGCAAGCCACTGGTACACTACATGGATGGTTTCACCATTGAGGTTGGTGTCATCATCCCGAGCAAGCGGGATGCTTATTCTACCAAGGGAGCGACCAGATCGACCTTATGCGCAAACACTAGCCAAGTTGTTGACATTCTTCCTTTTATGTTTTTGAATGGCCGTCAGTACAGCTGGAGAGCGAAACCGTATTTTGGAATGTTGCACGAGCTCAAAATCAGTGTCTCACCTCATTTCATGGGGTGTTGATATCAACAGACTCTGGAGCTTCTCACCACGCTCATTCCAATGATATACGTCAAAACGCATGAAAGTGACGAAAACTCTGTTTTCGAAGAGTCTGAAGGTGTAGATCACAGACTTCTTAGGCGGAGCGGTCCGTGAGTGTAAGGGTTTCCCAGGCAATCCTGTCCTGCGCCGCCCGCACTTCTCCAAAACATTAAGCGGCACCAAGCCTTCCGGGTCTCAGAGGGAACTCGTCCACGTTCGAAACCAACATTAGAGTCAAGCGTACGATAGTAAATTACCAAGGGGGGGGGGGGTCGCCTCAGGGGGGGGGGTATTATGGTAACAGCAAGGTAGGGAAGTTCGTTTATCATCAACGAGCTCCAAGTTGAATAACAAGTGTAAGATCCTCGCTGAACACTTTCTACTTAAGCTTGGACGTTTTATTTGGCTTTAAATCGACTCCTAGGGTCCAATAAATATGTAGCTCAAAACGCAATTCCATGGATGGTGTCCTAGGACCTCTGAACATCACATGATGCTCCGAAGCTGTGGAGGCAGTTTCCCAGAATCAAACCTTATGAGGATGCAAAATCTCACGGCTTCCCGTTCTTTAGAAATGTTTTTATAGTGATAAGACCACATGAGACATAACCGCAAAATTTGTTAAATTTGTGGTATGTTGACACTCAATAACCGACGAAATCAGAAGGTCCTGTAAAAAAGCTACGCAATGCATAAGGAAAAGCAAGTCTAACGCGTTGGAGCTGTTCCCTCATACAAAGTAATCATAAAGTTATTCGCCTCAGATTAATACCACATTCTTGAACTTGCCAAAAATCAGGTTTTTTCCTTGGCTTTTTTTCAGCGCATATCTGAAGGCTGACAAAACCTTAGACATGATTCTGAAAGAGGAAGTCAAGCCCTATGTTGAAGTAAAATTCCAGCTGTCAAAGTCGCCTGGGACTAGCTTTTTTCCGTTGGTAAACCGATGGTAAACCGTTGATAAAAATGGCAATTTTCCCAGTTTCTTACCAACGAATTTCCAACGAAATTCAATCATAACAAACCAAGTTTCTTAAAATAAAAAAAAATGTGCCTCAGAAAGCGCAAATCTTACTGATAGCAGAACGACTTCAGCCATTTTCCCAGCTCACGTACCAACCCTTTTAAATTCGTTATAAACAACCATACATCTACAGAGAACTCCAAACGTACGCAGCCAAGAATCGAGACCGCGGCGCGGCTCTCTTGGGCAGAGTCACGTGAGCTCAGCATAGTGTGCGCCTGCGTCCCTGCCCAAGAGAGCCACGCCGCGGTTTCGACTCTTGTCTACGTACTTTTGGAGTTTCCTATACACGTGTACGATTCCAATTTTGAGTGAAAGGAAGCCACTCAAACGCGACATTCATCGCTCGAAAAAAAGTACTGACAATTTGTTTTTGTTCGTACACTTATATACGTGACGTCTGACTGCTCCACGTGCATTTTTACATTTTGCAAAAATTAGTCTCCGCCTGGGATCGAACTCTGGACCTGTTTAAACATGAATACGACTTCTGTGTCACTTCAGTTGCTTACATATAATAAGTGTATAGATGTGCGACATAGACATGTGCGACAACTGACTGGTTGTTTCATTGATAAAACTTGAAGTTCAAAAATAAAAGTTAAAAGTTGAAAAGTGAAAAAAATTAGTCTTTAAAATTGGTTGAATTCAAAAATTATCTCACGGATATTTTGAAAGTTGTTAAATTACACTAACCGAACGCGTAAAAGATTAAATGTTCTGGAGGTGCTCCTATTTTTCCCGTCTACAAGCGGGGGTCGCTTCGAGGTCGAACTTTTACTAATACCATGCTTGACGCTGACTAATATATAAGGTACATCATAAGCTCTTGCACGCCATAATTAGTACCACCACAGCAGTGGAATTCAAGGTAATGGGATGACTTCTGTGGCCGGACTAAGCCAACTCAGTAGCAACTCAAATAACCTAACAAATCGGGCAAATGTCGCCATTTGCTTTTACAACAGCTCAAAGTCGAGTAGGAGGCGCACCTGCCGCGGCAGGAACATTGATGTCATCGTAGAACTGGGGCCACTCTTCAGGATAGAGTAAATCCCCTTTTACAAGAGCAATGTAGCAGATGTAGAAAGCGTTGAAGAATTCTGGAGTTATAACGGAATCCATTTTCCCTTCTTCCTTTAAAAATCTTAGTGGGTTTTTGGATAGATGCGCGATCGAAGCAGATTTTCTTAGATTTTTGTGGTTCACAACATCAACGTCGCGCTCGATCTCGTTTGCACAGCTTTTTGAGAGAGAACAGACCTTGCTGCATTCATTCCATATTGGATAGCCCAAATCATGGAGGGAGTGCGTCTCCTGGGCCGGGATTCATGAAACGATAACCAAGCAAACCCACGCTAGCAAACCAACTTTTGCCGCCTTCGTCTCTTAGCGCTATGTAGTCAATAAGATAACCAATCACGCTAGCCATCTTTGGTTTGGTTGGTTATCGTTTCATGAATCCCAGCCCTGGAGTGGTGCACGGAGGAGAACTGTACTGAGAGCTAACTCTCATGCAGCACCATTTGAATCTGAAAAGCTGTTATATGCTACCTGCTTTGAAAAGCAAATTGAAAGCTGCATTACACACAACTTTGAACTAGTAGCACAAAGCTGAGGGAAAGCTTAGACAAGATTCAGACAAGAAATGCCACCGTGCCGCGGTGGGTGCGCCTCCCACTCGGCCTTGAGCTCTTACAAAAGTAAATGGCGACATTTTCCCGATCTGTTGGGTGATTTAGGTTGCTAATGGGTTGGCTTAGTATGGCCGTAGGGGTCATGCCACTATGTTGAATTCCCCTGCTGTGGTGGTACTAAATATAGTGTGCAAGAGCTTTTGGCGCACCCAGTAGCCCTCAGAAACGGGGTTATTGGTGGTTTTGGCGCATTTCATGATCTCGTTTCGGATTTACAGATTGTATTCGTGCACATTCTTGATTATTATGCTCGTTTTATCATAAGGAGATCCTGTACTGAGAGCTAACTCTCATGCAGCACCATTTGAATCTGAAAAGCTGTTGTATGCTACCTGCTTTGAAAAGCAAATTGAAAGCTGCATTACACACAACTTTGAACTAGTAGCACAAAGCTGAGGGAAAGCTTAGACAAGATTCAGACAAGAAATGCCACCGTGCCAGTTTATCTGTCACAGGGATGGACCATTGTATAGTTGAACCGCCGTTCTGCACGTCTAATACATTAAAACACAATGCTTAGCGCTGTGTAGTGCGAACACGTCCACTTCCGATGCGAAAAACTTCCACTGACAACGCAGTTACAATTTGGTATTTTATTCACTTCGAAAGTTATTCCAGTCAATATATCTGTAAAACTGCAATCGTGGCCACTTCTAGAGAAAATTTTATGCGTCTGTTACTTCCTTCCTTCATTACTATATCTTCGCAGGAATCAGATGTTCCGTTCCCACTCGCTCAATACGATAAAATTACGGAGCTAGTTTCATCTGAAGTTTTGGATGATATTATGCCACTCATCGCGGACATTGATGTGAAGAACAAAACAGAAGAGAAACGTGAGGAATTATTTTCTTCGGTTTTGTTTTAGTTCAGGTTCTCTTTTCGTTCAGATTTAAATGTATATGTCTGATTTCCAGCCGTGAAGGAGAAAAATAGTCCAACCAAGCCGGCGAAGGCAGCCACACCAACACCTGCGGTGCCTGAAAATGAAAGCAAGAGAAAGATGCCAGCTCGCTCACGTCGGTCAGCTCAGTCTCAGAGCGAAGCACAGTCCAACAAGCCAAAGAAGGAAGAACCGGACAATTCCTCCGAAGATCGTACGGAAGAGCGTAAACAGTCCAAGGTTCGGCAATGTTTTTTTTCTCCTTATTCTCATGTTTTCTTCAAAGGAAGTGATTGAGATTGAGATTTCATTCAGAGCCGGCGCCCTGCACCTGTACATCATCCACCAAGAAGAAGGACAAATGAGTTGGAGTTACTATTAAGTATGGATTTTGGCCCAAAAGATTGTGGAAGGCGTATTCTCGATACGGAGAAACGAAAGAGCGTGCTTGACAAGGAAAAACGTCTATCATCAGAAACTGGCGACGATCACGACAAAACTGAGCATGCTGAAAAACCAAGGTCGAGGCAAAAACGTCGAAGCACCCAGTCGTCGACAACCGAGAGTCCTTCGAAAGCTGAACGGTCTCGTTTCTCGGTGGACTCCATGGATACTCACAGTCACTCATCCAAGAGAAGTTGGTTTTCCGTTTCTTTCCTTCAGCTATTGGAACACATTGCAGCACGTTGAAAACTGTCCAAAAATCGTCATCTGTCTGTTTTAGATTTCAACGCTCGTGATTTTTCAACGCTCACGATCCTTTTTAAAAGCGCACCTTATCCGCATTTTCTTTCGGCCCCTTAAATATTTGTTCGTTCACTGTTTCATGCACACGCGCTCAAGGTGCGCTGCAAGTACGCGCATGCAGCATCTGTCAGTCACTTTTACACGGAAGACGCGACGCCCGTCTGGTCTGCCTCGCCACACCACTACAGTCTGTCTGCGTAGTATACGTCCCAGCCGCGCCGCTTCTCGATTCCCAAGTGCATGGGCGGACTCTTCGTTTCGGACAGACTGTACGTGATGGTGCATACAAGCTGGGTGCTGTGGTTGTCAGATGTTGCTGTTATTGATGTTTTGTCTATGTTTTCACGCAAGCATTTCGGAATAATACAAACACACAGGGAAAACCGTGGAAAGCACCACCCGACAACAAAGGCCTCCAGCTGGTCTATCGCACCGCGTCGGTGTTGCGGCGCGGCGGGTGGTATTTTCTGATACAAGAGTGATTGGCACAGTGTGTACATACTAAGGATGCTGTCATTGGCATTACCCAGTACTCACAGTTTGCAGGAATTCCATTTCATTGGCACTAGATAATAACGGCTTAAAATGAGCTTGCAGACCATACCACAAATTTTGATGCTATGATTACTTGAACTTTTCGTTTTTGAAATAATCGTGGTTTTCGACAACGAGGAGTTTATGCCTATTCTCTTCTAAAGCATTCTTTTTTTCAGGTAGCGGGAAACAGGATAAAGGAAAGGATAAAGAAAAAGAGAAGGAAAAAGAAAAAGAATCATCGGTTCTCAATACCCCAACAGTGAGCATGCGTATTTTGCCTTTATCCGAGGATTCTCCCGAAGATCGGTGCCTTTATTGTCAAGTTTCATTCAAAGAGGTGAGTTCCTTTTTCCAATTGTGAACGCTTTCTCAGAGCTCTTGTTTTTTTTTTTTAGAAAGAGCGTTGTGTCTCAACACCGCAGTATTGCTCCACAAAATGTCGTCGATCGTACCAATCAATGATCGCTAACGAGAAGATTGGTCGTAAGTTCTGTGAGTTGATTGTATGTATGTAGATGATTATAAGTAGAACTTTCACAACCGTTGTTTTGAGATAGCTACGACGGCCTATTTTGTGAATGAAAATGAAAATTATACAGAGGATCTCAATCCATGCGTATGTTTATCGGATTTGAGTGTAGCAAATGTCATTTGTTTCAGCAGAGTCAATAAAACGAGTATCTGGTGGTTCGGAAGGTACGCTATCGTCTTCTTCAAGTTTCAACGATAGTGCGTTGGAATTTCATTTCCATTACAAGCCAGATCTGTGCTTTTTGTAAGACAGTATGCACAAAAATTCATTCCAGTGCGACCGAAATTTGAAGAAGAGACTACTCCACCGTCTTCATCCAAGGGCAAAAGAAGTGAAGACTCTTCTCTATTGAAAAAGTCATTCACCACTGTTTACGATGTTTCACATCCAGTCACTTCTGCTCCGCCACGTGGAGTAGTGTCTCCCACTTCAGTTCAGGTATGATTTTATGTGTTAACTTCAAAGCTACGGTATCACTCATGACAGTGGATTGCTTCGCATTGGCTGGAAATATGTGGGAAGCAGCGGCAAAAGTGAGAAAGGGTGTGGATAGAAAAATTGGGGTTTCCATCGAAAATCGAACTCATGCGGCCGAAATTTTAAGAGTAGAATCACTTAAAGTGATTTTTTATCCAAAGAATAAAATTATTGAAAACAGTAGGAATGAGAAGTTCAAGATGGGTTAATAGAAAGTTTTTCTACATATAGGAAACCCCAAACATACGTAGACAAGAGTGGAGATCGCGGCGCGGCTCTCATGGGCAGAGACGCAGGCGCACACTATGCTGAGCTCCCGTGACTCCGCCCAAGAGAGCCGCGCCGCGGTCCTGACTCTTGACTGCATTCGTTTGAAGTTCTCTGTATATATTGTACAGAGTAACTTTTCAAAATTCTATGTACCCTCTCTAAAGCAGAGGGAGGCGTGTTTGCCACTGGTGGGAATTTACAGTCCTTATGCGCAAGCGGTAGAAAGTTTTCGAGCGCCCCGAGCATGAGGCGCGCTCTCAGCTGTTCGAGGACGTTCGCTCGCATTAGGCTCAGGTAATCGTTTTCCTTCGCTTTTCTTCATTATTTTGATTGTTTTGTAGTGATGAGGGCTGTGCCTGACCGATATTGATCGGACGGCCCCAACAAATAAAAAAAAAACATCAAAAATGACAAAGTGAAGCATGCGCGGGCAAAACGTGCAAAAAGTTAGGCTTGCGGGGCCGTCCGATCAACAGCCACAGCCCTCATCACTACAGAACAATGAAGCAAAGCGAATGAACCTGGGCCTAATCCTGGCGAACACTCCTCGAACAGCTGAGCGAGGACGGCGGGTCGTTGCCACAACACGGCCGCGCCTCATGCTCGGCGCGCTCGAAATCTTTCTATCGTTTTCGCAGAAGGACAGTACAAGTTCTCGAAAAATGCTGTGATATCTCATCTTTATCAACGCTCTCGCTTTGTCAATGGACAGAAACAAAAATATTAGTTGAAGTCCAGGAAATACGAGGAAACTTAGGCGTTTGGCAAATTATCCAAGTTAGATGGAGTCTGTGTTTATGTTTCGCTTCTGTGAGAAGCCTTTATGTAATCTCGACGTACATTTCCCGATTTCAGCTTCAAAGTTGGTTCCAGAGTTGAATTTAAAAAATGCATAGGTGAAGAAACCTGTGATTATATTTTGACATCTATCTTATATCAGATCTTGGTGTAGTAATTAAATAGTGATTGTGGTTTATTCTTGCACGTAGCTCTTGAGCTTTTTCAGCCTACTACGTTGCGGACATCGATGACTTCACCAGTCACCAACGACCATGCTCCGGCAACGGAACCAGCTGTAGGCGTAGCTACTCCAGTAATGCCATCTTGCGGAGCCCTCAACGTTCCTGGAGTGGATTATGATGTGGATCCGAAACTTTGGACGGTGCGCTTTCCCGACCTTTTTTTTCTCGATGTTTCACACAAAAAATCTACATGCTGAACTAATCCCTTACTAGTATCTGCTCATTAGGTGCTCAGTTGGTGATGCTCCTATGATTCTGATTGTTTCGTTACAGCCAGATGTGGCAGCGCAGTGGGCGCAAGCTGTCACTGGATCCGAAACTTGTGCGGCCACATTCCGACGAGAGGAGGTTGATGGCGACGCACTGCTGATGATGGGTTTCGACGATCTACGAAGCCATCTTGCGTTTACGTTCGGACCAGCTAAGAAGTTACATCTTGCCATTGAGCAGCTCAAGGTGTTCCGAGAGCAAAAGTACGGCACACCTTGACTTTTCTTCGTTGTTACTTATTTATTAGACGGAAATGTATTGATCTCTTATGCAACTACTGAGACATACTTTTCATAATAGTTGTTGATGTTATTATTTCTACTGTTGGAAACGAAACAACGTTGTTCTAATAACCATAAGAACTCTACGGATGTTTTTACACCCATGTATGTTGCTTTCACATGTTCATTTGTACTACATAATTGTTGATGTTTAATTGCATTATACTGAGATTTTAGTACGGTGCAGAGCTATTTGACGATGCAACACTACTTTTATGAAATTGTATCTAGTTAATTTACAAACTGTCGATTATACATATCCTGATGATTTCCGGAATAAAAAATAAGCCAAGGCAACTGGAATTAGTTAATGTTTTTCAGAATAGATTGTGAAGGTTCATCGATTGGTCCGCAGCGGCACCTACTAAAATATTGGTTCAGTTTTCGAATTAGGGGACAACATGGCATACTGGTATGGCAGGTAGAAGCTAGGCTACGTAACGATTGAGATGCAATAGAAGTTTCGCGCAAAGAAAAGGGGTTTAAAAGATGAAACATCATCGAATTTCGTACGAAGGACTCGTTCGTTCAGATTGCTGAACACGAATGTCGTGTCCATTTTGAGATGGTGATTCAGTCCCTATGGGGTTATGGCACTATCACCGCGAGTAATTGAAGAAAAATATGAATTTCGAAAGGAAATTTCAACAATCAGCATCTGGAATACCCCCATCCCTTTTTTGTACGAAATTGTAGACGATTCTGGGAGATACAGTGAAAGTCAGACGTTGTTGCACCGCTGGGAATGGGGCCCGCACCGCGCCACTCGTTAACCCACGTTAATACGCTTTACTCAAGGAATCGACACCCGGGATTATGCGTATCACCGTGGGTTAAAGGCAGTGTCCAGACAAAACCTTCGATCTTGAGCGCTTATCAGATTATGATAGCTGGTCGACTCAATAGACATTTGCCAAATTTTCAGCGAAAAAGTCGCAAAAATAAGCGAGATATTCGCCCGGAGGTAACGTGACACATGGGTCCGAGCAGGAGCGCCGCGAAGCGGTTACCTCCCCGTTATAAACCCCGGGGTTTTGGGACGGAAAAACCCGGGGTTTTGGGACGGAAAAACCGGGATAATGCCGTATCAGATTGCCATGCCTTTGTCAATGTGCACATCTTCCTCCATTTTTTTACTGTAATCTTGCCACTTCCCTTCGAAAACGGGCTGAGGTGGAAAACTAGTGCGATTTTCGTGATGACGACATCGAATGACCCTCATAATTAAAGTCTAATCGAAAATTTCTGAAGAAAACGAGTTGATGACACGACACCTTCTATAATTCTGTGCAGGCCTGACAGAGCCCCCGAAGTAAACAAGCCCCGGATATTGCAACTTTCGCATAAAGGCTCTATACCAGCTACTTGTACACTTGTCCCATGTGAAACCAGAAACCATGGGCACCCGTGGAAACAGAATTATGAAAGGTGCCTCGGGATCGGACTCGCATTCACTAGAAATTCTAGCCAAGACCTCTCCTTATGGGGTTATTCGGCGCCCTGATCACGAAAATTCGCACTAGTTTTCTATCCTAACCTTGTTTTCGTATGTTTACGGTGGAAATAATGTAGGAGAGTGAAATAAAATGCAATCTTCTACAAGGAAATCGAAGTAGTAATGGCAGTGCCACTAGTTGCAGCCTGGCTAACGTAAGTGGTGCTACAATACAAAGGAGTACGATACTCTTGTTTGCCACCTTCATTAACCCTTTAATCAATTAGTGAAGAAATTTTCCGGATTTTTCGAGCAGAAAAGCGGGAAAGTGCCGATAAGAGTGCCGTTCCCTTGCCAGAACTGACATATTCTCTTTGTTTCCTACCGTGATCTCACCACATCCTTACAAAAACGGGGTTGGGATAGAAAATCAGTGCGATTTTCGTGATCAGCTCTGGACATTAGGGTTCCGTAGCGCCAATCAACGCCGTTGATAGGGTGTGCGCATGTGGTTCAGGGGGGGGGCTTATTTGTGAAATTCGTACCGTTTGCAGGGTTCCGTGGTGAGACCCATCACGGAACACTCGTTCGCGCTGTGGACACACATGAAATACCGCCGTTATTTTCTGTTTTTCGCGTGTTTCACGTTATTTCATCGTTGTCAATCAGTTCATTGACCCTAAAAACCCCGATATACCGCGAAATCTTCAACCCAAAAATTTCCGTGAGTGGTGCCTTTAAGAGGAATCTCGGCTAGCATTTGTAATGAATGCGAGTCCGATACCGAGTCACCTTCTATTATTCTGTCCCGTGGAAGGGTCAATGAGGTCAGGGATACCGGGGCGCTGAGAAGGTGACGCTTTGAAATTGGCGCCGGGCCGCGCCGCGAGGGCACGCCTGGCACGCGGCCACTTGCGGATCTAACCCCTGGCGATCGATGAAACCGCAGCAGATGATTTTAATATCGATCGTTTTGTCGCGGCAATGGCCCCAGCTGCGGTCGTCGCTGCTTGTGGGCCGCCACCGTCATGACATCACCTTCTGCCTTAGTGCTAATCAGTTCTACGATCCTTAAATAATTGACTTCGCTAGCAGCTACCCTAGCTACTTTCTTTAATTGGAATATTGCGTCTCTTCCAAAGTTTATACTTTGTTTTAGTTTGTACTACTTACTTTATACTGGGAGTAGAAACACATCCGCTAGAACCACAAGTGTATGCACTCATCGATTTTCACCGCCTTGAATTAATGTCATGTGACCATCTCCGCCTGGCTTACTGGATTCGCTGGAAGGCGTCTGTCTGCAGCATTTCCATTGTTTTGGGTTGCAACTCTCTGTTTTCTTCGTTCTTCTGTTCTCCATAAACAAAGTCCTTCTATTTGGGTAATAATATGTAGTAATTAATAATATAATGATATAGTAATTAATCAATATTTGGGTGTCCTTGAGGAGTTTTCGTTTTCGCCTCTACAACGAAGTTTTCCTCTTATATTCGAGAACCATGAGCAATTTTGCACGAAGGTGGACAGAATTCAGGAGTAGAACACCGATCCTTCCTGAAATGTACCAGAAATTTTAACGAATCAGTGTTTCTGCGAAAATGCAGTATTTCTGCGAATCTGAGCCAAGATTTACGTGGAAACCGACGAGGTTTCTGTGAAATGCCGGTTTTACATGAATATTATCCGGAATTTATGCTATGCACTTAAAATTGAACATGTTAAACGAGTTTGTATAGTGCGCATAAAAATGTACGAAGGCCTGCTTAGTCAATAGTAGAATTATAATTGAAGAAATGTTTTGCTATTATGACGAATCAGAGAGTGAAAATTTGTGCATTTTATGCATGCCTGTTTAAATTTCGTTTCTTGCTATACCCTTTTATTTATTTATTTGCACACTAGGGTGCATCAAGGACAGAGAAAAGGAGAAGGAGACGTTCATACCCGCTCTGAACATCGATTATGCCTTTTCTGCGCTCATCAGTAAGGGGAAAACGCCATATGAATGTTCAGTGATTTAGTCATAGTTTTGAAAATCGTTGTCATTATAGAGTGAAATAATTATAGTGTTTGGGGACAAACGCGCATATTCATTTATTGCGATTTCATTTATGTATAAATTTGGCTTTCTCATTCCCGGGACCTTCTCTGCTTTGTTGTCTCGACTTCGAAGGAACGCATTGCGCTTCGGCGTTCTGTATATAACTATATTCGATGAATAAATTCACTCAAAGACCGCAGTAATGGGCAGAGGTAGAACTGCTGGAACAACGTCGCATTTTTGCACTACAGAGATGGGATGAGATGTGTAATCACGGGCTGAACTGCCTTTGAAGAGCGGCCGCTTTCAATCGATGCGAATGTCAACCATGCACGACCGCACTATGCTTGAGCGCGTGGATGCGTCAATCTACTTCGGTCTCCGACAATCCTTGCTTACCGCTATCCATAGTCCAGTGCTACATTTCTATGAAATTCTTGGATTCTTGTTTTCTCGGAAAATCAGTTGGAACCAGTGGCCATTCGCATGGTGTGCGCTTCAAGTATTGACTGAAATCTAATTTGTACTATCTGTAAAATTCTAAGTGGCATGGTGAAGATCGATGTGATGAAGTTTTATAAGATACTTTCATCAAAAACAAGAGGTGGTTCGGAGAAAATTTCTTATGCAATTCCAAGAACAACTGCTAGACGGAAAAGTTTCACATGCCGGGCAGGATCTTATTATCTGACCTTACGATATAAAACTACTCCCACCTCTCTGAAGTACTTTTCTTTCAAACGATGGGTCTCCAGAAAGCTTTTGTATCACTAGTGCAATGAGTTTATTTCTGTAGGCTTCACTCGATGTTACTTGATTAGGTCATGTCATGTCATTGTCGTTTTACGTCTAATAAATAATAATAATAAAAATAACAGTAATAATAAATCAAGGCGTGCAACAGACAAATTGATTGATTTGAATTGAATGATTGATTCGGTAGTCTCATTACGAGAAATCTTTGCACTGTTACGATGAACCAGCAAGAGAAAGTGTCGTATTCCCCGTTGCTGCGCAGGAATTGCTACTATTTTTTGATCACGTTTTGTTACCTTGGGATAATCTGATGTGCTGAAAACTCATCCAGCACATGTGAAAACTAGCTGGAACACGGCTACACAATGGTTGTTGTTGAAATTGTGAAAAATTTGAAAAAAAAAAAAACTGCTCAATACTTCACTAAACATAAGAAATGTAGGGCTACTTGCGTGCGATTTTAATTACCCTTCATAATTACTTCATTACTCACTACACTCACTACCCCGCTGCTACGGGTGTAGTGTAAAAGTCATATTACAATGTAGATCTGTGTATGCGAGTCTCAAGCACGCTTCGTCCCCTGTTTAAACGGATTATCTCTAAAAAGGTTGAGTCTCTGGTGCAAAGAATGTACTGGCTACATTTTGCTTCTCACTGGATCAGATTTTCTTTTCCACATCTAACTGAATCAGCGTAATACATTATTGCTTTTAGAGACACATAGTTTTTCTCTGAAATCATTATTAAGAGAATCGTCACTAATCGTCTTTATTTCGTAACTACTTATATTAGCTTCCTGCAGTCCGGCTGGCGCGCGCGGAGGGTGCGTACGCCACATATCGGAAGACAGCTGTAGCCCTATTGATCATGACCGTCAATACTGTCTTGCCCGCTAGTATCGTTTCCTGCCAAAATTGCTGATTACCACCGATTTTCCACGGTCCAGCTACGGCAGTCGTAAGAACAACTCTACATCGTAAAACGGACGTTAAATTTGTACGCAACCCGTGCACAGCGAATCAGCACTTCCGTTACACAGTTTCACTGCAATAAAGTCGAAGACTTGAAGATCGTAGGGGTGGAACGGTGCTGCTTTTTTTTCTCCATTTTCTCTCTTGGGAACAGTGGAAGGATAGTGGTTTTCAAAAGCGCTTTATGTTTGTTTTGTATGCTCTCAGTGTGTCGTTCCTAGTCGCCTCGTTATCTCGCTTTACTGGGACAGAACATATTTTAAACCTTTTTGGCATTTAGATAGTAGCTGAGGTATGATACCCACTGCTAGCCCAAGCAAAGAGAGAAAACTGTTGAAACCACATAATCCTGGGACTTCACCTGTGAAAATCTGCGCAGCCCCGGTAAGTACTCTTACTTCTATATACAATTTTTCGTCATTACTACTCTTTTGTTTTACTCATGATGTTTTTTTTTTGTTAAGGTGCGTTCACCGTTGGTGACACCAACAAAGAGCCACGGTGATCGGTTTATACCCATACGTAAACCGAATCAAGAGTGGACCACCCGGTATAATGCCATAGTTTGTCCAGAACAAGAGGTTAGTGCTGGGATCGCCGTTGTCTCTCTTATATTCCCACAATTTCTGTGGCAGTTCCTTCAGAAATACTGATCTTCCAGGCAGCAAATCACTTCAAACGCCCAAATACGAATCGTGCACCTACGACTTCTACAAATACATCAAACAATAATGGAAGTCCGGGCTCTCAGTACAACCCTGCTCAGGTTATGCAGTTTTGCTTGTCCCTTCTCTAATATTTCATCTTTCTTGTTTATGAGTCTCGTCCCGAAGGCTAGTGCTCGTGAAAGGAAATTCAATTCCATGAGTCCCAATTTCAGAACATTTTCATTTATTGTCGTAGTGATGGAGTGCTATGAAAGTGCAGTGTTGGTCCAAGGATTTGACAATTTTATAGACTTGAGCATGCACAGCAGCGCGACAGCTCCAGTGCTGGGTTCGCTCTCTTGCAGCTATATTCACAGTTTTCTTTCATAGTATTCATGACGAAAAAAAAAACGTTACTTGTCACTACGATAAGCCGTTACGGCAGCGATTCTAGCTCGCGACGATGTCGCGCTGCTGTAGATGTTGAAGTCCGCAAATTCATAAACTGCGTCGAAGCTCACTGTATCTGAAGTGCTCATTTTGTAAAAGTGTGGTTTTAACATCGAGATGTAAGGCTATTAGTGTTATGCTTGGACTTTTCTTTTCCTGTCCTTGTCTACTGTTCTTGTCTTAGTCAACGCACTCATTACGGAAACCCGCATGTGTCAAATACGCGCGCATGACTCCATCTGTTTTTCTCGACTTTTACGACCCCGTGGCTGGTTTCTGCGTATGAAGTGTTTCTCTGAGTGAGAGTTTGGTGAGGTCAAATAATTTCCCTTCAATGAGAGCAATCCGCTGTCTTTTTAGAGTTCCCGTATTACTTTCTTTCCATAAGGATTCAAAGTCGCCACGTTGTAGCGGTCCTTGACATTTTCCTGTGAGCCTGCCGCACAGTCAGAGTTTATGTGGAAGGTTCAGCATCAGTTTGGTAAAAAACAGCATTCGGTGCGTATGTGAGGAAAGGCTGCAACTTACGAAATAGAAGTGGTCCTCATTAAGATCCACTCACTTATGAAATGTTGCGATTATTTTTCAAGTTTTGGAGAGAACTACAATCACATAACTATGAAAATTGATCCTTGAAGTGAAACAAGGGAACGGCAGTTGTCTTTTATAAGTCTGCTTTGTCATTGTGGAAGTCTCGATCTTTTGAATTCTACCTGGAATCGCGCCAGTTAAGCGATCATACTGCCCTTACCAATTATGCGGCATATCACATTCAAAGAAGTTCAATTCGTGCTTGAAGCGACTGGTGGAAAAACTTCTCATGAGTTTTATATTCCTATTCCTATATCCTATTCTTGTTCAGCAGCTATTTCTGTTACATTCAAAATTCACCCTATTAGCTGGTCTTTACCGAACACGCTTCTTAAATTAAAAAAAAAAGTTTGCACTTTCCAGGTTCTTGTATTCAGCTCAACCAGTGCATGTGTTAAAAAAATAGTCCTCCATCTGACTGCACTGCTTTAGAGTCTCTTTCTTCTAGAATTGTTGATATTTTTGTGTTGGTTCAGAATTTCACTTTTTAAAATCTGAAAATTGCAGAATCCAAGTAGCGACGAATCACGACAGGATCAAATGGTTGTCCGAGCGCTGCTACGGAACGAACTGCTACAAGATAGGATCGATGATATAAGAGTTGGTTTTTGTCGTAAACTAATTAATATGGAGCTGAGGGACTGGATTTGAAAATTTCACAAATTATTTTGTAAAACAAGTTAAAATCTCCTGGTGGCTCAACTTTATTACTTATCTCCACACTATCTTCGAAATTTGCTACTAATCACTCAGATTTATGATTAGTGTAAGTTATGGATTTTCTTTGCCCGGATCCATGGACACAACGGGAGAAGAGAGGGCTCATTTAGCCATCCGAACTTAAAATTGATTTCTTTACTAAATTCATCTTTGAAATCCCAGTCTGTCTCTCCATACCCCTCTGGTGGTTCATGAGTGCAGCTATAACATTATTTCACATGTTAATCATGCTTTACTATATTGCATTCATGCCTAGCTATTACCTGTTTATTTCAGTCGTGCTATAAAGATGTGGAAACTGAAAAACCTCCGAGTAGTCCTGCTGGAGGCCTGTTCAGCTATATCAAGAGAACACCCACGAAGCTGGGCGATCCTAGCACATCTCATAGGTACGTGTTGTTGACCTTAAATGGAAAACGGCTGTCTACAGCGCTAACATGAAATTGTTGTATGTTACTTTAAAAAATGGGTCAGAGGTTTGCGCAAGCGCTCTTGGGTTTCTAATCAGTGGCTGTGTGGACTACAACGGGGCGAGCTATCTTGGTCAGCGTAGCATTCGTGACATGATTCACTATTTTCCTATCCAGTCATCCACATATTTATTAAGAGAGCTCGTATGTTGATAAATCTGTTCTTCATAAACAAACTGTATGATCAAAAGTTGGTCTTGAATGCTTGCACTGGTAGTTGCGCCCCCACCCACCAATCAACAATAGTCCATAACATTGCTGTTTATTTATCCGCTGTTTATTTCCACTCTGTCTTTAATTATAAAAAATAGCACTCCGCTCATTGTTTTTCCATCGAACGTTATTCAGCTCTCGCTTAGCAGAGAGACATGGAGATAATCTTGCCTATGTTGGTATGGTCACGCTGTGCTTACATGTTGTATAAAACTATATGGGTTGTGGTTGCAATAACTACTGCTATACTTACTATTTATCATCTTCAGCTTTGCCTTGTCACCGTTCTCGGGCCCACTCAGTGAAGATAGCCAAAGACTTTTAAAGAGTCCGCGAAAACCGCAAAGAAAAGTACCAAAGAACCCTTACAAGGTAGGAATATTTTTTCAAATTAATGCACTCTGGCTGCAAATATTGAGGACATTCCCAGGTTCTGGACGCTCCTGAACTCCAAGATGATTTCTATCTGAATCTTGTTGATTGGTCATCACAAAATATGCTCTCTGTTGGTCTCAACACCTGCGTCTACCTTTGGAGCGCATGCAATAGTCAAGTAAGTCTTGACACTAGATTTGACTTTTTTCATGGCTATAGCTTTGCTGTTATTCAAGGTTATCAAATTATGTGACTTGGTGAACGACCAAGATACTGTGACTTCTGTACAGTGGGCAGACAAAGGCGAGCTTCTTGCAGTGGGTACAAATCGTGGGATAACCCAGGTAGGCGGCGTCACTTCTGTGACAGTTCTCTTTATTCTAATGAGATTTTCTTTCTACTAGATTTGGGACGTGCATACACAAAAAATGACAATGGAGTTATCCGGCCATACGTCAAGGGTTGGTTGCTTGGCGTGGAATGGCGACCTTGTGTGTTCTGGAAGTCGTGACCGACATATCATCCAAAGAGATATTAGACAACCTCATCTCACGGAGAAAAAGATGAGTGCGCATCGTCAAGAGGTGACTGGTTCTGTTGTATCTCAACTTCTTATACCCATACAGTTGCTGGTTTTGGTCAATATGAAATGGTGATAAATTTAATTTTCTCATCAGGTCTGCGGATTGAAGTGGTCACCTGACAAGCAGTACTTGGCATCAGGCGGAAATGACAATCAGTTACTGGTTTGGTCGATGCGACGCACTGATCCGAGTCAGGTCGGCAATTTAGAGAATTATCCTAACATTTAGCTGAAGTTTTAATCAGCTTTGCAATTGAGTGAAGGGGTTTCTTCAAGTAGCTCCCTACTCGTTCCGTTGGCTAAACGTTCTGTTCACAGACATTCACCGAGCATAGCGCTGCGGTGAAGGCGCTTGCGTGGTCACCACATCATCATGGCCTGTTGGTCTCAGGTGGTGGAACTGCTGATCGTCACCTTCGGTTTTGGAATACATTAACTGGTCAACCAATGCAAGCAATTGATACCGGAAGTCAAGTAGGTGTACAAAATACTTCTACTTCTGTATTACTTCGTTTTTAAAAATGTTAGTGCGATGCGGTTCAGGTTTGTAACGTTGCTTGGTCGAAGCACAGCAGCGAATTGGTATCCACCCACGGTTACTCGTTAAATCAGGTCAGTTTTCATAAGCTATCTCTGATGTTTCATTGGTCTTACGTCTGAACAGCTTCTGCGGTCAAATATAACTTGGTGTTTTTAGTGATGAGTTTAGATGTGTGACGTGAATTTTCTCTCATGAACGAATGCCATTTTAGGTGATTATCTGGAAATATCCGAGCCTGCAACCGGTGACGAAGCTTTCTGGACATCAGTTCCGAGTCCTCTATTTGGTACGTCTTTGATTTTTTTTCATTATCTTCAAACCGGAAAGTTGAGTATTTTTTGGAGCAGTTCATGTTGGTAGATCTTGGTAGAATTTGTGAATCGAGTGGTGACATAGAAGGTGAACAACTGCGGAACAGAAGCGTAACAGAGTAGTGTTTCCTCTTTCAAAACAAAATATTCCAAAAATGAAGTAATAATATAGAAGATGATGAGAACATGTTAGAATCTGCATGACTAGACTTTTGAATGAATCTCTGAAGTGTTCATAGTGAAAGACCCTCCGAGGTTGAGAAGATAACTTGCTGGACCATTATTGGTGCAAAATTAATAAATTTACTATTTATATTTGTTTTGTTCATTAAAGACAGTATCTCTTAAGGTTGAGATGTTTTTTAAGGCCATTGAGTCACCATATATGTGATGAAAAAAAAAACTTAGCTGAGCTGTTTCTTTGGCTCTTGATTCAATATCCTTGATCTCTAACCGTTCCACAGTAGGATCCGTAGAATTCACGCCTCCTAACAGCCTGTCCACTCTTCACAATTTCCGCTGTATTACTTTGACACGTATATTTCTTTTTGGTTCACATGTTCTTCACATTTGTGGTTTTCTGACAACGTTGTACGTATAATACACCTCTGTTCGGTAGGAAAATTTTTATGGTTCTCGTCTTGAGAGAGTTCTTGGCAAATTCTCGTGCAAACCTATGCCAGCTTTTTTGACACATAATAACGATCAATGTTGATCATATGAGACTAAAAACAAGAATGCGGACAATAGAAGTGCAGAACAATACTGTATCAGTGCAAGTGTGCTCGTCTTCTGTTTTCTCATCCTTTTCTCCTCCTCTTTTTCTCATTCATCATCTGCACATTCGCTGTTGTTAGCTTGAAGTATGATCCACCACGATGATATGAAAATTGAGCAGCTAAAGAAATTTCAGGGCTCCGTCAAATGAATATCGATATATCCTATTTTAGGCCATGTCTCCTGATGGAGAGTCGATTGTGACAGGAGCTGGTGACGAGACGTTACGTTTTTGGCACGTATTCAGCAAGTCTGGGCAGCAACGGGCAGCTAGAAGCAAGCTGAATCTGTTCCACAGTTTACGATGATTCTGAGGATCATTTATATCCAGCGTCGATTGGGTCAGTACGTTGCAGATAAGCTCTTTCAACCACAAGCAGAACGTGATAGCATATGCAATTTCCTTGTAATCTTATTCTTCTTTTTTAATCCTGCTATTAGCCGCTCGTAAGCGAAATTTTTCTTCCTGATATGAAAGAGGGCATTGAGGCAACGCTCGGAATAGCCGGGAAAACTTTTGTCTTTCTCAGCCATTCGGGAAATATATTGGTTTTTTGTTGTGAATTTTTCAGTGCTAGAAGTGATCTAGTCTCGGAATAAGCACACATTTATTTTTTCTTGTATCGTTTGCCTTTGAGATTTTTTCCACACTATAATAGGTTCTAGTTTTTTTTTTTGCATTGATTTAGTCGTTCTTTTCTCATTCTAGTAGCATGTACAGCAGTCCTTTACTTTCGTTTGTCAGTTTCTGTGATACGTTGCTGAAAATGGGATCTCTTCTAGTACGCTTACTGCCTCCCTGTCAACATACTGTTTCACAGTAGATTGGGGTGGCACTTTGAGTGGCTTAATCGAGCGCCTTGCACGATTTTGCGATGTGCTGTCAGTCTTTGCTGAATTTTCATGTGCTGTGGATCTCATCTACCTGACCGGGCTTCCTTCTCAACAGTTAAAGGTTTAGGATATCAAAAGAGGATTGTTTTGGACATGATTCTTATCATCCGGGTGGCTGTGGGCTGACTTTTAATAGCAAAGACACGACTGGTCTAATCTGTTGTGTATTTTTGCTTTGATTAGATGTTCAGTTTTCGATGTTGGAGGATTTCATGTTGAATTGTTGTATTTACTCTTTCACTATTACGTTGGACGTAAGTACTACTAGGTCTGAATGAATGTGCATCCATCTCTCGATGGAATCATACTCCATTTGAGTTTAAAAAATACTGAATTATCAATTCATTTAGTTAGTGATTCCTAGACATGTCGTGCAACTACTTTTGAGCCACTCTTCCTGGAGGGAGTGATGGAAATCACTTCAAACCGTTTTCATTTAGTAAATGAACGTTAGAAGGGTTGTTCGGGAGCTCACGCTCAGATATCCAGTGAGCAGGAGTCCTTTGTCTTAATTCCGTGCCGTTTAGAGCCTACCGTTCTTCTTTATATATTTATTTCCATCCCTAATGCGGTGGAAATCATAAGCAACACATCGCTACCGTCAATGTCTGACAGTCGCAGTGCCCAGCTGGTCTGTATCTCCGTGTAGATATTGCGGTGCGGCAGACCAGATAGGCGGTTTTCCTTGGTGCAAAAGTGATTGATCAGTACAGTCTTTCGTCTTTACTATAGTTTTTGTATCTAACTTGAATCGGCAAAGAAGTCATAGCTTACACTGCCGCTATAGTCCTCGAGGACTGTAGCACCCTGCGTCGCCGTCGCTGGCGACTGTGACACCGGCGCGCATCGACTGTGGGCGGGGCGTCGCAGCGGCCGCCGAAGTTGACAACTGGCGATCGCCAACATTGCCGATAATAGCGACTGCGACGTCGGTGTCTATCGATTGGTCGCTAACATTGGCGATCCGCGGCCGCCAATATTGGCGACTGCGGCTTCGGTGCAATTCGATTGTGAGCGGTCGCCAAGATTGGCGGCCGCCGTCCTCGGCGATGGCGATGCAAGTTGCTACACTCCTCTAGGAGTATAGCGGCTACCTTACAAATTGTTGAGAAGGGAATTCTGCACAGGTACATGACTACCACAGTGCACGCGTGGGGCTGCTCGACGTGTTCACGTCAAGTTTGGTGCTTTGAAGAACGTGCAGTGAAGCGTGGGTTCACGCTGCGTCTTCGTGTGGTCATTTTAACCTCAATAGTCACGGCCAGCAATAGTGCCGTTTTACATCTGTGGTATGACGTGAAACAAATTTATTACCTAGTCACCTCTCATGCTGTTTATCGCACAAGGCTACTGCAAACCTTGGTTGGTCTATTCGTATAACTTGTTTCTGTAGACATAAGCGTACATACAGCTAGATTCACTATTTGATTTTTGTCGCTATTGTCCATAGTTTTCTTCGATATTTTCACGTATGGTGTGCGCGAATACCCCGTTTACCATTGAAGGAACTGTTTGCCTGCATACTGTATTATGGTGTTACTGTATTTTCTTTTTTTTTTGCGTGAAACGCTAAGATGTGTTAAATGTTCCATGTTCCTTGGTTTCCAACACTTTTCTTATGATGAAGAGAGTTAATAAATGTGCATGAGCAAGATGGCACAGATGGTTTATTTTTGTTAATAGACAACTTAGCTGTAACCCATATTCATATGAACTTGTATATGTACAAAATTACGAAGCATGTACAACGTCTCTACTTCCAGATCTTAATTACACCTTCTGCACTAGCTGAGACTAGCAAGTCGGACTGTAAACACAGCACATCGCTAATAGATGTACGATGTCGAGTTGATGGTTGTGACTGAAAAAATCGAGGATAATATTGAGAAGAAAGCGAGAACTACGAGATTTTCAAACACATATGCAATTTAAGATGATATCTCACCTTTAAGTCTGGATAACTACGGAGTTTTGTTTGCTCGTTAGGCACGCGAAGCTCGTAGATGGTAGGCGGCTGTCCTGCGGAACCCGCCATTTCGTTATAAGCGATTCTGTAGGGTGATCGGGCTGAAAATGTGTTTTTCAAAGATTTCCTTAGGTGTCAAATAGTGTTGTGCAAACAAAAATGGTAATGTCCTCACCAGTTATCTCTCGTGGCCCACTGATGTATTCGCAAAGTGGTGCACGATTAAGATTCCACCGCCGTAGACTACCCTCACTGTCTCCTGTATATACAAATCCAGTCTCTTGACAGACACATAGCGCAGTGGTAACGTTCCTGAGGTCATCCTAAATAGAAAATGTATTATGGATTATGGAGAAAGTTACCCATGACCAAACAAAATCTTACATCTGAGGCACTTGACTGTGTGTACGTGAATGGATCGGAAAGCGAAGGCCACAGGGCTCTGAAAAAAAAAACTATTTTTTATTCAAGATTATAGTAATATTCGGCAGTATGTATGGGCGTAATTAGATGAGAGAGCCTATCGACTTAATAGGTAAAAATAGAGGGCTTCGAAGGCATGGTGCTCATGGGTCAGAAACGGTAGCGAAGTTTTATATTATGCAACTTGCACAGTTCAGTAGTGGAAGCAATGGACCAGATGAACATAAAACCTAACAAAGGTGGACATATAGTTAAGCTCTTCAAGATGAACCTTTTGCGGTTAAAAGTTTCAAATACAAGATCTAGAGAGTGTCTGTTTAAGATACCTCATGGCGCATATTAGTAATTGGGACTTTCTCACCGTGTTGGGCTTGTAGTTCCCAATTCAAACAAGTCAACTTCGCCGCGTGATCCATACCCAACAAACACCTGGAAAGCTGGGCTTACATTACACAATAAAAGCAGAAACGTGCCCTTGCTCTGATTTGGATATCACACCTCTGGTGGGGTTTCTCCAACAGGCGGTGAAAGCGAATTCGACCACAGTCGCAAAGGTAATAGTCCATGAGGAGTTTTCCAGGAAAGTACTTGCACTTGGAATCTGTACAGATTAGTTACTTAGATGGGAAAATGACATGAGTGAGGAATGGAAACCTGAGATCCCATAACATCAGTTCTTTATTTGTGCTGCACATTACCATCCAATTTTCCATGGCAGGATCTAAGCAAAACGATGTTACCTTAAAACGAGAAAAGTTCACTGGACGAAAACGAACGGATGCTAAGAAATAAATCAGAAGACCGACCAAGCCATGATACTTGACCACTTCTCTTCGCCAAACTTCGTGATATCCAAGAGAACCGTTTGTCTTGCCAACTCTGAATAATTACCCAAGGCATAGCTGTTGCTACTTTCATTGAACACAACAAGTTCTAAATCGTTCCGATGTATTAGGCTGGTGCGAAATTAATTGCCGAAATGAACATCCCAGTTCGAAGTGTTACAACTTAGCTTAAATACAACGTTCTTCATCAGTTTAATACAAATTCAATTCGCTAAATCTTCCCTAACAATCTGGTAGAACTGGTATGCCCCTACAATGAAAACTGAGATCGTAAAAGCCTAAAAAGTTTCGAGAGGCGGCTTCGACATGCTCTAGATCAGCAGTCTACTGCTGCCGGAAGTTTGCATCCAGAACTAAGTAAAAGAGATATTTAGTAAGGGGAAGGTCTGAGCAATAAAGTCAATGAGTGAGGACCTCGATGCCTCACTTTATCAGTTTTTGTGGGTGAATTTTGGAATGTGAGGCTTAGCGCAACTCTGGAGCAGAAGAAAACCTGATTCTGTTCACCCCTGCTAAGCAAATTTACACAGATTTTCGGACATCAACTCGAAATTACAATACTAGGACTCTGCTGTCAACGCTTTACTAGGCTGGAGAAGGCTGCAGTCAATCACACCCTTACAGCACCACCACACTTCTGACACAACCTGTCTGCGTACATTTGGAGCTTCCTGTATATGGTCTAGAAGGACTAAAGGAACGAAAAATTGAGTTAGAAAAGATGTCACACTAGGTGAGACGGTGGTCGTCAGTCAGATCGTTCGGTCTTGACGTCCGCACCTTTTCCATCCTATTGATTGAAGTCGGATGTTTTGTAACTGTAGTATAGTGTTAATCCCTGCTTCCCTCGTCCGGATAGTAAGATCCGGTTTAGGTTCTATGACAGCCCTCAACGCCTGATCGCATAGCGAGATCCCGCGACCACGACAATAGTTGCATTTGAGTTCGAAATCGTAGGAAGAAAACATCGCGAACCCCTAGCTCACTGTCCATTGTGAAGGTGATTTCCAGCCGAAGCAAAACCAAGATTAGCGAACACCTCCGTTTCAGAGCGATCGAGGTTGATGTTATTGACTACGATCACAAATCGGAAATCGCGTTGGCTCATAATTTGTTCGCAGCTCTACAAAAAAGTAGGAGGAGCTAGTTAGAATAACCAAGCGGCTTTTGAAAGAGGAAGAGAAGCCCTTCCAGAAGATCACATAGGTTAGCTTGAACTTGCTCAAATTCCATAGAAGAGGAAAGTTAATTTGTGCATACCCCAAAACGGCAATTAATTCCGCACCAACATAATATTAATAGTAAAGTACCTGAGATCAAGACAGTAAATGAAACCATGATGACTCCGTAGATAGGTCACATTGTTGGACACATGTATTTGCTCTGGCGGACCTTCGAAGCTTGGAAGTTGCACCTGTGTTTGAGAGATTATTAATATCATTCCACATCAGGATAAAAATTTTGAGGTTATCACTTTTAATTGAACTAATCGTCATCTCCGTAATATCTACAAATGCTTTGCCGTCATATGTGGTACTGCCTATTGAAAAGTCACCGTCTCCGTCGAATAAGAGTGGAAATTCTGGTTCTGCTTTACATTTTTTCTTGTTGTGGCTCTGTGGCGGACGCCTAGGGGTGACGAAGGTCCTTTTCTCTTTCAACTTTTATTTGAATTCCTCGATTCCGCAGCTCGCTGCCCTCGCGTCGTCCTCCGATTGCGTAAGATTGAACTGAGCTTGTAAATGGTGCTGGCGGCACTTTCATAGCGAGGGCGGAGCTCTGAGTGACGGTCCTGAGGCGGAGCGAGCTGGCGGATAGCACATAGTATAAAGACAGCACAGCAGAGATCTAATCAATAGTTACACAGAGAGATCATAACAAAATGATGTCATATCACATCATTTATTTATGGCGTACTCTCTTGTAAGTAAACAACTAAATAAAATCAATTAATGATGAATCAGTTAATGGATGAATAGATAAATAAATAAAATTCAGAGACATACTTTGGTTACAATACGAGTATCACTGCCTCCAACATCTGCCCACAGTACATGTCCGTCTCCCACCGCCATCGCCAGTATTTCATTACTTGCCCAGCCAATCGAGGATACAGGATAGTCTGATAGTCAAAATTTAATTGATCGGAAAGAAAAGGCCGCAATCGGAAGCCCTACTTCTGTTGAAAGTGAATGACATATCAGATTGGATAGCACCATGACCATCTCCCACAGCATGACGCGAATTCCACAACAACACCGAGCCATCCAGTGATGCTGAGGCAAAGCGACTCCGATCTGGTTGCGCTGCCAGCCTGGAAGTCGTGCTGACCATACTCGTAAAACATTGATGGAACAAAGACAAATATGCATAGCACAGATTTTAAAGAAAAAAAAAACTTCCAGTGGTTCATTACAAGCATCTGCAATGTTCCTAGCCCACTGTCCGTCCGAAATCCCAAGCAATCAGAACGAAACTGCATTGCACACAAGGATACCACTTTCCGGCTGGATCACAACACAAGTAAGTGACATGAGATCGAACGCTTTGTTTATACGCTTCTACGGAATGAACGTGGGGAAAATTTCATCCTAATTTTCACCCACATAGTTTGCAGTTCGATGAATTGCGAAAAGAAAAGAAGAGGAAAACACTCACTGTGTAACTTTGTCAGAGTGTTCATGCAGATGAGTTATTAATGTCCCGGAAATCTTAGCGCTTGACGAGACCGGTCTGGATCCCCTATAAACTACTGTATTGTTATTATTATGATTCAACAGGGTCAATGATAAAAAAGGAGAAGAACCGAATTGAAAAGCATTTTAGGGAAGTAAATGTTGATGTGCCACACCTTCTTTGCCCTCCCCCTCCACCAAGTTTCCTGTAGAACAACTCATTTTTATGCTGTAGTAGCTCATTCAACTGGGCACCACAAACCGATGTACGCACTGAAAACTATTCCTTTAGCATGTTTCTCTTCACAAAATATGAATCTCTTTCGACTAACTCGACCGTGTCTGCATTTGCAAATGAGGTGTCCTGCGCTCCTCCGTGGACTTCTCATCACTAATCTTATCGCTATCGCCAAACATTTCGTTCCACTCGCTGTTCATATCTGCCGGCGCAATCACCTCCAAATAATCCTGCCAATCACAACGGCCTTCATAAGTAACCAAAACGGACATCTTACTTTATTCTGAGAAGTGCTGATAGTGGAGTAGTTATGGACATTCCGACGGACATTAGCATGAAGTTTTGATGAAAGGTCAATGATACCCTTGTGCTGCGTGAGTTCAGCTTCCATTCCAGCTCTGAAACGAACGAATGTTGGTGGTGGTCCCTTGCTCAACTAGGACTGCCACGATAAGCAGAAACACTGTATAGTTCCCTGATATGAATTTTGTGCTTACGTTCTCCTGAACTCAGCCATCTTCAACAGCAGCCTATTAAAACGCGATAGTTTTTCAAAAAGTTCCACATCGACGGCATCACGACCAAAAATTTTAATGAACCAAGAGTCGTTGCACATGACAGCTCCACCTCTGAGGCCACGATCTGAAGAGACCTGATCATACCAGATAGACTCTCAAACACTATCTGCACTCACCAAGTACAAATTGCAGCGCCTCAGTCTGCTCGGTGCTCAACTCGGTCACCTTCTTCCAAGTATCACGTGGAATTGGTGTTTTGAGGCACGATAGAATTACCAGCTGAAAGAGAACTTACACAGAATTCATTCGGATACGTGTGCGCTCTTGCCATTGAGATAGTTCATTTAGTATGTGGCTGCCTTTTCGTTGTGGTGCCAGCCATAGGTGCGATAGGGGTGAGAACGCCCCTGCCAAAGTGAAGGAGGTTACCGGGCAAAAAGTGAAGGGTGTCGACCGGGGGGGGGGGGGGGGGGGCTTTTCTGCTTCCTTTTAGTAAGAGTTGTGATATTGGTATATAAGTGTCAATGCCCTATCCATTGATGTAATACCCAACATGTCTTCAAATGTCATGGAAACTGAGCAAATCTTGAAATATATTTCTGCAAACACACCGTTCAACAGTTTCATGAAACCGTACGATAGCGATGAGTCATCGCTATCGTGCTGCAGATGCTCTAGGATACTGCTTTCAAATGAGGAAACAGCCATTGACTACATGAGTGAAGATAGTCCTCAGCACACCTTCATGATATGATCCACTCATACATACACAACTGCACAACATTTCTTCTCTCCTACATACAAAAATTTGACACTGAAATCACACCTGCTTTTGAGCTATTTTTGCTTATTACGGCTTTATTCGGAAATGAAACCTAGGAGTGAAAGGTATCTATGTTCTCCTCCTCCAGTCCCCTAACTGATAAACCACATCTCGTTCCATGTGGTTGCGTGTCTTTTTCTGTGAAGGGGGGTGAGAATGTTTCTGAAGCCATTCTCACCCCATGCGCGCGCCTCTCTTCACTCATCGCACTATCTCGCCATTTGTCTAACAACGGGCACGAGAATGCCCCGTTGTTTCCGCTCACCCACCCTATTTCTCAACCAGAAAAAGGTTTCCCCCATAAATTTGTATATGGGCGGAAAGCGCATCCTTTCTAGTATGTATACATGTAAATACCACTTTCTCGGAAACACAAGATGAAATCCTTTGAAAAACACCTAGTTTATAGAGTTTTCGACCGTCCTGTTGGTACCACTTTTTTGCCTGCTCATCTTATACTAACTATCACAACTCATACACGAAATTGAAAAGAAAATCTTTGCAAATTGTGGAGGACTATCCTCTTTCCGGTTAGTTCACGAACTTTTCCATAATGATCTTAGAAACATATGTACATGCTATGTTTTTCATACCCTTATGTGTTCAAAAATTTCTCCGCAGACATGCTATCTATCGCTTCCCACTTCTAACATGTAAACTCTAGTAGGTTTAAGCTTCAATTAGATACCCCTCACTCATATCTAATTCTTTATCCTTCACATAGAAATTCGCTCGTCATTTTCCCTGTCTGCGGCAATGGTCACATTGCGCGCTCCATTCAACACTAACGTCATTTCGATTCCTGACTCCTTTATTCACATGGACAGCAATAGAATCGATCCTCTATCATTGAATTTGTTCAGTTTCACTTTACTAAACTTTTGATTTTTTCACTTCCTTGTCTTCGGTAACTGGTTTGGTGAACGGGGTCTATTGGCCCCCTACCAAAGTGAAAGGGGTCTGAGCCTTGGCTCGGACTATCGCACCTATGGTGCCAGCTGTATGGTGAGTTTTATTAACATACCATGGGATGCAAGAGAACGTTGTATTTTGACCGAAGAAAATAACCAGAGAGCAACCTCACGCTGTTTTTTCCACTCATAATAGGGAGTCACAAATTTATTCGGCCAAAAGGGGATCACATGGTTAATAATATGCTGCTGCGGTTTACTCTCCAAGTCTGCTAGATGGTCTTCTGAATCTAAGATCTTGCTGTTATGCGAATTTCTTCAGTCATATTGTAGCAGATAGATATCAGAATGAGTAAAGATGCAGACTAAGAAGCGAAGATTCAAAAGCTCGCATCTCATCCTTGACCCTCGAATCCGTGGATGCGAGCCTGCAAATCATCCAGACGCTATGTTAGGGGTAACCGAGCTCGCATGCCGCCATGGATGTGATCAATCACAGTGTTTTTTCAGAGCTCCAGAAGACCATTCAGCAGATCTTGAGTGTCAAACAAACGCTCTGATCGTAGTCGACTCGTTTTGATCAATTAAATTAAATTCTCGAAAGTTTTCTTTGCCAAGCACAGATTCAGTACGGATAATGCAGAGGAGAAATCGGATGGGGACACGAGTTCAGCAGCGAACTGGTGCACCAGCGGCAAATATGGTACTACAAAGTAGACTCAGATGCAGATTTGCTCTACATGATTATTTAGGGGGCATCAAATTGCGAAGTTACTAGTTTTTGGCAGGTAAAAGTGCTCCTTGAGGAAACCCTTAAAATAGATTGGTCCCCTTAAAATACCTGTGTTCTGCAAATTAATTCCACCTTTGCATCAAATGTTTCTCTGCGACTGATTTCTACCAACGATAGACAACGGTAAGAGAGTGTTTACCTTGTTGTTCAGTCGAAGAAGAGCAGTGTCATTCAAATATGGGCGCACCATAGGCAACAATCGACACTGGATATCAGCCAGTGCCCATATTGAATCGAGGAGAATCAACAGCTCAACTACGATAAGGCGAATCCACTCATTCTGAAAGTTGCAATTCATAGACATTGTTTTTTTTTTCAATTCATTTTTTCATACTCAATTATGTTTCCCACTTTCTGTTTTACTTTTCTAAAACTTCGAGAGCGCTTCGGAGCTCAGAAATAAGGTTTCGACATCTTTTATTGCGAAACGTAATATTTTGACTTAATTATGTATCAGCTCCAGTAGAATCAAGAATACTGAAAATACCCTTTTGTTCATATAGGAAGGTCTCCAGAAACAGTTTTTCCACGAGAATTTCATTCAAACAAGTAGATTGGTGCTCCAATGACAGGAAAAGGGGCTTTATTGGGTAGCGATCTTCAAAGCAATAGGAACTTCAGAATTTCTCCTCAAGAGATAAAAAAAAGAATATTTTTTAATGGTAATTTTGAAGGAAGAGTTCACTCCAAACGAGGGGAAGTAAATTGGACTTTGACAGCAATGCGTCTGCGGCATACCCAAATCCGTGGATGTGTGCCAGGAAGAACGATAGCTGGCAGTAGTAGGCTGCTAAGAACCTGTGTGTCAATATCCTATGCAATTGTAGCCCCGCCCTTAGGCTGCGTCCAGAGTACGCCAGCGAAGTGAGGACAAAACAAGCGGCCGCTGCCATGTGGGCTACACCGGCGGCAATGGCAGCGGCATCCTCATGCAGCCAGGTCAATTGGTGCGCGCTAGAACAATGTTGTGTACAGACAAAAATTGGAATAATAGTTTGAGGTGCTCGAAAAGGGTAAAATTCCCTTATATGTCCTCAGAAAAACTATATATTAGATATAATTACACATATTTACTAAAATTATGATTAACTTACAGAGTTATTTGAACGTCAAGGTGACTCGGGATCGGACTAGTATTGTTTAGAAATTCTAGCTTGCGCCTCACTTCAGAGGGATCACGAAAATTGCACTAATTTCCTATCCTAATCACGTTTTCCATGAAGATGTAGTGAGATCACAGTAAGAAACAGGGAAAATATGAATTCTGACGAGGAAATGTCAGTCTGATCAGGCACTTTCCCACTTTTCTTCTCAGAAAACCCCGGAAATTTCCTCACTAATTGAAAGGGTTAATGAGTCTGATAAACGTGAAGATCGTAGCCTTTTTACTGTAACACCACTTATGTTAGCCAGGCTATAGCATCTGGCACTGCCGATGCTTTAGCCTGGCTTTCGATTTCCTTGTCGAAGATTGCATTTTATTTCACTCTTCTACATTATTCCTACCGTAAACTTACGAAAACGGGGTTAGGGTGAAAAACAAATGCGACAAATGCGATTTTCGTGATCAGGGCATTCTGTGTTTCTGATAACTTCCACAGATTTGACAGTATAGATCATGAATACATGTATGTATATTCTATAATGCATTGAAAGTTGATAGTACTTTTGATAACGCACAAATAGCGGCCCTTCAGATGTTCTCATTCACTTTTGATTCTGAACTCATTGAACTTCTACAGCAACGAGAAATTGCAAATTTATTGTTATCTTCAGGCTAATGTATAAATACTTCAACATATGCAATATACTTCTCAGTATCAAGTAAATCTCCTGAATTGAGGTTCAAGACGCTGGCGTGTGCCGCTGATGAAGCCCATCCGAGTGGACTACACGAGCGGCTGGGGTCACAGCGGCATGAGCGGCGTTGGCGGCGCGCGTCAATGTAGCCAGCGGCATGACGTGGCGTACTCTGGACAAGCGCAATTACTATGGACGCGCACTGGCGCGGCCCCGGATTCCAGCGGCCGCTGATGTAGCTGGCGGCATGCCGCTGACTACAATCAATACGCATGCGATGTATGCCTGCCGCGGCGTGCTCTGGACCTTGCTGGCGTACTCTGGACGCAGCCTTAGATAGACGGAGGTCACAGGCACTAATAGTTGCGTGTTTGCTAATTATTCTCAACTGCTGAAGATGGTTACGACCTTCTTCTTCCTTGCGTTTTTCCCTTTTCGTAGCGGGGTTCTCTTTGCTGATCCTTTGACGCCATATTGCCATGTCGTGCGCCTGGTCGCGATGGATCCTAGCCAGCTTGAGGTCGGCGTGCAGAGCGTCACACCATCTTTGTTTTGGTCGTCCTTTCGGTCGCTTTCCTGGTAATTCTATAGATTGAAGCCAATCCTACAGACTTTATCGCCATCGGCACGGAGAACGTGATCGAACCATCGCAGACGCGCCTCACAGAGCTTCTCGGCTATCGCCGCCACTCCAAATCGCTGCCGTATGTCCTGGTCGCAGAAGCGGTCTACCTGTGTAATGCCGTAATGCCACCCATCCACCGCAGCATTCTCATTTCCATGACGGTGATTCGGCGCTCCATTTCCTTGGTGACAGGCCAACATTGGGCACCATAGAGCGCGACCGGGCGTACCACTGTTCGGTAGGTCTTCGACCTCAGGCGGTCTGGGATGCACTTGTCGCACAGCACACCAGTCAGCCACTTCAGCCAGGCAGCGTTAATGCGTGAGATCATCTGAGCTAGGCTGCCGTCCCATGAGACCATTGAACCGAGGTGAGGATGGTTACGACCTACTTGAACAAAATCTACTAATGCGAAGACAGATGAAGCTTTATCTTAATTAAAATGTGACACATAATCACTACGGGTTACTGCGTTGTTGTCCTTAATCCCAAACATCCATATTCAGTCTAGCCATGATCCAAACAAAGCCTTCGGTCCTTTGTATGGGTGAGGAGCGTTAGTTGCGGTTGAGCATTGATTGCATGAGGTGCGGTGATCCCGCATCTCACTCGCACCTCCGCAACGTTGACAGCTTCGGTCCTTTGGACAAGGTAGACTAGCATGCGTATCGTACGAGATGGGCATGGCATCATTTATATGGTATACGCGGTGCAGTTGGCAGCTGTCACAACCTATTGTTCTTCATGACTGCCACCCCTGTAAACTAGCAACCCATTCCTAATTACGATTGGCAGTAAGAGCTGCGGCCCTCTTGGTGTAGTACCCCCGCAACATGTTCAGTTATGCTGATTGGCAAACCCAAAACCGAGTACTTATCTTTGCAAACACACTTTCGATCACTTTTTAGCACCTAGTGCTAACTGCAAAAATGCATTAAAGATAATAGGTTCTTTACTCTTCGAAACTTACCGGATGTGATAAAAATGGCAACGCATCTTCAAGAAGTTCCAGTATTTCGTTGCGCTCCAGAACGCCGGTTTCCACAAGAGTGATCGTACAGTGGATAGCGTGAATCACCACAATTTCTTCAAAATCGTGTAGTCCCTGTATGGAAACACTAACATGAAAATTAGCAGCATCAACCGAAAATGGATTTCATGTTCTCAAAGAAAGAAAAAAAAAACAACCTGCTGAAGCAGTGGTTTCACGTCGAAGCTATTCTTTTGGACACAAATGGGCAACGATTCGAAGAACGTGGCACGTAATCTCCAATCACTTTTAACATTCAAGAATGTGATCATGTGGCGCAGCAAAATCTCTCCGCCTGAAAACGCAAACCAAGTAATCGGGTCATGTGGGCAACATCGTAGATTTCAGGCTACAGTTCTCACAGCCGCGAATAATTACTAATAACACGGATAGATTTTCATTCGCTGCATCATCGAATCTTAGCGCGGATAGGCATGCAAGACCATGATCCGCTTTTACTTTTACTATAAACTTGTTCAAAATAGGAATTATGATGAGCCCACTCCCACATTTCTTCCCCATTCTTTCAAAAAAAAACCAAAAAGAAAGAGCTTCTCTCAGAGGAGATCAGAAAGTCTTAAACAGATCGCTCCAAAATAGTTTTGCCTCACAGAATACCGCCCTACTGGTGTGCTACGCCGCACCAGCTACGCGGCGCACCAGACCATCAGGACGGTGTTGTTGTTTGGCGGTGTTTTCTACCATTTTCTTTGCGTGTTTGCCTTCACTACCAAATGTTTGATGAAAACGTAAGCGAAACATCAATACTGGCAACGCTAGACAAACACAGCACCCAGCTGGTGTACTGCGCCACATACAGAGAACTCCAAACGTACGTAGACAAAAATCGAGACTGCGGCGCGGCTCTCTTGGGCAGAGTCACGGGAGCTCAGCATAGTGTGCGCCTGCTTCTCTGCCCAAAAGAGCGCGCCGCGGTCTCGACTCTTGTCTGCGTACGTTTGGAGTTTCCTATAAGTGGCGCGGCGTGGCAGATTCTGCGGTGCAAGAGTAACTGACCGATACTGTGTATTCTTCTCTATACCTATCACCAAGCCAAGGGCTCTTGGTGGACTTTTATGAACTACATTATTATTATTATTATTATTAAAAACTGACTGAATGTAGATGCTAATACACTGATATTCACATGCGGTTGTGACGAAAATGGAGACTCACAATTCATCCTTCCAAAGAACAAGTACAGTTTTCCTAGTGAGTGTCGGTTGACTGCACAGTGGCGAACACTGTTATCTTGACTACTACACAGCATTTCAAATAGCTCACTGAGAGCTTTCTGTAATGCAGTCTTCTCATCAGCTGCTTGTTGTGCTTCTGGAAACATAGAACTCCCATAGTGTAAGCAAAAAAAAAAGATCGCTACTCACCAGATATATTTTCAGCACCAGAAAGCTCATCATCTGCCACTCCACTGCGTAAATTCCGTCCAACTATATGGAACCTGAAGTTTTTCTTAAATTTTGTTCGGGCTTTTTGAATTTTGCGGCATTTCAACACTTGTTGAAGGGAATCTCCCACACTATCAGCAGAAGGCATTACCTGTAGGCTGTTTCCGCGAGATCGCCTAGATTGGTGGCAACAGCAAGAAGAACATGAGTTGGGCAAGGATGTCGCTTATCAGAGAGCATTGAAGACTAAAAAAATCTTGTGTTTTGGTTGGTGAGTTTCTGCTTGCAAAAAACGAAAAGTTGCAAGGCGAAAACTCGGAGTAGGCGGAGCAACCACTAGCTAAAACATACACCTACCAGTTCAGGTAACAGATAATCGATAAATATAAGAGAATCTTCGAAAGTGGTAGGTTCTATTGGCCGCACAAGTTCTGTGATTGAATAAACTGCTGCTGCACGAACTTGCGCATCGACCTCGGATAGACAAGAAACCTAGAAACTGGAAATGGAAGTAGAGTAATAAAGACAAGAAGAAAGCCTTACCAAATATGGCAACACCCGTTCGGTTGCGACTACAGGACTACAAAGTGAAGCTAATCTGACTAGCAAGTTCATGGCATCCTGCAGACGTACACCTTAGAAGACAGTACAAAGGAACAAGAAAGGAATATTACAATTTTCGCAGGAACGCTCCGAAGAACTCGAATGTTTGCGGTGATGAGCGAGATGAATAATATTGCATAAGGACGATTCTCTTCAGATTCCGTAAGACGATCCCAAAAAGACTTCTCGTCTCGCTTGAGCCTATGAAATTTTGAGCAATGTTTGTCAGAAGCTTGAAACAGAAGAAAGAGGTTGCGAATAGTAGAATACTTGGCAATAACGTCGTCCGGCTCGAGATGAAAAGTCAGATGAGATTGTTCGAAACCTTCCAGTGATTGTGAGGTAGTTATGTCCTTGGGGCGGAAAGCGTTAAGATAGCTGAAGAAGACATCCAGAACCTTCGGAAAATGGAACACTGAACCGTCCAGCTGAAAAAAAGGAGATACATCAATGTAGCCCGATGAAAACGTTTCGACATACCACTTGTTGAGCTGTGACGCGCATCGACGGTTCACGATTTAGCAACAATTTCAGCAGAGGTCTGAATTCGGAAGGAATATCCACAAGCAGCCTAAAAAGAATCTTCAAACCATTGTTGAATGAGAATGAGGTAATTGACCACAACTAGAGTAATAAAAACAGTAAAACCAAAACACTCACACCCTCGGAATTACACTATCAGATTACGTAGTAACACTATACGCGTCATGGCGGCAGACAATAACCAAATGAACCAAAAAGATGGCCAAATTCGACTTTTAATATTCATCTACTCTGATAAATGTGGAGGAAGAACGCAGCCCAAACAGTGCGATATGTCGAGTACAAAGCACAGCGAAATCTTCTCTGTTACTGCCACTTTCCCCTCAACTGCTGTTCGAACCCTTAAGCAGTAGTTGTGGAAGGATGAGGCAATTTAAGGAAGGCTGACAAAACCCGGAAGCAGATTCCTCTAGATTTTCTAGTCGGCGTACTGCGCTGGTGGGATTGCATTGCTGCTGCACAGTTACAGTATAAATGGGACATCAGAGTATAATGGGACATTTAGAAATCGTATAAAGGAGCATAAAACTCGGAATTCCGACTAGACATCTAAAAAAATACGAACTGGATTGGACCTCCATATACTTTGAAAGTCTTGTATCATTCGAGTGGACAACTAGGTAAACAGCACGTTTGACTAAACACACCTTTCAAGAAATGTTGCTGCTTCGCTGGCAGACATTCGCCTGTAATAACAAAGTTCACCATACGAGAAGGGTGACTTGCCAGACTCGTGCAGCAGTTCATAAACGACACATCCAGCGGCAAACAAATCCATGGACGGTTCGAGCGACCCTGAATTAACTCAGCAATTAGTGGCTAATCCCCGAGTAGTAGCGACAGTAACGGAGTAGAGGAGAAAAAATGGACCTTTAAAAAACGATATGGGATGGCTGGAAATTCAAAAAATAATGCCACTAAAAATCGAATTTTAAACCTACGTAATTAACTATCTATTTTGTAGAGCAATTTTGAAAATTTGTGCATCCTCTCTCGAATTAATTACATCGCATGGGAAATGAATAAAAAATAACCATTAGAAAGTAATAGTCGTCCCCCTCCTCATACCATGTTGGTTTCACCTTAACGGATTTGACAATGCTTTCTTACTTACCGAAAAGCCACTCATCTCCTTTCTCTTTGTGCAGAATTTCGTAGTCAACAGACGAAAGAAACCGCTCCGGTGCGAGGTAGCAGTGTTGATGACGACTTGTGTCAAAGAAGAAAGTGAAAGAAGATGGATTATCCTGGAATTACCCAATATCCGAAGCAGTTCTTGATATATCATGGATTATGAGACTGAAGGAACCTGCCGACATAGTCAGCTAGCAAAAAAAAAACACTCACATGAGGAAGATACGTTGGTTTGAAGGGCGCAAAATCGGTTATTTGAAGCCAGTTTGAAGAGGAAAGAAGTACATTTTGTGACTTCAAGTCACCATGACAAACATTGGCTTTCTGACATTGTGCCATGGCTTTGAAAAGCTGATAAATGTACCTGAAGAAGGTGTGATGAGCAACAAGAGCAACAACCGTAGAGCAAAAAGACTTGCCAAATCTTTTCCTGCTGGACAATGAACGGTCGCGTACTCAGTCTATCACAAAGAGTTTGTTTTTGGAAAGGACGTATCAAGACGGCACATTTCGGAGTAACCTGCAGATAGGATTTTACGGTGTTCATTGCACTGGAGGTGCCTGTTCATTAACGAAGTGTCTAGTAAGTTTGAATGATGTACACGGCGCTGGAAAAAAGCAAGGAGACGACTACGCTTGCGACGAAAAATAGCACAGAAAGTCAGCATGGATGACGCAGAGAGTGAACTTCTCCTTTCACGGTTCTACATTTTGAAATAGAACGAGCTATCAGCTCTCCCAGTTCCGAGCAGCCTTACCTATTTTTAATGTGAAATCAAGAGTGGGTAAAAGAGAGCCCATTGGTGTGGACCCGCTCGCACGCGCAACACAGCGCCGGTGGAGAATGAGGATGGTGGTATCGATGAAATATGCGGATACGCAAACAAACAGAATGCCACAACACAGGCGGTGCGGCGAGTGCAAAGAGGTTCGAACCACTGTGAAATGTAAGGGTCAAACGAAGACGGTGTGAGCATTGGAGATGTAGACAAAACTTGAACCACAGGAAGACTTTCGCATTAGATGAAGAACAAAAATGTGGCAGTGATCGTGATTATGACATAGTGTTAACTGACTGATTTAGGAGGAAATTTAACGAAACTGTACTCACGTATATCTTCTTCACCGTGCAACAGTTTGGTGCGTTTACAAGCGCATCGCGGATACGGAAGATCTCTTTTCGATACGGTTCGAACATAGATGAATCCTCCTAAATAGATAAGGCGTGCAGCAACAAGTAGTCTGTGTTGGCGAAGATGAGCGTGAAACAGGTGAGAGGAGAAAATGATGCCGAAATGGATCACTTCAAGTTGTGATGTTTTAGGTTGGCAGACTAGTAGATTTTGCATAGTCTCAAAACGTTAACTTCCCGTAAAAAGTTGCTGAAATGCCACTAAATCTGCTAGCTAAAATTCACTCCGATTGCGTTCTGTGAGTCTTGTAATTCGCTCAGAAAGAAATCTTCTGGGCCTTGGATCACATCGCAGACCAAATCAGGAGGTCAAACCGTGCTGAAAAACGAGTGAGCCTTGGCGGACCGCTCGTCTATTGTCAAAAGTGCCGCCAACTATGGCGAAAAACCAAGATAAAAGACATTTTATTTTTGGACTATCAGGGCTTCATTCATAGTTTTTTCTCAGGAGCTCATGCGTGTGATCCTGTTTCGGCTGGAAACCTTCGACAATGCCTTTGAGAAAAACTAGAAATGGAATTTGCTCCACGCTCACAAAAAAGGCCAAGGAAAAGCCCTAGAATTTGATAATAGCTGGCCTTATTAAAAATGACTCATTCATAAAAAGTAAGAGGTTTGGCTGACCTGAGTAAGAAACACCTTCCAAACGCATGCTCCCTCACTGTTTCGTCCACGTGCGACTTTCATAAATCTTGTGCTCCCAAGACTAAATGGCGTTGGTGGCAAGGAAGAATAAATTGTAGCAGAACTTCAAACAGAAAATTGATAAAAAACCAACCTTTCTATAGGTTCTCCGCATGCTAGATCATTGAGATAATATTCCACCGGAAGAACATCAGAGGAGCTGGATGAAGAATGGACATTTCCCATGCAGAACACTAAACGGTGAATAGATCAGTTAATATTATGAGAATTTATGATGATAACTGGACATATTCGAACATTTCTAGAGTCATTAGAGAGATACAAAGAATACTCGAGTATTGTCGTTTAGTACGCACTCATCATTCATTGCTACAACAATTAGATCCAAAGTTACGAAAGATCAAAATGTCTAGAGAGAATTCATACAATCTCCTTGTGCATAGATACATCTAGACGGCTAAATTACGTCATAACCAGATACCAGCAACACTTTCAAAAACAGTCAGCCTAGCTAAACTGAAACAACGTCTTGCATGCCCTGCGAGGAAATCTCCCCCAACATCATCACCAAAATGATACCTTGCCAAATAGCACGCTCCAATAGTACGGAGGCGCGCCATTGGCAATTTCGCACGGACGCCCCTCGGAGCTTCTGCTTCGTTCCCCTTCCCCCCTAGTTTTCTTTGGTTTACTTTTCGAAATGGAAAGTTGTCTTCTGCGGACTCCCTTATGCTTGCTCAACAGCCAGAAAAACAATGTTCGTTATTGATCTATACATCTTGTTGTTTTTTTTTTCAAATTGTTTTCTGAGTTTTTCGTCGTATTTTTGAGTAATGGCTGCGCGGCTGTTGAAATAGAACTTTGGTTATTCATTGCTCCTCTTTAGGTGATTTATGGGAACGTTGGTCTGAAGTCATGCATATAAAAGAGGTGAGCTTTTGTTGGACTCAGTAGTTGTGAGATCAGACGTCGTTACTGTTCTCTTTTAGGTTAATATAACCGGCTTCCGCAGCTACCGTGAGGTAACGAGCATCGACAGTTTCTCGCCACGTCACAATGTAATTGTGGGACGTAATGGCAGTGGAAAGTCAAACTTCTTTTTTGGTAGGTGCTTTTGCCAGCTTTTTTTTGCCAGCTTTGCGCATGATGATGACTCGATCACTTGTGAACTTCCCATAGTTTTGTGCCAAATTAAGCATTCTGTTCTATTAGTCGGTATTATGCAAATCCTATGTAGTTGAAAGTCTGTTAGATAACAGCAATATCCGGTGCCGGACGCAGAAAGTGGGGGGGGGGGGGAAGTGTAGTAAAAAAAAGTATTGTCCCTGCCGCTATGAGGACCAAGATGGAAGATAATATCAATATAAAACAGCTGGAACTTCCGGCTGATGGCCGAGTCTGACGGCTCCGCCGTCAGACTTCGATGCGTTGTATTCCGACGAGGTTCCATACGTATTTTTTGTTATCTGACGGAATCAGACTCTTACGCGGTATAAATACAGCTTATGAAGCTCCCCCACTATTCGCTGAATTTCATCTCATGTCTTCCCGAACAATGAAGTTATTTGCGCTTTCGGCTGCAGTTGAACTTGAAGGCAGTGTGTCACCTCGTTTTCGTGTCTGAGCTTTTACCAGATTCTGAATCTCCTCGACACGCTGAATCCAACGGTATTCCTAAAATATTACAAAAAGATCTTTGAACCCTATTTTAAGACGTTTTTCGGGACCGAGTTTGTAACAGTTTGTCGAGCCGAGTGGACGCGTGAGGCCGTTGATCTCATCGATCGGACACGTCTAGACGTGTTGGCCAACGCTGCAGACGTGGCGGGCAGCCAGCACACTCACGGACCGCTCCGCCCAGGTGGTCCGTGAACTGCACTTTTGGACCATCCGAAAGCGGGGTTTTCGTCGTTTTTATGAGCTTTGACGTACATCTTTGAAATTAGCGTGGCGAGGAGGTCTTGAGTCTGTTGGTATTTTCAGCCCATGAAACGATTTCACACACTGCCTTTATTTCATGATACCCTTAACCTTGTACGCCGGATTCTATCGTATGTTTTACCTTATCCATAGAACTCAACCTATCGCCCCTTACACCTACTTTCGCACCCAATTCTTAGCCATTTTCTTCTTGTTAATGTTGTGGGCAATCAAAGAGGTCGCGACTTCTCAGTTCACCACTCCAGTTCTGTCAGGTGAAGGCATGTTTACTCTCGTCTCACCCATGTCTTTCATGGCCAAACAGGTGAATAGGTGCTTAGACTTGTTTCAAGAATGTCTGCGCCCTCTCACTTCCCCATTGTCCATAGCGAATGTGGCGTGCGGAAGGAGTCACAAAGTGTGAATTATGTAGTTGGTTGATATTAACCTTCATAATAAATAGTTAGCGAAAGTTATTTTAAAAATAATACTAATAATAAACAATTGAAATAAACTGTAGCAAGATTCTTGTATATTCAATTGTCAATTAAATCAGGTTAATTTTCTCCTGAGAAATTCTGTCGACGTGATCCAGTACTGTGCAAGGGCAGATCCCGGGTCGCAGCCGCCGCGCGTCGTAGATGCGCAGCAGCTGGGCTGCGGTTGTGCTGGCATTTCGCTAGCCGAAAATTAGCTGGAAATCATCTGCGGAGGGTCTGCGCTCCTGAGCTGTATGCGGTGAGTAGACAAAGTATGATGGGTTCCACTTTGTACGTCGAGGATTCTTGCCGCTTACAGCTCAGAAGCGCAGATTATTCACTTCTTTCGTGCCAAAATCTCTCACGCGTAGAAGGAACTGAGAGAAAAACGTGAAGAGAAGCGAAAAAAAAATTGTTCAGAACAAGCGAGAATCGATGAGCGAATCACTTCCGACCAACTTTCAGCTGGTAAAAAATGTACTTATGTGCTAGCATAACCGCTCCTCAGCTGCCGCGCATCTACGACACGTGGCGGCTACGTACTGCCTTTGCACAGCACTGGATCAGGTCGACCGACATATGCCTGCTCTCAAAAATTTATATCAGATGCTATGAGGTACATAACCATAGCTTTACTGTAACTGCTCATCTTTTTTCATTTCTGGCTCTGTAGTAACACTGGGATTTCAGTGGTTTGGTCCCGTGCAGCGGTCGTTCACTTATATTCACATTTTCGTTTTCAGCCATTCAATTTGTGCTGAGTGATGAGTTCAGTCACCTCCGTTCCGAGCAAAGGATGGGAGTTCTGCATGAAGGTACAGGTCCTCGAATCAACACAGCTCGTGTGGAAATTGTCTTTGATAACTCCGACAGACGAATCCCTGCTGTGAGTTGATAAAGGTTGTGGTTACACAGTTCAGTTAAATTTGCTACTTTTTATCCTCTTTAGATCGAGGCAACTGAAGTACGAGTTGTTCGCCAAGTTGGTCAGAAGAAAGATCAGTACTATATTGACGGCAAGATGGTTCCTCGTGCTGAGGTGAGCGCCTTTGCTTATCGAATTCCTTTCCGGGAGTTCATTCACAAGACTGTAATTTTTAGGTAGTAAATTTGATGGAGTCGGCTGGCTTCTCGCGATCTAATCCATACTACATTGTTAAACAAGGAAAAATTAACGAGTTGGCCACCGCTCCCGATTCCCACAGGTATCTCCTCGCTTTAGTTTTCCTCTCCAATTGTTTCTATCATTGTTGTTTTTTTTTTTGTTATTTTGCAGTTTCCGACTGTGTAACAAAATGTAGTCTTTTAAGGCTCAAGCTCCTTCGCGAGGTTGCCGGTACTCGTGTCTATGACGAGAGAAAAGAAGAAAGCCTCAAAATTCTGAAAGAGACACGTAAGATACAGACTGTTCGCTGATCTAGTGTTTGGACAACAATGTGCAACGAAAATGAGCGTTGTTGATGACGTTGTTTGCAAGAAAGCGCTCAAAAGCCCTCGTTGAATGCGCGTAGCATGCGCATTCGCTTTGCTGTAGGCGAAGATTCAGGCGAGGATATAGGTATCTGAATGATAACATATTTGAAACCACATCTTACAGTCAATCTTATGAACTGCTTAAAAGCATTGCATGGGGAAGTCAAGACCAGTCTGTTCGCATGTCTATTTTAAGCCTTAAGCAAGAGTGCAAAAGTAGCCCTAAGGAGTTTAAAAGAAGCTCTGGATGTTTTCGATCCGTTTAAGACTTGTTGTCCAAAACACTGGGACCTCTGCGTTATAATCACTACGTCTGGATACTAATGTATGTTGCGAGTTTTAGATAATAAGACGAAAAAGATCGAGACATTATTGTCATATATTGATGAACGCCTGAAGACATTGGAGGAAGAGAAAGAAGACCTTAAGGAGTATCAAAAATGGGACAAAATGAAACGGTCAATAGAGTATACGATCTACGATACTGAAGCTAATGAAACACGAAAGAAGCTGGAGAGGTTGCTTGACCAGCGAGAAGAGCTCAGCTCTCGACAGACCAAGGTACTTTGTTGTGCTATCTTCATTTTATATGTTCTATGTGTGATGTTAGGTCGTTACATAAGTTTCCGCTGTTTTGTAATTTTTGACTAAAAATCTTTACAAAAAATTAAATAACGATGGATATCAGCCGATGTATGCGTCACAGCACTCGCTGGTCCTTTGCAGTTTTTGTAACTGAAGCTCCGCTGCTTCAGAAATCCATGAACTACGAGACAAAGAAGTGGGTCGGTCAGTGCTGGAGGTCACTGACTACCAAATATGTTCTTGCAATTTAGAAATTCTTGTGGCTTGGTTAGAGTCAGATCTGTGGTGCATAATGCGCAATTAAAGATTCCTCTGCGAGATCTTCGTCTTTCCCGAGAGTTGGACCAACAAAGGCAAGGCGCCATTTGCAGTGTGACAAAATAGTCCTATTTCCACAGAACGCCTGGAACTCTCCCCAGAATTCTTCCGACTAATAGCCGCAAACAGTTGATGTTCCTGGTCACGGTAGAGAAAATCCCAGTTCAATTCGCTGCAACTCTAGAGAGAAGAGCGGCATAATCAAAAATTTAGGTACCTAAGTTTGGTGCTCGTGCTTGAGACCGCTCCACAATAAAATGGTGAGGGATAGTACCGGGGAGAATAAGAATGGTCTCGAGATTACTCGACCCAAATTTGGTTAGCCTCATGCAAAGTTATGTTAAAATTATTATTTGTGCAAGTGTAATTACCAATTTGCATTTTCAAAGGGTTCGCTCCGAAGTTAATTATTTTTTTCCTTCAAAAAAGGTGGAAAATTACGTTTCACATTCAGAGTGTTCGCGGGATCATACGCTTTAAAATGGTATGTGGACATAAGCAAAATCTAACTGGCATTCTTTTATTACAAGCTTTCAAAAATCCCTATACAAAAACAGCGGAAATTTATGTAACAACCTAATAGTTTTGATGGACTTTTCCTAGTTTTGAGGCTTTTTCCTTTCTTTTTACTTATTGTTTATTTTTGAGTACGGTATAACTATTTATTTTCATAGGTAAGCAGCGAGCTTGTGGAAGTTCAAGCGCGTGGTGTTCGCGCAAGTGCAGAACAAAGGAAACTCGAAGCCCGCTTCAAAGGCATGAAGGAAGAGAAGGTGGGCCCACAGCGGGTTTCCCGTGATCTGCAACTCGCATAATTCGTTTAGGAAGCTCTTGTGGCCGAGCAAGCCGAAAGGTTTGAGAAGAAGGCTGAATTGGCTCTGTTGATCAACGATTTGAAGGAAGACGTTGAAAAGTACGGTTTTTTAAAACATCCTATTATGCCCTCACACTTATACCATTTTCTTTCTTGATTGATTATTAATTGATTCCATTCGTGGTCGTCACTACCTCGTTTCGTGTTTTTCTAGGGAAAAGAGTGGACGCAACAGAGCAGAGGATGTTCTGAATCAAGTGAAGGCGGAAATTCGTGAAAAAGAGGAGGAGTTGGAACGAATTTCTCCGAAGTATCAGGTTCGATCTTTTCAGTGTCTTATTTTGAAATTTCTTAGTGTTTGGTGCAAGTTGTCATGTTGCAGAAACTGATTGAACAAGAATCTGCGCTGTCGTCTGATATACGTATCGCTGAAACGAGGTCTAAAGAGTTGTTTGCGAAGCAGGGCCACAAGTCAGTCTTGCCTCTTACTTTTTAAGTGCAGTTCTATCTCCACTCACTTCATTTTTCTTCTTATATTCAGCTATTCTTATATTCAGTGAATGAATTCGGTTTCAAAAGGTGCAACAGACCTACACATGTAATATGTCTCTTTTTCTCTCATTTCCGAGTTCTTCTTGCTTGCTATGCAATGTTGTTTTCTCTGTATTGAAAATTGGGGACTAGCCAATTTCTATAGGAGTTTAAAAGAAGAGAGGAGGATTCGAAAATAGTACTTCGGTTGTGGGTAGAGCTTTCGCAACAGAGATAGGTTTACCATGAATTTTCACTTAATTCCGGGGTTAGCGAGGACTTCCCATACATTGAAAACTGTTTTCATTCCGTTAATATGTTCATATACAGTGCGTTTCATAAGTATAGACGCACCTCAGAAAACACTGGTACACAGTTCCACGTAACCTTTTGGAGAAAACCACGAGTGCCAATCGAATGAGCGTGCCCAAAAACCCTTGTTTCCGTCGTTTTACCCGAAGTTGTGGAAAAAAAAATAGGTAGATCCAGCACTTCCCCCTCATAGGGACCGTTTCATAAGTATAGACGCACTCTCAGAAACCGATGATTTCACACAGGGAACTTCCTTGCAACAACAGATTTGTAGCTGATAGGTCTCCACAATTCCCAAGCAACTCAGAAAACATGGGTTGGCGTAGATTTACCCGTCTTTTCCAGCAAATGGCTATCAAAACGGCTCCTAGTACAGGCAGTAGCATTTTCCAGGTTTGTTGGGCCTGAAGATGTTCGGTTCCGGCCATGAATGTCCTCTGGTGGGATGCTGCAGGGATGTTCGATGTTGCTAGTATTAGAAGGCAGATAGTACCGTCAAATAGGGCTTCTCAAAATGCTTATTTGTTGAGCGACTGGTATAGGTCACGCCAGTTTTTCGATGGAAAGTGAGGTTTTTCCTTCTGTGTGCTGCAAGAAAATGTAAAAATTGAACACTAAACGTGCTCTTGTGATTTGGGGAATTCGATTATGTAGAAATGGAGATAATATCGCGGATGTCGTTATGAGAGGAAACATCTCCAACTTTGGCAGCGCCTACCTCCAAAGGTGCTCGTTTTGAGAGAGTCTGGCTCTCCTTGTATGTCATCCCAGCGGCGTGCATTCATTATAATACAGTCCGAATAAAGCTTTTCTCATCCTGTAAACTCATTTAAACATAGCATGGGCTTCCAAAATATCCAAAACAACCAACTCGTTTTTTCGAGATGGCGATCACCACGTTCCTTCCGGAAAAACAAAGCTGTGAAGCTTTTTGGAACGGGATAACCCCGGGTATGAGATAAAGTCAACAATGAACAATGGTGATGTAGCGAATAAATGCCTTTTTAACCCATGCACTGCATGACGGAGCCGACGCAACGGCTCAAACACCACTAATGCACATTATGTGCTTTGAGTTCAGGCAGGGTATGCGACGCCGTCTTTGATGCGATGTCTTCTTTTGCATACCAAAATTCTTCCTCCGATTGTAGGACTCGATATCTTATACATATTTGCAGGTGAACCCCTAAGAACCTCCCCCTTACCTGGAGATCCTGTGATTTCACCAGCCTACTGCATGTAAATATTTTAGCTGCCCCAGCCTCGCTCCAAAACGTTGTGATCCAAGTTGAAATGCAGATTTACATTGTAGACGCTTATTAGTTCTTATCAAAATATTGAGCCCAGTTTTTCCCCTGAAGATAAGATTTATTTGTATTTAAGTATAGACTGCGTCTATACTTATGAAACGGCACATTTAATGGTGATGTGCCAAATCTATCCCGTATTTTCCATAATCACTAGTGAAACAACGCAATCTTAGGTTTTCTGGCATGCCGAATCGATTGATGTTTGTAACTTTTCTCATGAACCTGTGATGAACTGTGTACCGGCATTTTCTAGGGTGCGTCTATACTTATGAAACGCACTGTATACTGACTACAAATTGCTTTGGCCACGTCGTGATCGTAACCGAATTAAAGTCAGTTGCGACAGTATCTTCGGGTTCTTTGTGTTCCTCGCGTAACTTAATATTATTTGTGTTGATTCCACATATTTCGTTTACAACGTCAGTATTGTTAGACTACACTACATTATACCATACGCTATGGATAGATGCTATATCTTGTCTTCAGAGACCAATTCAAATCAGCAGAGGAACGCGATGCGTTTCTTCGTCGTGAAGTTCGCCATATTACTCGACAAATTGGAGATACTGAGGAACAGATAAGTGATATCGAGAAGAGTCTTGAGGATGAAGCTCGTGAGGAGGAACAACTAACCGCTCACGTGCAGGTATCCACTGCTGTTCTGCTCCGTGTCCTTCCGAGTTGGGATTTTTTTTTTCGCTCAGGAGCTCGGCGTGGAACTACAGGAGAACCACATTCGCATGGACAAAGCCAGTTCTGAACATGGTCGTCTGAAGCAAGAGTTTGATAGAGCCATGGTTGCGCAGCTGTAAGCATTACAGTTGTTAAGTCATCATCCCTACATGTAGGGACTTCTCAATAATGCGGTTGCAGTGATGCAACTCGTGAAGAGAAGGCAGTGCGTGAGCAGTTGGCTACAATGAATGCAGAGTTGGCTCAAATGGAGCAGCAGATGCGTTACTTGGCGCCCAGGGTAATTTTCCCAATTTACTGGAAGTGAATAATGTCCTAGTAACTTGCCAGAAGCCCCCTATTACTTCGCTTTTGTTCGGTTCAAGGTTGGAGAAAGTATCATCTAAATTGTGATACAAAAGCGAAATTTACCATTTATGCAACGTTTTCATTTCAAAATTATGTGGAAAAAAGCTTTGGAAAGTCCATGCTCAGTTATGCAGCCACTTATGTTCTGTTCAGTCTATTACGAATGGAGTCGAAGGTGTGCGACGAATTGTTCAATGGTTCCGCGACAACAATCATGATGGCCGGCATGATGATGTTGTAAAAGGATACCACGGTTTGTCCGTTCTTATTTCTTTTACGTAAATTCTTGTAACAAAATGTATTTCCTAGGTCTCCTGCTGGATTTGATAGACTGCGAACCCATCTACTTCCAAGCAGTGGAAATAACAGCTGGATCTCGTTTACTGTTTCATGTGGTCTCCGATGATAGGTAAGTTCGAAAAGAAAAATTATTTCACTATGAGTTGCTGTATGTGCATAGATGCCTTGTACAGAGTCGCTTTGAAAATAATGAAGCAGTTCAATCAGCAAAACTTGCCTGGTGAATGCAATTTCTTCCCAGTGAACAGGATTGTTGCACCTCCACGAAAGGAATATCAAGATGCAGTAAATGTTTTGAACTTTTTATTTTAAGATAAGATGGGTAGTACTTAAGCTCCGACCAACTCTATTTCCAGGATGGTCGTGCTATTCTGGATGTGTTCGACTACGACGAGTATTACGATGCCGTGTTCCGTAATGTCTTTGCAGGTAAGTTGTACTGAATTTTCATTCCACTTGTCTCCTTCATTTAATGTGTGGCTATCTAGGCACTGCGATTGTTCGCGATCTCCACCTTGGTGCTCGTTTCGCAAGAAGCGAAGGTTTCGATTGCGTTACTCTCGATGGTGATCAGGTAAATCTGCTTTTAACACTAAATTTGTCAAACTTCTGATTACTTTCTCTTTGTTCAGATATCTCGACGCGGAGCTCTTACCGGTGGTTATATCGACACTAAGAGGTCGAAGCTAGAATTGCACAAAAGCATTCGTGCACAACAGATGAACCGAGATCAACTGCAGGTGAGCTGGGTGCTTGTAGGATTCGTTTCATGTGGTGCGAGAATGTGATTTGTTATTGTTTATTATAGATGTCACTGGTTGAAATGCAACGGAAAGTGAATGAGAAAATGAGCGCTGTGGAGAAAATACAAATGGAGATTGACAAGGTATGCAAGTCTTATCTGCAATTGTGTAATTTCTTTGAACATTCACAGAAGCAACTCGGTTGTGTTGTCATGTTTTACCTGCTCATTATGTACTCACATTATCAAACGTGAGAGTATTTATGTGAGCTAAAGAAACAAAATTCGAATAAATTGTAGAATGGGGTTCTGTTTCACCTTGTAGTTTTTTTTGAAGCTGTTGCGACGCATTTCCTTAGTTGCAAAAGGAAGTCTCGCAGTTGTTATTGTTTCATATACATACAAATGTACATATACAGATTCTACACGTGTATCAGTGAATTGGTCAGGATGTGATTCTTAGATCGCATTTGGGTGAACAACAACTTATAATTTCGTAATTTGTACCTGGTCATTGCTTGGATCAAATGAAATTTCTTCATAATTAGGCTGACAATGATATGCGCGTGTACAAGCAACAGCATCGCAACCTCACAGAGAAGAAGCGTTATGCCAGTGAACAACTCCACGCGATGGGTAGAAATCGAGAACCAAAGGTGAGACAACTTTCAATTTCATACTATCAAGAAACTTGATGTTTAGCTGTAGCTACCCTCATTTTATCAGTTGATGCAATGCGTAGAATCTTCGATTGTTCAATTGAATTTGATTTTCCATCTACGCTTTCTATTTACCGTTGAAACCTCTCGCTAAGGTTGGAAGTGTGAAAAAAGCTCACCCCTTCCGCAAATTTAGAGATGTTTTCAGAATCCAACGTTTGAGTATTTCCCTCTGTTTCTTACTTTAGGATTGATAAATCGTAGAGCATTATTTTACGAGTCGCTGTTACAGAAAGCCCAACTGCTCAACCTACGAAATCGTGTGCGTGAGTTACGTGCCCAGTTGGAAGGATATGAAGGGCAAATTGGATCCGAGTTTCTTTCACAGCTCAGTAGAAACGAGCAGGCTGAGTGTGAGAGACTACAGGTAAGAAGTTGGTCCTGTTTGAAATCGAGCTGTGAATTTAATTATAATAAATATAATTAATTTTATATAATATACATATATATACATATATATATATATATATATACACATATATATATATATATATATATATACCAGTCTGGCCGTCCGGCTAACGCCGGACTTCCAGACTTCCACTGATGCTCGCTTCGCTCGCATACTCCGCATACGATGCAGAAAAAAGGTGGACAGATTTAGTAGATCCTGTATCCCCCGAGTAAGTCCATCGACTTTTGGAAGGCTCTCGATCGCGTGAGCGGTAGCCTTCCTCCACGTGGGAGAAGTAATTTCTTTTGATTGGCCCTAGTGGCCGTTGTTAATTGGACGTAGCCGATTCAGTGGAAATGCTCTCTTGAAATAATCTATCTTTAGCAGGTTGTTGTGGTAACTCAAGTGATAAGGGTCTGCCCATGTATAAAAACAGAGTGAAGGGTGGGGTCGATTCAGATAGAAATGGACTGGAATGAGGAGGGGAATGCGGATTGGAATAACGTGCACCTAGGTCACATAGGTAGAAGGAATAGCCGGAACGGGCGCCAGGTCACCATTCACGAAGAAATTCACCTAGGCCGTGACGAACTTCTTTTTCTGGACGCGGGCGCCCTTATCACAACGCTGGACCGTCATGCGTTTCCCCACCTTTGGGCGCCGGCGCACCCTTATCACAGTGGTGGACTCGTCTCCCCCACTTCTGGGCGCCGGCGCACCCTTATCACAGTGGTGGACCCGTCTCCCCCACTTCTGGGCACCGGCGCACCCTTATCACAGTGGTGGACCCGTCTCCCCCACTTCAGGGCTCCGGCGCATCCTTATCACAGTGGTGGATCCGTCTCCCCCACTTCTGGGTACCGGCGGGGCTTTACCACAACGTTGGCCCCGTCCCCCCACTTTTGGGCGCCGACGCACCCTTATCACACCGTTGGACCCGACTCCCCCACTTTTGAGTGCCGGCGGGGCCTTGTTACAGCGGTGGACCCGTCTCTCCCACTTCACGGCGCCGGCGCACCCTTATCACAGTGGTGGACCCGTCTCCCCCACTTCTGGGCGCCGGCGCACCCTTATCACAGTGGTGGACCCGTCTCCCCCACTTCTGGGCGCCGGCGCACCCTTATCACAGTTGGACCCGTCTCCCCCACTTCTGGGCGCCGGCGCACCCTTACCACAGTGGTGGACCCGACTCCAGGCGTTTTCCCACTTTTGGACGCCGGCGCACTCTTATCACATCTTTGGACCCGACTCCCCCACTTTTGAGTGCCGGCGGGGCCTTATCACAGTGCTGGACCCGTCTCCCCCACTTCTGGGCGCCGGCACACCCTTACCACAGTGGTGGACCCGACTCCAGGCGTTTCCCCACTTTTGGACGCCGGCGCACTCTTATCACACCTTTGTACCCGACTCCCCCACTTTTGAGTGCCGGCGGGGCCTTATCACAGCGTTGGACCCGTCCCCCCACTTTTGGGCGCCGGCCTACTCGACCTACTCGACCGTTACGATGTCACAGATATCAACTAATGTGTTATCGATGTTAGTTCACCGCTCAATACTGATTCGGAAACTGAATGGACTAATTTCGTAACGCTCTGACACACACGTACACTCACAGACAGACAGACTAAGCGCGTTATTATAAGTAGTGATATATATATATATATATAGTCGCGGTCAAAAGTATTGCAACAACTGGTTTTTCGAGTGTAACTTTTTGGGGGATACTTCAATTCGTGCAATTCCAAATATGTACTATGGCTTATTACCATCGCTTCCAAATAAATTGAACTTGCTTTCATCGGTAAACAAGACCTTACTCCAATCTTGGGTTGTCCAGTCCAAATGGCGGCGAGCAAATTGGACTCTTGCTCTTCTATTCTTAGCATTTATCAAGGGTTTCTTGGCTGGACGACGACCACTAAGATGTGCCGCACGTAAACGACGACTAACAGTACTGCGGCTGATGTTGAGTTCGTCGCTGTCATTGAATTCAGCCGCAATATCAACAGACGTGATACTGGGATCGGATTTGGAGAGCCGGAGGATGCGCACATCTTGACGATTAGAAGACAGTCGCGGTCTGCCTGGTCTCACAGCAATGGAATCTGACATCCTAGCTTCGAATCTTGAAGAAATACGAGATACAGTGCACTTCGGGATCTTTAGAATCTTTGAAATGGCCGTTACCGTCATTCCAGAGTTTTTCATGTCCACCACAGCTCTTCTGACAGGAATGGGAACCTCAGATTTTTTCGACATCTTTGAGAATTGACACCTTAACCAAAACCACTGTGGGACAAGCGGAGGATAGGCATGAGAAAAATTTACGAACTGAAAAACGTAAAGTGCCACTACCTCGCGAGAACGAACCTCCAACAAAATTCTCTCTTGCAGGGCTGCAACTGACCGCACGATGACCGCTTTTATTTTGCAAATTAGTTCCATCATATGCTTCAACATAATGGGCTATCATGATATGTATTGAGAAAGAAGTCGAGTTACACTCGAAAAACAAGTTGTTGCAACACTTTTGACCGCGACTGTATATATATATATATATATATATATATATATATATATATATATATATATCTGTATATATAAAGTAGAATGTATGTGTGTGTGTGTGTATGTATGTATGTTCCTTATAGAAATCGCGGAGGATGAACCGATCGGGACCAAACTTTGCATGCACATTCCTCATGGGCCGGCGGAGGTTTTAGGCTACTTCATGCCAGGCATTATAGATTGATTTATCGATTTTATTGATTTTTCGATATTTATGCCCGAGAGTGGGGAGGGACAGGTCTACTGGGGTTTGTCAATGCGCTGAACACGAATATGATAACCGTTTTGCACCAAATATCGATTTATCGATTTTAATGATTTTTCGATATTTTTGCCCGACAGTCGGTACGGACAGCTTTACTGGGGTCTATCAACGCGCTGAACACGAATATGATAACCGTTTTGCACCAAATATCGACTTATCGATTTTATTGATTTTTCGAAATTTTTGCCCGAGAGTCGGCAGGGACAGGTCTACTGGGGTTTGTCAATGCGCTGAACACGAATATGATAACCGTTTTGCACCAAATATCGACTTATCGATTTTTTGCTATTTTCGCCCATGGGGCGGTGAGGACATGCTTATTAGGGTTCCCCAATACGCTAAAAACGAATATGATAACAATTCTGCGCAGAATATCGAATTATTGGTATGATTTTTCGCCATTTTCGTCCATAGGCCAGTGAAGACGTGTCTACTGGGGTTTTCCATTGCGCTGTACAATGACAACTATTCCCCATATATCGACTAAGTAACTTCTTTTGCTCTTTCCCCGCTTTTGGAAAGGGAAGGGGTAAGAATGTGTTGACTGGACCAATCGAAAACGCTAAATCCTAAGTACGAATATGGCAACTGCTCTCCATGAATTTGACACTGAAATAACATTACTAACTTTTCGCTTACGGGTCGGTGGAAGAGGGTTACATGAGCCTGCTAATATGTTTACCACCAAAATTATATCCATCCGCAATGAATTTGTCGGCACTAGCAATTGTCCTCATTGGTATGAAATTGCCGGGGTAGTAAAACACCCGAGCGAAGCCGGGTATGCCGTCTAGTATATATATATATATATATATATATATATATATATATATATATATATCACTACTTATAATAACGCGCTTAGTCTGTCTGTCTGTGAGTGTACGTGTGTGTCAGAGCGTTACGAAATTAGTCCATTCAGTTTCCGAATCAGTATTGAGCGGTGAACTAACATCGATAACACATTAGTTGATATCTGCGATATCGTAACGGTCGAGTAGGTTTAATTTACCAGTACCGGAACGGGGAGACGGGTCCACCACTGTGATGAGGGTGCGCCGGCGCCCAAAGTGGGGGGAGACGGGTCCACCACTCTGATAAAGGTGCGCCAGCGCCAAATGTGGGGGGAGACGGGTCCATCACCGTGATAAGGGTGCGCCGGCGCCCAATGTGGGGGGAGACGGGTCCATCACCGTGATAAGGGTGCGTCGGCGCCCAAAGTGGGGGGAGACGGGTCCACCACTCTGATAAAGGTGCGCCGGCGCCCAATGTGGGGGAGACGGGTCCACCACTGTGATAAGGGAGCGTCGGCGCCCAAAGTGGGGGGAGACGGGTCCACCACTGTGATAAGGGAGCGTCGGCGCCCAAAGTGGGGGAGACGGGTCCACTGCTGTGATAAGGGTGCGTCGGCGCCCAAAGTGGGGGGAGACGGGTCCACTGCTGTGATAAGGGTGCACCGGCGCCCAAAGTGGGGGGAGACGGGTCCACTGCTGTGATAAGGGTGCACCGGCGCCCAAAGTGGGGGGAGACGGGTCCACTGCTGTGATAAGGGTGCGTCGGCGCCCAAAGTGGGGGGAGACGGGTCCACTGCTGTGATAAGGGTGCACCGGCGCCTAAAGTGGGGGGAGACGGGTCCACTGCTGTGACAAGTGTGCGCTGGCGCCCAAAGTGGGGGGAGACGGGTCTACTGATAGGGCTTCGCCTGCTCTCAAAAGTGGAGGAGCGCCTGAAAATATAGCTACCGATGCAAGAGGGATGCGCCGGTGTCCACTACTCAGGGAAATGTCATGAGTTAGGTCCATATTTGTTAAATCGATTCGATGGCGTCTAACATCAATCGTAAAAAAAAACTGGATGTCAGACCACTGCGCGGATTAGTATGCAATCCGTGTGAATCCTTCCTCCTTACGTCCTCCCCCGCGTTCTCCTCTTCTCATTTGTTTATGAACACACCGCACCCTCCACTTTTATATGTTCTAAATGACTCTTATGACTTGACCAGTTATAACAAACAAAGAATGATAGACCATTTTCTGCGGTCAATTCAGGTTGAACCGGTTATATTTAGTTACAAAAAGCTATTTCAGTTGAGCAAATGATAAAATTGCTTCGAGAAGGTTAATCCTCTTTGATAAGTGCATTTTTACATGAGAAAAAGCAATGGAAAGGGTGTGGGACACATTATAGCAAAAATGTGGAATAGCTGTGACTTTATTTGAATGAAGAAGAGATGAAGCCATGCGAGTGAAGCGAGCATTAGGAAAAGTCTGGAAGTCCGGCGTCAGCCGGACAGAAGTTGGTCCTGTTTGTAATCGAGCTGTGAATTTGTCGGACTAATTATAATTTTTTATTGCAGAGGGAAATCTTGGAGAAGAAGCAGAAATTGGATCAGGTGGCAAAGGAGCGTAGCGCACTCGAGACAACAAAACAAAGGCTTGAAAATCAATTGACCACGAATCTGCTTCGCAAACGAGATAGCTTGACTGCGGTGACTATTTACTTCATATTTTTCTATTTTTTATTCTATTGAGAGAGGTATAGAATCTAAGACATGCTGTGCTCATCAGCGTCATCAGCAGCGATTTCACTGAAGACAGCAGTAACAGGTGGTACATAGTACATATCTTTGGCTCACTTTTTCGCAGCAGAGAAAAGGGTACACCTTTGATAAGTATCTGAGATGTTTAAGATGTATAGAACATTATCCGATTATTTTTACATGTGATTGTCATGAGTAGTAATGTTGCTTCACTCTGACCACAATTCAGTGAGTACTGGATCATAGTGATTTTTTTTTTCAAAATGTTATGGTATGATCTGCAATCCTATCATCGACATACGCGGCTCATAAATTTTTTTTCCAGAGAATCAGTGACATCGCGGTCGACGAGAAACGACATAACTTGCAAGCAGAGTCGGCTGAACTCAATTCGGTTATTCAAAGGTGCGTTCGGGCTGGCAAGAAAATATTTTATTGATAAAATAAATAAATCACTACCACAGGTTGAATGAGATTGTGCGTCGTATTGCTGAGTTAGATGAATGTCTCATGGAATACGATGAAAGTGCAGAGAAGCTGAATAGAGAACTTGAAGATGTGCAGGTAGTGTTATTGTCTAGCTGCTGTAGGAAGCCTCTGAAGGTTTTTCCATCTTGAAAAAAGACCTCAGTATTCTATTTGACAGGAACAACAAAAGGATTTGGAGGCCCAGTTGGCAGACTTTTCTAAGCAAGCGGATATCATTTTCACGAAGCAAAGCACGCTGCAATCAAAGCGAGAAGAAAGTGTGAAGAAGGTATATAGACCTGTGATTCTACATATTTGTAGCTATATTTATAATGTGGCAAAATTCAGATTCGTGAACTTGGATCGCTGCCAACGGATGCGTTTTCAAAATACCAGGGCTTGTCGACGAAGCAGCTAGATAAAAAGTTAGCAGAATGTATGCACGAGTTGAAGAAGTACGAGAATGTCAACAAAAAGGTACGTTTTGCCTTCTCATATAGAATTTATTCGCTGTTTAATATGCTTTTCAAGGCTTTGGATCAATTTGTACAAGCCGCCTCCCAAAAAGAGGATCTCACGAAACGAATGGAAGAGCAACAAAAAAGTCAAAAGGTACCTTCTAATGCTCCCCATTCTTCACTCGGACATTTAACACTATATTCATGCTGTTACTAAATCTGATAGTGAGAATCCCGCTAGAAATGTTGCTAATGAATTCAATCTGTTCTCTTCAGTCCATTGAGGATTTGCTGCAAGCTCTGGATACGAGGAAATACGAGGCAATCCAACTTACTTTCAAGCAGGTTCGCATAATCCCTACTAACTATAGATAGTTAAAACAGCAGTATTCGTATAAGATCTGCAAAACTCGGATAACTCAACCCTTCTAGGTCTCGAAGAATTTTGCCGAAGTTTTCCAGAAATTGGTTCCAAATGGTAGTGGTTCTTTGGTAATACAAACGGGTAAAGATGTGCGTTTATTCTACTTCTTTATTATGGCAGATATCACTCATTCAGTAACTTTCTTTTTAGGATTCGATGGATGCATCACAGCCTGACCAAGTTCTTCACTTGGTTGAGAACTTTGTCGGCGTCGGAATAAAGGTTTTTAAAATATTTTCAGACATGTTTTGTATAGTGGCACAGTATTTCTTCGCCTGTTTTGATAGTGCTTTTACTATTCAACTGAAACCGCGCATTGTCTGAGAGTGAAAAAGATGAAGTTTCTTGCTCCAGGTGTCGTTTAACGGCAATTCCGAAACGAGAGAAATGGTGCAGCTTTCTGGTGGACAGAAGTCACTTGTTGCACTTGCGCTCATCTTCGCGATCCAAAAGTGTGACCCAGCACCATTCTATTTGTTCGATGAAATCGACGCTGCTCTAGACGCACAACATCGAAAAGCAGTAGCAGGTGAGCTAGTATATCTGTGTTGTACATACTTTTGAATACATATTTTGATTTTAAGACATGATCCATGAACTAGCGGAAAACGCGCAATTCATTACAACCACTTTCCGACCAGAACTGCTAGAATCGGCTGAAAAGTACTACGGCGTGAAGTTCAGGAACAAGGTTAGTAGGGTATTGTATGGTTGTGTAATTATCTACTGGGTGGCTGAAAATTACCCGTGCACCCCCATTTCTGCGGGGCTTCCATATTTTAATGCGTTCCTTCCTCAATTTTCTGGTAATTTCCGGCCATCCTTCACATTTTTCCTTTCAGTAAAGTGTGACGCGCTGAGCTCTTCGCGACATTGAGGCGCGAAAAGCTCGTGCTCCTGCGTTAGGTTTGTTTGCAGCGGGTTAAGTCACTTCAGATTTTGGCTTTACATCATACCAATCTGGCCGTCCGGTCCACGCCGGACTTCCAGACTTTTCCTAATGCTCGCTTCGCTCGCATGATTTTATTGCTTTTCCATTCTAATAGACTCACAGTCATGCCACATTTTTGCTATAATGCGTTCCACATCCTTTACATTGCTTTCCCTCATGGAAACAGGAGTTATCAAAAAGAATCAACCGCGTTTCTCAGGGCAATTTTATCTTTCGCTCAACTGAAATAGCTATTTGTAATTATTTGTGACCGATTCAACCCGGAATGACTACGGAAAATGATTTACCATTGTTTATTATAACTGGCGAAATGATAATAACCAGTTTGAACATATAAAAGAGGAGGGTGCGGTGTGTTCAGAAACAATGAGAGGGGAAAAACGCGGCAATGGATGTGAAATGGAGGGAATCACACGGATTGCATACTGCTCGCTGCTGACCTCTGACATTTAAGTGTTTCACGAACGATTTCAAGCGCTAGCGAACCGATCGAAGTCGGACGCAGGTGCACCCTTATCACACCGTTGGGTCCAACTCTAGGGGTTTTCCCACTTTTGGACGCAGGTGCACCCTTACCACACCGCTGGACCCTACTCTAGGCGTCTTCCCACTTTTGGACGCGCGCCCCTACAGCAACAGTGAACCCGTTATAGAGCATTTTCTTCACTCTAGGTCACGCCCCCTGAATTTCGTTTCACACTGACAAACTCACATGCAGAATAAGCCCGTTATTATAAGTCATGATATTTGAGGGAAATTGAAAAAAAAAAACGAGCAAAGAAGTGATTCTGGCTGATCCAGAAGTGTAGTTCACGAAAAAAAATCTTTGAAAAAATTGCGTTTTCTGCCTCCAATGCTGGTTAATTCTGGATGATTTCGTATTTTTATAACATTTTTCTTCTTGCAGGTTTCTCATATTGATGTTGTTACGAAGGAGCAGGCATATGATTTCGTAGAAGATGACACCACCCATGGATAATGTACATACAACCTATGGTCTTTAGGTGAAAGCTGTCTGTACAATACATTAAGAACTGTAATGTTATATTTTAGTGTACCATGGGTTGTAAACCATAACCATCTGATTGTTTGATACTCAGATCACTGCTGTACTATTGTCAAATTTTGAGATAGCTAGTTTTGCTTATGTTGTTAAGATCTACCGTAAGGGTAATACATTCTTGTATTATATCATCGATCTCTTGTTTAATAAATTGGTAAAGTGCAAATAGAGTGTACTGTTATGGGTGTCAATGCATAATGAGTTAAGGAGATATAAACGTAGGCCAAGCGGAAGTTTTTTGTATAGTTTGTAGTCGGAAATTCAACTGCTTAACTGAGGAAATATAAACGATCTTCAAGCAAGAGAAATTTTGCTTGCTACACGGTGCGTATCATAAATATACGCCCCCCCCCCCTCAAAAGAACGGTTTCAGCTTTCTCGCGCATCCTTGACAAATTTCTTTACGACCAATCAACTTGGCGGGCTCGAAAACCCAACTCCACCACGCTTCAGGTTACAAGGTAGAAAAATTGAGTGTAACCCGTGATTGGCCCCATCTTGCAGCTGTAACCACAAGAAGAGCGCCGGATTGAGCGGATTGTTCTGAGCGCCGTTGCATCCATCAACGGGGTTCGAGCCAGTTACTGACTCCTACCTCTAAATTTGCCGCGTCCGTTGTCTTCTTAGACCTGCTCCTAGGATCAAAGAGTCTCATAAAATCGCACGGCTACAGTTGGCCAGGAAAAACACGGCGACAGACTGGTCAAAGTTAGGCATTATTCTGTGAAGCTTCTGAAGACCAAGAATTCGTGTTCGAATGATGTTCTCTAATGAGAAAGAGCATTATTTGGGAGGCACAGACGAAAACACTTACTACTGGATAGATCTCCGCAGCTCCTCAGCGAACGGAATTTTGGATGTGCGATATGGCGCAGTTATATTGTGGGGCTACTTCTTTCAAGAAGGAGTGCCCGACATCGCTTTTGTTTGAACTCGAATGAACTCATCGACACTCAGGAGATATTCGGCGTCAATACCTTACCTTCTCTTGGCAGGCGCAGTTCATTTTCTAGTAGAAGAACACGGCTTTGTGCGTCGGTCGTTCGAAATCGGCAAGTTTTGAGAGCCACATCGTGACAGTCATGGCTTCTTTCACCTGCCAGCCCACCTGTTCTGAACGGGAAAGTCAGAATCTTGCACGAGTTCAGCATGGCACTTGATTTCCGTGCAACTCGCCTGGCCGTCTTGCCGCTACAGAGACCCGCATGGTGAGGAGCCCTTATCTGTCTCTGTTCTGCCCCAGAAGGCTCCGGTCCTTCCGATATTGAAGGTTTAATTTAGGTGCACTTGCCAGTGCCTATTGAAAAGTGCAAAATTGAGATAGGAATTTTCGGTTATGCACATGGCTCTATTCATTTTTTACTGTGGTGCCCGTATCATTATGATACGCTGCAAGATGTGGTCAAACATGGGTTACACCTAATTTTCCATTTTGCATCCAGGAGTGTGATATAGTAGGTACACATGTGACCGAATCGAATATATTTGACGAAATTTTTGAGTATTCGAATATTCGGGTAATTCATTCATTCGGCTTTTCGAAAAATGGGCATATTCGAACTATTCATTCAATCGGGTTGTTCATAATTAGAGTTATTCGACAGTGTTTATTCATCTACAGACTTTTTGGCTTTGAAGAAAGCTATAATCGAAGACAGCCATTCTGTGGCGATCTAACGACATTATGTAATGCAAGCACGCCTTCGGGCAGCTTATGTATCTGCAGGATCTTACTCTATAAAGCGCAGACCACCCCCCCCCCCCCAACCTCTTTTGCCCGCCGCCACGGGCTCAATTGCGAAAACTGACACGCCCAATGACACGCCCATGATATATGTATGTGTACAACATGGAAATCTTCAATTAGGACATCTAATTTGCAACGAAAACGTTATATCTTGGATTTTTAAAGCAGAATGGGAGAGCCACTGATGCATTAAGTAGTAATAGCAGTTAGAAATTAACGGTCAGGGGAACAAATGGTGCACTTCATGAGCTTAATATTGTGCTTACAAAATAGGAATAGAACGTTCACGCAGTTTATTCCTGTTAAAAGCTAATTGTGCCCGAACCACAACAATTTCGACTTTCAGCGCTATCCCAAATGAAAACGACTTGACCACGTGAGGACCTATGTTGCTACTCATACAAAGGAACATGTAACATAATAAGAGTTAACCTCCAAACCGTTTAGGAGCTACGTAGTTTCGCAGAAAGTCACTGTCATCCGCGAAGCGCGGCGAAGTTGAGTTTACCTAGCCCGGAGGTAAAGTGGCACACGGGTCCTATCTATAATACATATCCATCACATCTGACCTTCGCCAATGTGAACGTTCAATTAGCAACAAAAAATCAATAAGAAATGGTAAAAACAGGTGATTGGAGATTGTCAGGCCAAAAATTTTTTTCTGGATAGACATGTTTTGCTGATATTTTTTGGCAAAAATATACATCTATCTCATAAAACTAGGTTATCACAAAGATAAGAAAAAAAAGTTCTATTCTAAAATGTTTGCCGAATGCTTTTGCATAGTTGGTATACTCACACTCCATGAGAAAGAAACATGTGAAACTGTCTGTAATTTAGGGTTCGGATTGAATGAGTTACTCTGTGCACCTGTTTCTGGGTTAGTGACACTGCTTGTTCAGTACATTCTGAAATTCATTGTGATACCCTATTTTATTGTGATAGATGCATATTTCTGCCAAATACCGTTATCGCTCATGGAAAATGAGCATTAGCACAATATTTTCTCCTGAACTTCTGCGGAGAATTTTCAAAAAGAAAAGGAAAAAAATTCAAACCATGTGCAAAGATGTCATCTAAGGTGAGATTCATTCCTGAACATACACCTTTTTTCAGATTTGAGAACAGTTTTCTAGGTAGCATGTAGAAGGCTTCTGGGAGCACAAGTAATTGCACGACTGAGGAGCAAAACTACTTCTTGAAATCACTTACAAGGGAGGTGCACGAACTTAAGCTGCGCTTTCGGAACGAGACATATATGGTTGGAAAGCTTATCTTGAATGATTTTAAAGATTATATTTGAAATTTGCTAAATGGTTAATACAAGCTCAAAATTCCACTTCTTGCCATATTGACATATATGTACCTCCTTCAATCACGGCTTGGCAGCTGGATAGCCGAGTGGATAGTGATGCTGACACATAGGATGAAGTCAAGGGTTTGCATCCTGTCCCCAATTTTGCTTTGCAAACTTCAAAACTCCTCATCTTCTATCGCCAGGTCACAGTAAGCGTCATCACGTAGAACTCTCTCAAAAGCCTCCGCCATTCTGTGCTCTTGGCGAATTGCGTTGGTGCTATCACCCCGACCAAATCTGGCCAGAGCAAAACCGCAACCACGCATGAGTAGTCGAACATGTGAGGTGGTTATAATAGAATGAGAAAATGACCGAATAGATGATATGGCACATCAAAATACTTGGTCTTTGCAGCGACATTGCACTAACACCCAGTATAGAGCAATTTCCCATTATTTTCAAAGCAGCACTCATAGCTATCGCTCATTTATCTCCTGAACAGTTCCGCACTCTGTCAAAGATTAGCTACTAAATTTTGCAAAACTTAATAACCAACCAATGCAAATTTACAGGCGATTATGATCTCAGGACCCCCATTTCTGAAGTGGGACCAGTTGATCCCTTGGTCCCTGCTGGCCGCTAGAATGAGACCCACCAGTGGGTCCCAGTGTCGTCAACGCACCCGTGGGTCTCATTGTCGCAAATGTGTTTAAAATATTTTGAAACACATGGTTAGTTACCACAATTGAGTCTCGAACGAGGCGACTCTGACCAACTCGTCTGATCACTGGGCAGGACGAACGCAGACCAAACGGTGTAATGGTTCGAGTAGAAACCCTAGCAGCAACGGTTGCCAGTTCCTGCCATCCTCCCCTTGATTGCTGCCGTCCCTCAGCGATTACTGCTAAAGTGCTAACAGCTCGAGCAGCAATCGAGGGGAGGATGGCAGCAACTGGCAACCGTTGCTGCTAGGGTTTCTACTCGAACATTATTATGTACTTAACTTTACTTACTTTACTTTCATTACTCATTCATTATGCCGTTCGGGCTGCGTTCGTGCTGCACAGACATCTGCTGCGTTCGTGCTGCACAGCCAACTGAGTCTATACTCAGACTCATTTCGCCATTCACGACAGATATCTCTTGATGGCGGTACTCAAGTCGTTTTCTGCTCACCGCCGCTCTTCCGGGTGGCACTGATTTATGCGGCCGTAAGTGAGGGAATGACGTGCGTGCTGACGCGTTGTTGTAACACAGGCCACGACCTCGCGTTGAGTGGGTATCAACACGGCAGCACCCATGCGGACGTCAATTGATCTACAGCGGATGCTGCTGCTGCTGCTGCGTTAGCAAGATGCGCTTGTCACGTTGCTATGTCTGAGACGTCAGTCCGTCGCGGTGTTGGACCTCAGTCGCTAACTCTCCGCCGAACTCTATTCTCCTCGTGTTCCTCTGGGATGTCGTGACATTGCTCTTTGACGCTTTAATTTGTGTTCGGAGTTAGAAGCGGCTGGCGGCTCCCTGGGGAATATTCAGAAATTGGCAGGCGATAGCTTGTTTTCTGTCTGTTCTGAAATTAGATCACCAGAAATATGCTTCACTGAAAGAAAAAAAATACGGAAGAGTCAGCGGTTGTCTGTTGTTATCCTCAATCTCAAAAGTGGTACGATGACTTAGTTTTGGTGCTTACACATGCAGTTTGTTCAGTAAATGGCAAGCGTTCGATTTGCGCTTGTTACCTGGCCCAGCACCGCATGCCTGAACATACTATTTTCTTCTCAAATTTCCCTCCAGTTTTCGCTATCCAGCACCTATCGGTGAACGTGTCAGAGGCAACCGAGGAGTTGCTTTGAGCATTTGTTCTTCCATGAGTAATAGTAATATTCAATCGCGTTTGAGAAAATAACTATGCCATTCACTTTAATAACTGTTCAGAGATTTTTTTGAATATTTTCTCTAGATTTTTGCTCGGAATTATTAGTCGTTCTATAAAAACTCTAAAAAAAGATTTTCGTTGTTTCTTGAAGATTCCTACCATTATGTTAAGAATTATGAATAATCAAGGTGCTTTAGTCCCATAATAAAAGCTTCTAATCCAACGCTTGGAGCAATCTCTTCAGCCAACTTCAAAATGAAGCATAGGAGTCTGCAGCGCCCATATTTATGAACACCTAGGAATGGCTATGGTGTGGTCTTCCACGGTGCTGCTACCGGCGTGTAAACGTGGAATTCCCATCAATAGGCCGGAAAGGCTCGTGATGGTTCCACGAACATCAGCTTTTCGATTGGAATACTCCTCGCAAAAACAATCTACGATACAATCTTCCGGGAAATGTTCAGGAGTCACGAACAAGGAAATGGACCCACTCACGCACATGCCGCACCTTCTGTGTCTTGGTAATCGGATGACAGGGCTCATGAGCGTTCTCGAGAAGACGTCGGCTTTCCCGGAAACCCAGTCTGTACTTCGAATTTCACGAGCGAGAAGCGTTGCCTTTTTTCCGACAATTTAACCTAGTGAGAGAGGAAGATGAACTGCAGTGAGGTACAGCCATTTTGTCCAGGACAATCAGTTATTCTCGAATTGCTGGGAGGTGGCATAATTTTCCGGGAAATTTTCCACCAGAATCAGAGCATTCCCCGCATTCTATTGATGCTCCTATAGATAACTGTTACATGTTGGTGATCCTAGGAGTCGTTTCGAATTTTCTATTCGATTTAATGGGCACAAAAGTGAAGTGTCCTAGTGTGAACATACGCTCACACGGGTGGGTGTATGGGATTGCTTGATTGCAGGCCGTATCCTGCAAATTGGGTCCAGACAAAAGCCCACATTCCAACGACTGGGAAGCGCATAAGAGGCAATTTGAGGCCGCCTCTGATAAATAAGTCCCTTGCCCACATTGGAGAGGAATCTCTCTTCCTCAACGATTCCGGAGTCAGATTTTGCGACAAGTCGGCCGATGAACACCACGTCGCGTCTGGATAAAATCATGGATTGTGCTGAAGCGACGTGCTTCACCATTATAGTCCGGGTGCTGCGAAAAGTATGCAAGGACTACATATTGGACCTCAAAGGCCATTCGAAGGAGCTCAAATACCGCTCGATCCGTCTAGCGTCAATGGACATCGGGACGTTGGCAGGAAGGAGCCGTGAACTTGCCGCGACACTGAAGAAGCGGAAAATCGACGTCGCCGGCGTACAAGAAACTAAATGGAAGGGCTAAGAAGACGCGCGATATTGGCGATGAGTACAAGCTTATCTACTACGGCACGACATCTGGCCGCAATGGGGTTGGTATCATTGTCGGTGAACGCTACCGAGACTTCGTTACCAGCTTCCAGCGCGTTTCCGACCGCCTGATGTCTATCGCGATCACAGAAGGAAGCAGCGTGGTGAGGATTGTCTCTGCATACGTACCACAATGCGGCTGCACCGATGACAGGAAAGAACATTTCTACGGCAGTTTCGAAGCACTGCTACAGGGTTTCGATAAAAACGAATACGTAATGATAGGTGGAGACTTCAGTGGGCACGTCGGGTCCACTACAGATGGTTATGAGAGATAGCATGGAGGACAAGGTTAAGGCACACAAAAGAATTGTACACAAAAGAAAGGTCTCGACTTTTAAGTACCTTGGATTCCGTATCACAGCTGAGGTAGCACTCTAGTTGAAGCTGAGTATCGAGCGAACACTGCATGGATTAAGTGGAGGCAGCTAACAGGAGAGGTTTGCGAGAGGAAGATCCCACTGCAATTGAAGTCAAAGATATACCGCACAGTGGTACGAGCTGTGGCATTGTATGGGGCGGAATGCTGGCCGACCACCTCGAAGCACGAGCGGACTCTCCATGCAATGGAAATGCGAATGCTCCGTTGGACCCATGGGCTCACGCGTCTCGACAGAATTCGGAACGATGATGTGCGCGCGATGTTCGGTGTAGCACCAATCGTAGCGAAGATGCGTGAGGCTCGGCTACGTTGGTACGGTCACGTGCTGAGAACTGACAACAATTCACTCTCGAAATCGGCTATGAATATCACCGTGGCTGGGCGTAGACCGAGAGGCAAACCGAAAACTCGATGGCTAGATAGAATAGAGGAAGACATGCGGATACTGAAGCTCATAGATGAAGATGCTTCTGATAGAAGAAAATGGCGCAACCACACGAGAAACGCCGACCCCTGCTCTTGGAACATGGCTAGAAAGAAGAAGATGAAGAGTGAAGTGTCCTAGATTACATATTGTGGAAGCGGTACTATTGTACTTGAGCCATCGAGACATCGAGCCCAAACTCAAAACCATGGATTCCTCTGAAAACTTGCAGGCAAGGGTAATTGGATGTGCTGATCACGAATATCATATTCATTGCGCATGGTGGTATCGATTTTATTGATTTTATCGATTTTTTTTTCAACTTCGACTCGTATCTCAAATCTCTCTGAAAAAGTGCTTCAAGAGGTTTTTGAAGTTGCTGATCACAAATATAATAACCGTTTTGCATCATAGTCTCGATTTCGTTGGTTTTCTCCAGATTTTTATCTGTAGGGCGATGTAATCGCCGACTTTACTGGAGTTTTGCCGATCAAGTCGACCTTTCCTTGTGAAATCTTCATCATATTTGTAACGAGCACCTTCAGAAACCCCAGCAGGCAAGTTCTCAGAGAGATCCGGGAGGAGGTCCATACTTGGGAAAACATCGATAAAATCAATAAAATCGATACTATCATGCGAAGTGAATATGGTATTCGTGATCAGATTACCCCCGTATGCAAGCTTTCAGAAGAATCCATGATTTTGAGTTTGGGCTCGATAGTGGGGCCGCTCAAGGACAATAGTACCGTGAAAGCCAGCAAGAATTGAAAGAATTCACCATTGCTCGTGTGAAAAGCCTTAGATTCCGCGAGAATGCGATCAGCTGTATGTATTTCCCAGAACTGCCACATACTCCACTCTCAAGAAACCCGCCAAACATGAACTTGTTGTGAGTTGATCTGACAGCGACATGTCAATCCTGCATTACAACTCTCTTCGTCTGTTTTATTGTTGACTATAGCTGTCTAAGAGGGAGTTGCTATCCTCCATTGCTAGATTTCTCTTTTGAGAAGTTTTTTTTTGTGGATTTTTCATAGGATATCCGGAATTTGGAAGCAATCCAGTCTCAAATGGAACAAGTTCTACTACACTGTCGTGTTTATCTTGCTTTGTTTTTATCTATTCATTCAAGTATCACGATTGATCACATTGTAAGGCTATAAGGAGAAAATATTAGTATAAAATGAGGAAGCCGTAAAACCATGGAGAGATCAAGAGTGCTTATGCACTTTGCCGTCCTCAGGTAGTGGATTCCTATCTTCTGGGAAGTTGCTTTGCCCTCATCTTGCTACTGCGCTACCCTTCTCTATGACACACCAAGTGCTTACGTTGCACCTTGCATTCATAACCTGGCACAAACAGTCAATCACGCAATGAACGCTACCTCAGCTGCTCAGGTTGACGTCAACGACCACATCTCGAATAACCAACATCTGCCGTTTCAAATAAAAAATGGCACGCAAACTACTCACGTTTCATTAGATATTCATTACGTGCCGTTGGTGATGACTGATGAAACCCTAGTTATTTTTACGTCTTAAAAATAAATAATTAATTTTCTGCTGTTTACGATAGGCAATAGCTGACATGGTGACATCTGTTTGCATCTGTTCCTCCTTGCTGCCTTGTCCTCATTTTGGTGTCGAAACCTCTGAGTCAATGGAATTCTAGGAAATGTTATCACCATGCGTATCAGCTTCGAGCCGTTCAGAATTAGAGATTACACATTGTTCCGCGGGTTTACGTGATCGAAATTCGCTTCGAACAAGCCTACATACTTAGTCTGTGTATATGTATGAAAGCGAAAGTTTGTGTGTGTGTGTGTGTGTGTGTGTGTGTGTGTGTGTGTATGTGTGCGTGCGTGTGGTGTGTGTGCGTGTGGTGTGTGTGTGTGTGTGTGTGTGTGTGTGTGTGTGTGTGTGTGTGTGTGTGTGTGTGTGTGTGTGTGTGTGTGTGTGTGTGTGTGTGTGTGTGTGTGTGTGTGTGTGTGTGTGTGTGTGTGTGTGTGTGTGTGTGTGTGTGTGTGTGTGTGTGTGTGTGTGTGTGTGTGTGTGTGTGTGTGTAAGTACGTTTGTATGTTATATTTGTATGTTAGTTATAGAAGCCACGGAGTGCGAACCGATCAAATTTCGCGTGTAGACAAATTTTGCGTGTAGACCCTACTTGGCCCGCGGAAGTTGTAGACTACTTTCGACTCAATCTTATCGAATGGTTTATCGATTGTATCTATTTTATTGACTTTTCACAATTTTTGTTCGGAGGTCAGTGAGGGCATGCTTGCTAGGGTTCTTCGATACGGTGAACACGAATATGACAACATCGGTTTATTGATTTTATTGATTTTTTTTCGTTTTCGCTCGGGAACAGGCGCGGACATGTGCGCAGTGGTTTCTTATAACACTGAACATGAATATAATAACCGTTTTGCACGAGATATTGATTTATCGATTTTATTGACTTTTGCTATTCCAGCCCATGGGACGGGGAAGACATGTCCCCTTGGGTTCCTCAATAGGCTGAACACGAATATGACAATCATTTTGCACGAAATATCTATTTGTTGATTTTATCGATTTTTCCCGTTTTCGATTGGGGACGAGCGAAGACACGTATATTGTGGCTTCCCAGTACGCTGAAAACGAATGTGACGTCCGCTTTGCACGAAACATTGATTTATTGATTTTATTGGCTTTTCGCTTTTCTATCCCAAGGGACGGTGAGAACGTTTCTACTGGAGTTCCTCAATACGCTGAATATGAATGTGACAATTATTTAATACATCAATTCAGTGTCATCGAAATAATTTTGCTGACTTTTCGCTTGCGGGTCAGTGGAAGAAGGTCACTTGAGATTTACTAATATGCTGATCACTATAACTATAGGCAATAGCAATTGTCATCAGCAGTGTGAGGTAGCTGATGTAGTAAAACACCTGAGCGAAGCCGGGTATGCCGTCTAGTAGTCTATACGGTGAATCCAGGTGAGTTCAACGCGTGCATCCCCTAGCACTTCATTTGAGAATGTGTTTTTCAGGAATGATCTCTGCATTATTGGTTCATGTAGAGAGTATAATTGTTTTTCATGGATAACTGTAGATATTCTTTTTTTTTTGAGGTTTGAAGCATTCCTAAATATTATTTGCTCTTTTTGCACGAACATATTTTTAGTGAGGTGTTACTACTATGGTAACATGTGCCATCTCTCTGTTGTCTTCTTGTTCGAAACAGGAGGATGTAAATATGAAAGGATATAACATTTCAAATTTTTCTGATACATAGTTCATTTGCGAGTGGCGCTGAAACACTTACAAACACATACAAAAAACAGGATATAGTGTTACCCCGTCCTCATTTTTTCGCCTTGGAAACCAAAATTGCGAGGTTGTGGTGCAGCATTACATACATATGAATCATGTGCATACATGGGAAGCACATAATTTTCCTCCGATTCAAATGTAGATGGGTGAGGCGGCTCTCTGTCTTGGGAAATACCTTCGCACGGTGGCTTCCGTCACTGCATTGACTTTCTTCCACAAGCATTACATATGTACTTGTGCTTATTTCCAATTCATTCATTCTCGGCCACATCCGACCATCTTCTATAGCTACATTTATAGTGCATCGGAGTCCGATTGGGTCGGATTACAAGTGACATGTATCGATCTTCGGATAACGAGGATCAATACGTATCTCTTGTTATTCGACCGGGTCGGACTCCGAGACACTATAAATAAAGCTTATGCCTGTTTCTTAATTTCAGACTAGGAGGCGGGTGGGGGAGGCCTTCCCATCCTTATTTTTTGGTTCTCGTCTAGGTCATTTTCACGATGTGTCGTTCTGACCATGTCGTGGATTAGTTTTGAAACCGCTCTTCTGATACCATGACGATGGAGTTCTTGGTCCACGCGGTCCTAATATTGCGCAGAGGGATCAGCACTAAATTTGTGAGTACTAATCATCATCCTTGAATGGGGCGTTCGTTTAATATCTTATCTCAAACATACTGTCACCTTCCATTCGTGACTATCGGGTTTACGTGTCGGAATAGTCTGTTGTACGTCGCTGAGCAGGGGTGGTTTTCTGTCTACATGCTCAAGACACATTCTTCTATTATCTGACACTATAACGGTTTCGAAAGAATGGCGACTCTTTACACAGCAGAGAAGAATTCGGTCGATGGCGGCTCGCGCACTTACTATGTCTGCCTTGAGTAGGTGCGCTGCCAGTTAAAAATAATTTTTCAAAAATAAAAAATTGGAGTATACCAAACAATTCATATATTTTCTAAAGCGCCATGAAGCGCTCTTTCACATGAATACACATGCCCTGCCAAAAATAGTGAAACTGAGGAAAATAGAGGGAGAAACGAAAACGAATGCAGCGGACATTTATAATTCCTCAACCTAATAATTCATTAGCTTCTCAGAAAAACAAAAAGCAATCTTTTCCAAAAATGCCACCATACCTGTCGCAAGTCCGGTGACCTCCTCGGCTTCTTAGGCGGAGATGTGGCTGGCTCGTTGTTTTCCTTGGCAAATGAATGACTGGAGTCAGCCACGATTGCTTCAGCGATGACATCATACAAAGTTGTGAGAAACTGCTGCAAAATTCTAGGAATAATGTGGAAGAAGGCTTTTAGATAGCGCAAAATCCGACGATCATAAACAGACTTCTGGTTTTTCATCGAAGAAGAATTCCACCATAGCACAATCGGTGAGGAATTCAAACATAAACAAAGAAGTGGAAGCACATTCAGCTACTGGCTACGGTTCTATTAGCCTATAAAATAGTAACTCATGGAATTGCGCTGCGTGCCATTGCGCGCCCCAATGCGAAGAAGCGCGCCCCGGCAAGGCGCGAGAATCGAGACGATTTTTGAATTGTCGTTCTGATTCCTTATATTATAGATCTGCCAAATTGTTGAATATCCCATAGAGCTGGAAGGAATTATTCTTGTGAGCGGAACTGTCTCATGCAATCCTAAGTTACATTGTGTTATGGTATCGTATATCTCAGTTTTTAATGAAACTGACGTGACTTGCCTTAGAAAGGAGGATGGTTTGGATGTTACATTGTGACTGATAGACGAAAGGGTAATCGTTGCTTATAACTCTCCACTGTTCATGAGAGTAAATAACGTGCTATTATATTAAGCGTAAGAAGCGTAGTAGAAGTTCGAGTAAAAACTTGTGATTGAGCGTGGGAAAAAAGCGGGGTCTCCGCATTGGCTAGCTAGATGGAGAATAAAATTAGTGAAAATACCACTCGAAATAATAAATAATTAATGAAAATTACCCGAAAATAATAACAAAAACAATCAATCAAAAATAAGCTAACACAAGACTTATTTTTCGTATGGTAATTTCAAGAATCTGTATGTAGCGATTTTTAATGGCCTGCGATGAATGGCCCCAAGTTCATTTTCCTAAAGTTAATGCACCGGCTTGAATATTGTAACCTCCTAGACATTTTCCCTACGTAGAACATCCATTTTTCCGTTCTAAAACTTTTTTTTTTGATTTCATTATAGACGAACCTTTCCTAGAGATGAATTCGTGGGCGTTAGCATCACAATTATTATCTGGATAACAGCGCTGTACGTGGCAAACAAAAAATGGACCCGAGACTCGAGGTGTCATTCTCATTCCCTGTGGCGTCTTCTTCCTCACGCGCGTTCTCCTGCAGTCTCATGAACCAGCAGCGGTCAATAACCGTCAATCTTGCCCTGGCGGCATTTCTGCTCGCAACAGGCAGCTAGGCGGTAATTCTTTTTCTTCTCGAGGGTTATGATAAGACTGAGGGATGTCTCATTTTATCGAGGCGCATATGCGACACCTGTGTGAGCACTACGCAGTGATTATGGCACTCTCAAAAATAAGGGCAACAGCTGTCGCAGAGTTCACTGAGATGCTTCATAATTCCTTTTCCCTGCCTTTAATTATGATCACTCCTTGTTCAAAGGCTTACATAGCTAATGTTTATTTGATTTGTGGGAAGAAAAATCGACTTACAACTTTTATAGAAGGTTTATTTCACTCTGATAACTGTGCAACGCGAACGCAGCCCGAACGGCGCAATGGTTCGTTTAGAAACGCTAGCAGCAGTGGTTCCCAGTTGCTGCCATACTCCCCTCAGTTACTGCCAACTCTCAGCAATTGCTGCTGAAGGGATGAAAGGTTGAGCAGCAATCGAGGGGAGGATGGCAGCAACTGGGAACCGTTGCTGCTAGCGTTTCTAACCGAATCACTACGCCGTTCGGGCTGCTTTCGTGTTGCACCGTTATCAGAGCAGATGCTGAAGACAAGTACAGTGTCAATTTTGTACCATGACCCCATTTTTATAGGGCTACGGGCTATACGGCTAGGTGTAGGGTAGTTCACACTGTGTCACAGAATCTTCCTGGAAAAATCTCACATGACTCCCTTATTAAAGGTCTCAGCCAATTTTTTTCTAAACATTCGATTCCGTGAAATATAGGCAGTGGCGATTTGTGAGCCCTACAGCATATGTTCCAGTAGGACGTAGGTAATTAAGCAGTTCGAGTGATAAGAAACAAGGACTGATCCATTTTATCTACACTACCTGTCAGCTGATCAATCACATGGTGTTGGTTTTTTCGAAGGAAGTTCAGCGCCTCAGTTGCTATCCGAGCTCATGTATCATGGAGCATATTCCTGAAGCATTGATTGGTAAGTGTGGATAACAAGGATTTTCTTTCGCTGCAAACGACAATTTCCAGTTGCTAGGTGTAAATGCCATACACTGGTTACGGCATGAGGACAATTTGTACCAGCTGCGTGCGTCAATCGCGCATCAGTCGCACGCATCCATTTGCAAGGGATGTTCCATGAAGACCGGTCTACGCGGCATGTACATATATTCTCAATGAAAAGAACGCGCTGTCGCCGCGAGGCCTTAAAACGCGGGCTTTAGCCGTTTGGACAACAAAAAGTGTCCAACGACGTGTTCAGACATGTATAATCATGGTAGAGCATGGTTTTCCTGCACTTTGCAAGCAGCGTCAAACTTTTTCTTCCCCTTTTTTCTTCCGCCGAAAATTTAGCACCATTGACACCTCATGTGAATGTACTTCATTGCTTGAACAGCAACTGCAGCTGTGTTGTATTAAAGGCAATTTATACTGGGTGCGTGCGACTGACGCGCGTGCGTCTATATGACGAAGAATAGGGTCCAGTCGCATAGCAGTCGCATCGCAGTCGCAGCTCAGACGCACGCGTTTACGGCCTCGCGACGGCCGCGCGTGCTTTTCATTGAGGATGCCCATGCCGTGTTGACTGGTCTTCATGGAAAATCTCTCTCGAATGGGTGCGTGCGACCGACGCGCGACTGACGCACGCAGCTAGTTTAAATTACCCCTTATGAGGAACCCTTAGGGCTAGAACAGAAATATGAATAAGGCAGGCATTGCTTGCAAACTGTAGATCATCAAGCCCTATCCCAGTTATACGTGTCTAACCACGTTGTTGGACACGTATATACATTACTTGTTTGTTGTGTTTAGACGATTACACACGTCTAAACACAACAAACAAGTACGGTTGGACACTTTTTGTTGTCCAAACGGCTGAAGCCATAAACGCGTGCGTCTGAGTTGCGACTGCGATGCGACTAGGCCCTATTCTTCATCATATAGACGCACGCGCGTCAGTCGAACGCATCCAGTATAAATTGCCCTATAGTATTGTCCTATTGTCCTAAAATGCACTTCTGTGTCGCTTTCTCACGTTGAAATGCACGTTTTGACAGAAATGCTTGTCCTTTGTCTATATTTCTGAGCCACATATGGAGATTCAATCCAATGTTTTAACACATAGCGGGCAATGCGACCAAAAGGGTGAGTCGTATGGGTTTGAACCCTTTTTCTTCGAGAGGATTCCTTCAGATTTTCCCTATCAACGTCATTTTACACGGCAATCACGAGAATGATGTACATTTCGTATCAGAGCGGAGTGCTGTAGAGGTACCGTACATGAACTGTAGAGGTACCGTACATGAACTGTTTCCTCTCAGAATCTGGCAAAATTTGACATTGTTGGGTTATTTGACGTGCTGAACACAACAGGAACATCCCATTCATGTATGCTGCAGGACATTTTTGTTATTGTGGGCGTACTATAAATATGATTTCCACTGCTTGGAAAGTAACGTTACAAGAAAGCCTCAGCGTGAGAAGTAAACTTCATATTGTTTTCAGTCCACCGAATAACCCCTTGTTACAGTCGTGTCCGCGAAAATAAGGCGAAAATTCACTTTGGTTCAGAAACGTAGAACCCGCATTATGGTCCATGTGTTAGTTCATCCTGAACCTGTCATAAACTCTCTGAAACCAGCTTTACTCACGATCAAGAGAATACTAACAAAAAAAAGTTGCCATGGTTGCCAGACCACCGAGTTCCCATCCACTTAGCGTGACGAATGACACATCGCAGATGCCCGTTGTTTAGTCTAAAATCCTCTGAACGATAATACACTGCAAATGTGGCCTGTGCCATGAGCATGAAACTTTATGTTAGATGCATTAGTTCTGATTCCTTATCTACTTTGCTGTAACGACAGCAATTTGCGGAAAATTTGAGTGAAAATTTATTTATTTATTTATTTTATAGAAGTGTGCCGTCAAAAATCATAGAGCAGATACTGATATGTGCACTGCAGTATAGTATATGATAGAGAAATCAACCCAGAAGGTGATGTGGTTGAGCATTCATCTTATAAGAATAAGGCCGGGTCAATAGTGTCATCTATACTTGGGACCGAATAAAAAACCGAATAATTTTGTTACTTTGATTAACGATTCAGGAAACAGTTTCAACATCAAGACATTCGAGAAGATGAAAGCCTTAAATCTCTAATGTTGAAACATTGGAGATTTCCATTTCTTCGAAATATTCGATATTCGAAAGCAAAAATATTCGATTTCGAATAATTGGAAATTTCGAGTGTTCCAACATTGGAGTCCAATATAGTGCTGTACGAAAGAGAAAAAGAGCTTTATGGCTCTCTCATCCTCGAAGATCTAGACCTGTAAATTGTTCTCTAAATTGTAAATTAAATTAACAAAATTATTCGGTTTTTAGTCGGTCCCAAGTATAGTGTCATCCCTCGTGAACGTATGTAGATTTATGATTTGTAGTAAGAGGTGCTAGATTTTCAATAGTGGCAGTATAATTGAACGGCTACAGAGAAAAGCACTGGTTAGTATACCTAAACGTACCATGATGTGAGATGGTGGAATGTACCATGTAATGGCCAGCATGTTCACTCTCATGCGACTGAAATAAAATGGTAAGGATCGAAGCGTCAGGTCTTAATTCCATAAGTACCCCGGCGGGGAGAACCCTCTTTCAGCTACCACTTGTGGTCGCAACTCATGGCGTTAGTACATATAGCAGCGTGCTAATAGTAGTGGAGTTCTGTATGAAGTCCAGCAAGAGAGTATAACTTGTAGTTTAATGGATATAAATACTTTAAAAATATACTTTGAGAAAATGTAGTTCTTAACGAAGTTGGTGTTAAAATTCATGTGTATCAGCAATATCTAACTGCACCTGCGCAAGTTGCTCGCGGCTTGCTCACTTCTGAATAAACTTCTTGCATCGTGAATAAAGGGTGTCACAGCGCCTTTTCCAGATAATTTCGTTGATCACATTGATCCTAGATTTAAAAGTCTAAGACAGTGGTAGTGAGCACATCTCAGTGAGGCTTTAAACTTTGTGAGTAACCTTCACGTCATATGCACTCGAACAGACGTGATGAAGTGGCATGAGAAGCATTGTTTGGTGTAAAATCTAAAAGTAATGGCATGCTGTTCACTTGAGTTTTTCCTGGTCCCCTCATTATCCGTGCCCTATCTCTCAGAATAAGCGCAGAGAGCTTTTATTCCAGAAATATTAAATATGGAGCTGGCACTTTTCTCAATCCAATGGCATTTTTGGCAGAACCATAGCATATTTGCAGAACGTAGGATTTTCAAATTTTTTTAAAATACCCCTTCAATACCGGTTTCGGCCAAACGCGTCTTTATCGTTAGGGAACGAGGTAAACGATTTGACCAAGGTCATTTGATGAATTGCTAAATGAGATAGTCTCATATCCAACGGTAGAATCCACTGAACTGCCTTATTCCCACAGCAGGCCGTGAACTATCCCTAACTATAGGTTGTCCCACAATAAATGGCCGCAACCTATTAATGAATTTTTGGAAGTTCATAAATCCATTACTTCAGAAGCTAGATAGATAAGTTTTGGAGAATTATAAAGAGCAAGATCTGCTCTATCCGCACCCTAAGAAGGCTTCCTCAATTACCATTCCAATGGTTTCTGCAGACGAAAGTGTACGATGAGGCAAAACATGGTTTTTGTGCTCTTCCAATTTCTAGACTATTTTTTCGCCCTAATATGATAAAGGCCAGACTTGGCGTTAGCTTTGCATTTGGCCAGGCAGTCGTGTTGTAATCGCGCAGAAGCGGTGACCACAGAAACACTTTCAGAACGATACGAGTGCTCAAATCTAACCAGGTGATGGTCACGAAACTTGTCAGAAACAAAAGCATAGTTCTGGAGGCGAGACGAGAATTCTAAAACAGTCCGTAAAAGTGTTAGCACCCAGGTTGGACGCAACTAAATCACTGATCGCCCTGCCTTCTTGGCAGCCAAACATGGCAAAAAATGGGCAAAGTGTATTTTGAACAAAAGCATTGCTGGTCAGTGCTTAACTTGCAACACCATTTACTTTAATCCCTCTAGTAAACATTGTTCCGAAATTTTTCGGGAAAATGGGCGATTTTTAGTAATGAGTAGACATTGCTTATTAAAATGGACTTTTGTCTTGTTTGCATCGCTGAGGGTGATCTGGATATATTCAACGAACTTTGACATCTCAGAAAACGGTAACTTTTTCTGGGAGATGAAATGCTACTCGAGGTGTTCGATAGTAGCTAGACCAGGCCACGAGTAGAACTTACTAAATGCCTCGCCTGTTACCATTTTGGGTTTGACTTCGAGATTCGGTTGAAAATGCCTCAGTTCTGGTGAGCCGAAGAAGTGCACGTCCAGTGGCAGGGCGGGCAAATCCACAGAGGTTCACATCCTGCCAAGAAAAATTTCACTGAGTGAGGCGTTGGATCTCTCCTAGTAATATTGTGTTGGCCAGACCTTTGCCTCATAGGGTATCTTTTCGAGCTTGTGGTGAATCTAGTTTTCGGCTAGAAAATTCATGCGAATCAATGTGTACTGAAAATTGACGTTTCGCACTTCGTTGACTCCTGTGATTTGGGCTTTTTTCCTTACATAAGTTTCACTGTACTACTAAAATGTGCGGGAAATGATGATCATAATACTCTTTATTTCAAGGCAAAATCTCAAGCGTGAGCTGAGTTACGCACCTTGGAATGCGCACCTCCAAAACGGCCATTATTTACGGGACAACCTAATAATATGTAGTGCAAAGATTAGTAACGACAGGGATTCGCGCTGACATTTAATGCAATAATTGGACCAAGATTTAAAATGAAGTAATGTTTCAGAAGTCAAGCACCTATGCCTATGTGATAGAAACCTACGTACTAAACTAGGTATTTGATTTATTCGATGGTCTCCGGAGTGTACGTTTTCCGAAATATTTCCAGAGCAACACCTGAATTTGCACATAATTTCCTTTCATTTGAAACTAAATAAAGTGTTTTTGTGGGCAGAATGGATAAATAGAGCTTCTCCACTAACCATTTCGCCACTTAAGACGAGCACATAAAAATATTTCTATGCGGTTGAGAGTCGTCAATTGTCTGTGCCATCACCAATTACTGTTACCTCTTAGAATTGCACCGCATTTGCGTCAAGGAAAGAAAACTTTGACGGATAGATTCTCAGGCAATTCTGGCGGCCCGCTCGCGCTTGTTTTGCGGCCGGCCCCATATCGCTCCCGCGGGCGAATTGCAAAACGAGCGCGGAAGGCACGCTAAATGAGCGCGGGAGGCACGCCAAGCGGGCGCGAGAAGCACGCTAAAGGAGCGCGGGCGGGTTCCTAGAACAGCAGCGCGTGGCAAAGTGAGCGCATCATAACGATCCCTCTGAGCACGGAAACAGTATAAAATTATCAAAAACTTCCGAAATTAGGAAAAGCGGACATTTTGCAAAGCCCGCGCATCTTTAGATTGTTGTCGAGCTCACTGAGGATTCGAACCTACCTTCTCATTCTCCAGAGTCCACTGCTTTATCCACTCGACCATCCGTGCAGATATCCAGAAACCCTTTCAGTTCGCTAATGGCTTCATTCTCAATCACCTCAGTACTCTATCGGTACAGTCCTTGTCGAAAAGATAGACGGATTCCGTGACTGCGGAAACGCGGTGGGACCCGAACGAGGGATGAGGAGAGAGCATGCTCCAAGTGAGAGGGTGCAGTATTTCCCAACGCGATTGTGCGGCCGCGACGATATGAAACCGCACGCGCAATTCGTCTATCTTTTCGACAAGGACTGTACATATGGATACATAGTGAGTCGATTATGGCTCAACGTCCCCGATTTGGGACTACAACGAACGAATGAGAAGGTTGTGATGACTAATCTGTTAAGATTAGTTCTTTCTCTTAAGACTTGAATTACCTATAACTACCAGTAACAGGAGCACTCATGAATCTTGAAGCGTTCAAAGCAATTTATACTAAACACGTGCGTTTGACGCGCTTGCGTCTACATGATGAAAGATAAGCCGAGTCACAGCTGACCGCCTCGTCCCCTGACGCAGCGCAGGTGAGATGCAGGCGTTTTCAGCTTCGCGGCATCCGCGCTTTCTTACCATTGAATATGTGCATGCCTCATTAACCGTTCTCAAGGGAAATAATCCACAAAAAAAGTCATGCACCTGACGAGCGGCTGAGGCACGCACCTACTATGAAATGCCCTTCTAACACTCTAACCACGAGCCGCTGTATTGACGTGGGACTTCCTTTCATCGCATCAGAGTGGGCATCAAAATCCATTGCATGACAACCCTTGCCCAGGAAATGCTGAGCCTTTGGATAGATAGATCTCATTGGCGGCGGACGCAGGGGAACGCCACCACCCCCCCCCCCTCTTCAGGTAAGAAAAAATCTGCTTTGCAAGACAGATTTTTTTAGCGTTTATAATAATTATTACTCTTTGATAATTATCACTGATCATTTAACACTGAAATTGATATTTATTATTTTTATCTTACATCCGCACCCTAGAGCGGCGAGCCACTCCATTTTTTTCCACCTCTCCCCCTCCCCCGTCAACGTCCTGCATCTGCCACCGCCTCGTCCTCACGCACCTACACCAGAAATTCTCGCGCGCCGGCGGCCCGCCAAGGAGCCCCCCCCCCACAAACGTGGCACGCGGGCCGGCCGCGAAGAAGCCCCGCCCACTGAATTGGCACGCGGGCCGGCCGCGAAGAAGCCCCGCCCACTAAAATGGCACGCGGGCCGGCCGCGAACAAGCCACGCCCACTAAAATGGCACGCGGGCTGGCCGCGAAGAAGCCCCGCCCACTGAATTGGCACGCGGGCCGGCCGCTGGGCCTGAATCCGCCCGCGGAAGGCCCGCTAGAATTGCCTGAGTTTACTGGATAACGGAATGCATTAGGAAAGCTGGGGGCGGACATAATCGCTGTATTCTCCCAAGGTGGAGTCTGTTCAGTACGGGACCCGAATAGGAAAGTGACATTCAATTCTTCAACTTTCCTCTAGTTTTACTGTGTGCTTCATTCACGCTCGATCAGGATGTATCCAGTTTTTGTGAAATCTCCTAGTAGCGCTTCCTCAACCCAACGTCTTATCTACAACGTCGCCCATAAGCCATATGAGGGGACATTTCAACGCGATTTGAACAAGCTAAAGTCCTTACGCGCAATCGGCGGAAAATTTTCGAACGGCCCAGCATGGGGCGCGTGCGCGGGGCGGCCCTCTTGTGGCAGCGGCCCCGAGTCGTTCGTCAGATTCTTGGCCCAGGTGAGTGTTTTCTTTCATTTTTTCTTTAACTGAAGTTTATCTGAAGGTGTGAGGCCTGTGGCTGACCGATATCGACTGGACTGTCCCACATGCCTATTTTGCACGTTATCCCCATGCATGCCCCAAATGTTTGCTTTTATTGATTTTATGGGACATGCGGGGCCGTTCGGTCGATATCGGTCAGCCACAGGCTTCACTGCTCCAGATAGACTCCAGTTAAAGAAAAAATGAAAGAAGAACACTCACCTGGGCCAAGAATCTGACGAACAACTGGGGACCGCTGCCACAAGAGGGCCGCGCCGCGCACGCGCCCCATGCTGGGCGCGCTCGAAGGTTTTCCGCCGATTGCGCGTAAGGACTCTACTAATGTTTGTGTTTAGTATAATAGTAAAGGTAATGTTAGACTTAAAAATACACGGCGATGATCGAAAAATGCCATTTTTGTCGACTAAACATCACTCCCGTAATTCCTATGCTGAACCTTTCCTTTTGAGGCTGGAGAGGTGAAACTCGGGGCAAAGCACAGCTGGGTAGGATCCATAGTGAGACTTTTTTTTTTGGCTGCGAGGACTGAGCAGGACCTTTGAGCAACGGAAACACTTTTCAGTTGTTCTCAAATCTCAGATCTTTGGCCGAAGTCAGTTCTGCAGAAAGTAACGTCGCTTTTATTCCACGATTGAGCAGCTGCCTTTGCAGTGATGCAGAAAGCGAGCGAAGAATAATTGAATTAAGGCGAATATTCCATCTTGAACTGAGTTACTCCCTAGTTAATAGGTCCCCTATCACTATAGTTGTATAATACAAAATCCATAGTGATTTTGGCATTGTTTTGAATGTGCAGGCTAGGTTAAAGATATCCTGTTGAAGGGTGAGGCGTTTGAGGGAGTAAATCACTCACAGTTTAAAGGCAGCACTCACGAAAATTTTCACTTCTGAAATGAGTCGCTTACCATGTAGCCGGCCGCTGGACAATCGCAACAGTAAGTTGAACACCTTGTATGGCCACCCACCTGTGAAGATACTGCCGTGGACACATCTACCGCTATGGACATTAGGGTTCCGTCGCGCGAACTAACGCCTTTGACAGGGTGTGTGCATGTGGTTCAGCGGGGGCGTGTCCATGAAATTCCTACCATTTGCAGGGTTCCGTGCTGGGACCCATCACGGAACACTCGTCCGCGCTGTGGACACAGATGAAATACCGCCATCTTTTTCTGTGTTTTTCGCATGTTTCACGCTACGTCATCGTCGTCAATGAGTTCATCGTCCCCAAAAACCCCGATATACCGCGAAATCTACAACACAAAAATTTCCGTGAGTGCTGCCTTTAACTTCTTCTGGCTCTGACGACCGAAGCGCTAGTCTCAATAAAGATAAACAGTAATCTTGTCTATTAGCTCGAAAGAATTCTGCTGTATTCCATAACATTTCTGACTTATTACTTTGTAGTTGTGGTGCTCTCAGAATGTAATGTGCTCGGAGTGCAGCTTTTGTGGGCATTGAGTGTAGGAGGGGAGGGGTGACCAGTCCTCAAGCTGAGTAGGAATCGGAATGAGAGTGAGAAAATGAGAAATTTCACGTAGGGGTCCATGGAAGTGAGAAATTTCTTCATAGGATTCCATAGGAATTATGGGCTGAACTCTGGGAAAGGTGATGCATTGCTCATACATAGCTATCGTTTGATTCTCCTGAATAAATGACCCTAAGCTAGAGATTTCGAGCAAAGAATAGAAGCTTTTCGTAGCTATGACAGCAAAAATGGTCATTCGTTAAACGGCAAGCACATCCCCCGGAATGACTTATATGCCACCACCTGATCGTCATCATGCGTTCGAATGAAGCAGCAACTTCTTGAAGAATTTTCAGTTTTGTTTTAATGCAAGCTACTGGTTTTTCCCACAGATCTTCTTCGCAAATTCTGATCAACCCATCCAGGCCAGCAATGCGATGCACATTTTTCTTCACGACCTTTTGTTCCTATACGGCCTTATGATGCGCATGGTATTATATCACGTTATGCTTTCGTGTTGAAAACTGAAGTATCTCGGTGGCCCTTTCCCAGGGCTGCGTGATGAAATACGAAAAAAAAAAAACAAAAAAAAAAACACAGAGTGGTCCAACCGTGGCAGAAACAGCAAATGAGCACGCACGCTCGCCATGCGAAAATGTGCTTGATCCCGAATGTGTGGTAAATAGTTTTACTGCCTCATGTAGTTTTCCGATTTTTTCTGTTGAACCGCTTTGCAAAATAAAACTCTATCCACTTCAACACTGGATTGAGATTTTCTTGGTCGTGTTACTGACTTTGGCTATACTACGGCGTGTTGTATAGGTAGATTGCATCTGAACAACTTCATTTTCTTTTCTGCCCTTTTTGGGGAAAGGGCAGAAAGAGTTCTAATTCATATTATCTCCACAAACACCCAAAGATTTGGGTTTTGGTTCAGCTTTTAGTCTGCTCCACTCTGTTTATCGTTTTGCTCATTTGTACTGCGGTTCCTCATTGCATTTGTAAGGCAAAGGTTATCCTCGAGTGAATCTCCACCTAGTATGGGTGTGAACTTAAAATTTCCAGATTATTCTGTGATTTGAAACCGCTGTGTTTGTTCATTTTTAATACAACACATTCGTCTGAAGACGAAGAGTTCGCCGGTAATTCAGCCTCGAATATTGACCCAGCATATAGTTCTGATCTTCAACACCAGTGATTCAGTGAACTAGGATTCGTGCATTTGGCTTCTGGGTAAAGTAAACTGCTTTCGGCGTTGCCCATTACTTGAAGGTGGAGACTACGGAACTTATCCAAATAGGCTCCTCCAAGATACAGTGGACGGCAATGGCGGTGGCCCATCTGCGGTTCGAGAAGGACGCAGCGCAACCGCACCGCGCGCAGGGAGCAGTGTCGTCTGCTGCCGTAATGCTATTTCTAGCCGCTTTCTTCCAGATTTGGTCAAAAATCCTTAGTGTCGGGTAGAAAAGCTCTAGATATAGCATAACAGCAGCAGAAAATATCCTTTAGGCGCGCTTCTTGAAGCCGCGGATGTGCCACCGCCATTGACGTCCACTGTAACCTTTAGAAATTGCTTAAAAAGTCACATGCCAAATGTTGCTTTTGAAAATCCAAAAGAAGCTCCTTTTGCTGAAGTAACTTGAGTGCACTCATTCCTTATACGATTAAGTTCGAGATCACTTGTTCGCCGCCACTGTGAGAATTCAGTCCTGCAGCTAGCTTACTGTGGCAGAGTTGTTGTTGTTTTCTAACAGGTCTCTGAGAAGGTAGTAGTGAATGAAAACGATTTTCAGGCTGCAGAAAGATCATTATATCCACAAAAAGGATTATTGATGGATGCGGTGCTTACAGTCCTATTTCCTGCTCCGTTTTTGAAATCACAGTTTTTTAGGCCGATTATTTTCGCTACGAACTATGATTTCCCCTGTGGGGCGACGAAAATCATGTTTTTTTTGTTCAGTAGTATGCTCACCCAGCATCGCCAAGCTGTCGTTTTGACTCCTGTTTCGTTTCTGCCATTACACGGGAACCAAATACATACAGTGGACGGCAATGGCGGTGGCCCATCTGCGGCCTCGAGAAGGACGCAGCGCAACAGCCCCGCCCGCGTCGTAAACAATGTTTTCTGCTGCTGTTATGCTATACCTAGAGCATTTCTGCCCGATTTTAAGGATTTTTGACCAAATCGGGGAGAAAGCGACTAGAAATAGCATTCCGGCAGCAGACGACACCAGTCCCGACGCGCGCGGCGCGGTTGTGCTGCGTCTTTCTCGCCGCAGATGGGCCACCGCCATTGCCGTCCACTGTGTGGCCTTGGAAAATGGCCTTCCCTTAAACTCATTTGCAGTGAGGAAAACCCATACAAACCAAATTCCAGAAAACAGCTGAACATGTGAAGGCCACTATACGCTTGCTACAGGGTAGCTTCTCGGCGCGATGAAGTGTGTCTTCTGTCCGTGCAACACTTCCTTGCGTACCTCGGCAGTGTGGGGTACAGTTGATTTCAACTTGGGTTATTTATTTATTTATTACACCAACAGGTGTGCCATAACCGACAGATGTTGTCTGAACTAAACAACAAATGATAGAAATAAAGAAGGAAAATAAGAAAAAAAAACAATCATGACATAATAGACTAAAATGGGTCCTCTCTTGATTCCCCAATCGTATCCAAAAGTATCCCATTTAACACCTGCTAATGTAAGGTGGTGAAAGCAACAAAGAACGGCACCTGGCTTAGCGATCATTGAAACCATCTCTATTAGTTGAACCAGTTATCTTCAAAACATCTCGATGATTATTCCTTCCGATTCCTCAACTCTCAAACTGAATTCCGTTTGATTCTCGCGCATTTCCACATCACCCATCGCTCCGTCGCCCCGATCACTGCAGTATCAGTGAAGCTGACGTGCCGATTGGTATGCGGTGAACGTCGGATCGAACGGCGGATGGGCCCGAGATCAATTACTCGTTGTGTTGCTTTAAATAACAACCCGCTCTGAGGCATTTGTTGCCGAGACACAGCGCCTCCGGCTCACAGCAATTTGTGAGTCGGTTTCGCAGTTGTCACACTATCGACTGACGTTTCGAACGCTGATCCTCTCACACGATAGATCATCGCCATGAAACAGCACTGGCATCCATAGCACTTCTGGTTTGATTGTCACATGTACTTTCGTTTTCGCACTTCTTGTTCTCTGTATTGTGAAGGCATACGCGAGGATTCTCTCAGCTAGGGCTGTAAACTTTGTTTGAGAAGATTAATACTATACCTTGAACAATTCGTATGAAATCTTCTGTTTAACGTCGGATCGAACAGCGGACGGGCCCGAGATAGCCGAGATTGATAAATTTCTTTATTCGTTTCCAGCCAACGTTTCGGCGTGATTCGCCTTCTTCAGGGCCTGAAAGGCCTGACATGTCGAGATTAAATGACAGTCGTACATGGATATTTAAACACTTTGAAGTCAAAAAATTGCTTTGATATGTTGCGCACGCTGTTGTCTGGTTCATTTCCTGTGCTGGGAACTCAGCGATAACTACCTCAGCTCAGAGCTTATGCAGCATAGACAGTCGTAATTCATGCGTCACAGCTCTTCATTGGGAATCACTTCGATCTTGGTTCTGGTCTGAGTATAAAACGAACCCGCTTCCATTCCCTAATCTTTTTTGATAGCCTTGACTAAATGAAATGCACCTTTTTACCTATGGCTAACCATACTAATTAGATCAGGAGTGAAGACTCCATGCATCCATTTTTGCTCTCACGAAATACGCGATGTTAGACTGTCAGCATTACATGTTATAAATGTGTTTTGTTGAGCCGAGGCTGGTCCCTGCTCAATATGTTTCTCCGCATGATTTTACTAGCGATGGGACATAGCCCTTAATACATCCTTATCTCCGGAAATTCGTCTTAATCCCGCTTCTACTACATAAACGATTCCTTTTAGATTAATTGTAACCCTCTTTGTTGGGTTTGTGCATAGTTATCTTACGTTTTTTTCTCTTCTAGAATAGTTTTAACTATCTAAACCGCTTCGACCTGAGGGTTTCATAGCTTACTATCCCAATTTGCACACTTAGCTGGTCTTTTTAGGCCTCCTTGATTCGGGAAGTAATGACACTCGCTTTCACTGCACCACCTACTATACTTCGGAATATTCGAGAATTTTTTCTTCGAATGGTCGAATTTCGAATATATTCGATTCTTGATTTTTTCGAATAACCGAATTTTGAATTTATTCAATTTTTCACCTTTCTCGAATAGTCGAATTTCGAGTTTATCCGATTTTTCACACCTACCGCATGATCGAATTTCAAACGTAATTGATTCGAAACTTTTTTTCGAGTTTATTCGATTTTCAATTTGCACCGAATTTTCGAATAAATTCGGTTCTCCTACTGTCGAATAATCGAATAAATTCGAAATCGGATTTGAATTTATTTGATTATTCGAGTAACTTGACAAACTCGGGATTGCTCTATCTTGCCAAGACTCGGCAATTTTGACTTATGGCAGTGACGATCGCTTTCATTTACTGCGGACGCTTTGCAAGTAGGACCGACTTCAACCAATATCTTCCTGAAACACCAATCCAGTGTTCTATCTTTTCTAGATAAATAATATGAGGAAACATCAGGGTGTTGTCCTTCGTTGCTTGATAGAGCTTCTAATCGTGAAACAGAAAACTGCGCAATGTCTGCACTCCTATCTGCACCTTGTAGATCATAGAATAGGTTAGTTATAAAATAACCAGATGTATAAAAACGGTAGTGGATTTCGTCGAAGGATTAGTGGAGGATATTTTGATGGGAATAAGGTAAACAAAACGACAATTTCCATAATGGAAAATGCCCCGAACTGCTAGATAATTTTGCAGCAAACCAATTTAGATAATGTCACATCTAGTGCTGCTCTGTTAGGAGAGCACATTCATATTTTGGCAAGCATTTTTCGAGACTTCGAAGTTGGACTTACAGCTAACCCCCGATAACCGGAAAAATTTCCAGTTAATCGAGAGGTTAACGAGAGAAACATGTAGCTCAGTTTTTAGACAATATCTACAATATTTTTGTCCGTATGTGAAGGAAGTAGTGCAATGTAGAACTTCTTTATGATAAAGTCACTTGAAGTATGTTTCTCGGGTATAATACTATTTGGTAAGTTTTGGAAATTAACGAATGCATGCAATTCTTTTCACGCAGAAAGGAATTGTTGATGTCAATAAGCCTAAGTATTAATATCGCTATAATTGCAATTTTTGTTAATATTGGCACGGGCTCTAATTAAGTCGTCTTTGACCACGATGTACGTATGGTCTGTTAGCCCAGAGGTGGCACCTGAGGAGACTTTGTCTGCAATAACGACTTTGTCCGCAGAATGCGTCTTGAAGGAAATTTTACTAAATGGCAATGGGGAAACATCAGAGTGGAAGGAATCACACCACATACATATCAAAAAAGTGTGTCGTGATTTCCCGGCGTCACTCACGGAGTGGCTAGCAGACCCAGAACTAACGCATCGGCGGAGCAACTACCAGGAAACCCGCAACCTAATGCAGACGGGACATGTAACCCGCCAGGGTTGATAGCACGTTGGCTTGCGTCAGAATGCATGTATTCACCTGCCACGTAACTCAAAGCACCACTGCAGTGGAGGCCCCTAAGCTACCAACCATATCAAACACTCTAGTTACACAACTAGCACCCGGGCATCTCCAGATGCTCCAACACTGACTCATGTGACGCAACAGTACGACACATATGATATGAAGGAGAGCTGCCACCATCTCCTGCCAGCGCTGCACATATGCAAGATGTTAACTGTACTGTCTATACAACCGCCTCTTCGCGGCACACGTCTGTAGTTCTTGCTACACAACACGAACACATAAAACTGCCCAAATTCATGGCCCGCATAATACTATACACAAATATACAACATAAACACTAAGGGAAGGATCCAACCAACCCAGTCACTAGGGGTCTCAGCAAGCACAAATCCTCGGCCGTTCGGACAAGCGGGCAGTGTGAGCCTGTGCTCAACGCCTCCACGCAGACCTTACTGACACCGAGTTACCTCAGACTTGGGGCTGCTCCTTTCCTGTTTCCCGTGGCCTGTGTACTGGTGGAATCGACACTGTGACCATCATCTAACCATCTTCAAACCATCATCCGCTGACTGTAGGCAACCGCTCCCTTTGGTGGACTGACGACGAATGAACTTGCAGTACTGACGCGTCGGCTATTTATACGTTTTCGGCGGAAGGGGCGGAGCCTAATTTGGAGGAGCGTGGGGACCATGCGCGCGCGACCTGGCTTTCACAACGATGATGCAAAAAGAGTTGCACGAAGTCGCAACACTGGGGGGCGCGACAATGGTCCGAGGCGTGACGTGTGCTTGCCCTTATCTACGAGTTAAATGTGACACACATCTACGAGTCAATCGAAGACTACCAGATGGGCCTACTCCTCGGCTTCTCAGACAGCTGGTTGGATCCGGATGTTAGCATGTAGAGACTTCTGGGGTGTGACGTCTAGTTACCTACGGCGGGATAAAAATGGGACTTTTCTTCTTCGGCAGGAACGGCTATATACAGTATGTACACGGCTTCGACACTGTGCTGGATGTTCTTGACGATCGGCATGACTTGACGTTGACGGCAACAGAGTGAAGCGAAGAACCAAAAGAAATAAATTTACCTACGAGCGCGTTTTGTGCGCTAGGGGAATTGTGTTTTAGTGTGAGGGGGAGATTTTACCTCACTAGGCGAAAGACTGAACCCTGGGGTCAAGTTAGAAGGCGAAAGAAAGGGGATACCCGAATCTGCACAAAAAGATAAACCACGGTCTCCCACCGTGCCCCTGAGCGTGCTACGAAAGCACTCGTACACTGTGAAAGACGTAAGCTGTGAAGTCATTGCTGCACACGTACCTAAAATAGAGTTGGGCACAACAACGACAAAGGTGAACTTAAGGTCCACCGAGAGAACAAAAATATAAAAACCGTAAGTTATGAAAATGAACGAAACTTGTGTAAGAAAACCTACCTCGAGAGCTTGACGGATTCAATAGAACCCTGTGCTCTCACCTTTCCTCACCATATCTGCCATAGCCTTGCACTGTTCTAAGAAACCGCTATAGTCTAACGCATCGACGTCGTTTTCCACACCGTTGTTGAGGTAACAGAACGATGTGTCGTGCAACTTCGACTTGCAAGCCCTACAACGTTTCGTCTCTCTAACCGGACAGTCCTTTTCCGCATGTCTTCTGCAACACAAAAAACAACCACCACGGTTCACAATCATCTTCATACGATCCGACAGCCTAAAAACAACTGAACAACTGGACGACCAGTGTCGACCACCGCAGAAATAACACATAACTGTCGGCTCGGATGTCGAGGGTTGCTGTGGCTGTTGCTGCTGCGGCTGCGGACTTACAACAACCGGCCTCTGTTCCAAAGGAATGGGCTTTGGGGGCCCATCCTCGGGGCCAGCGGCAGGCTGTGCCTTGGCCTGCGGCTGCGGCAACGAAGCTTTAGCGGCCCTGACTTCCTGCGACCTCTGAATAGGTATTTCTATGATGGAAGATGTGGGCGACGCTGGAGATTCTTCAGCTGGCGGCGTAGAGAGCACCATAGGTTGCGGAACTTGTGATTCCTTAACCTTTGGTGTCTGTGATGGACCTGGAATAGGGGTCGTATCCATAGAAGATGAAGTTGGAGTGGCGAGGGGTTGTGTGTGTGAGGCTGCAAAGGCACTAAAGGCAGGAGGAAGAAAATCACTTACCTGAACACTCAATGCAGATAAACCTGACTGTGACTGAAAGTGTTCTGTGAGTAACTTATGGTAGAGATCGTATGTCCTCACGACTTCTGCATGAGTAGCTGCTGATGTTGCCACAGCTGTTACGATCTTACTATAGGTTACTCCGTAAGAAGCCAACAAGTTAACCATAGTTTGAATTTCGGAAGGCTGTGAGAACACAAAAGGCAACAACTGTGTGTAAATCATGCTACGACGCTGTAAGATATTATCCGCGTAGCGATGAAGAGTCCACAGTCTTGCCAGCATCACATCAGGAGTAGGTCGGCCTTGAGTGGTGAGTTCACGTAGATAGGTAGTGACTTGATCTGAAAGAGAAGCGAGTGCTGTTAGTGCGCGTGCAACAACAAGAACAGGCAGATGTTGCGATTGGATTCCTGTGACGTCCGACGGCGTGGGTACGTAGATCTCCTTAGTGAAGATGCTACGCACTTGCTGAAAGAAATCATCGTGCAGGAAACTATCGACAAGGACGTAATCATGCTGCCCCAGATGAGTGGGGTTAAACACACGATCCGGATTGAGTGAAAGTGTTAGTAATTGTGCGACATGCAAGCTTTGTCGGTAAGAACGAAACACAGAAAACGCTTGAGTGTCATTGTCGATCTCGCACTCGAATCGTCGGTTGACGTTCTGGCCCTTGGCTATCGCTGAAATAAGCTCAAGGACGGTCGGTGGACGAGTGTAAGGATGGAATTGTGAAGGTGCATGCAGAGAGGATAGATCAATAGGTGGAAGTGTCTCGGCATGCTTAGAAGCGGTAGGCAACTGTGCACAAGAAAGTTCATTCCACACACGGTCTAAAAGACGAGAGTCCATACTATGCGGCGATGATGTTTCAGCACGACTAGTAATGGGCCTCTGTGTGGCTGGTGTCGGTGAACGTGACGTGGACGGTGAACGTGAGTAGGAACGCTCCACACAACGCTTACTACGATAAGAAGAAGCTGGAATGTGTGGTAAACCTACCTGAACAGCAGCGACAGATGTTACCGGCTGTGTGGTTCGAGCTTTCTTCACCGGAAATGTACCATGTGCACGTTCCATAGCTAACGACTGACAACACTGAGCTGGTTAGGCTACTTCGCAAAAATTACCCTGAAATCAGAGAAATATTTGGCAACGTAGTCTAACAACCGACACCATATAAAAAAGTGTGATATGAAAAAGAAAAATGTGACAGGTATGTGCAATGTTACTTGCACTGTGAGAGGTGATACTCGTAAAGCGGCTGGTGTAAGGCAATTATACGGTCAATCATGTATGGACACAATAATCGAAGTAATAAAGCCTATCGTTGTTACACGAGAAGACTAATGACTTAGTTATTGTGTGAGAAGACTATGTGAGAGAAAGAGATAAGGTGGAGTGTGAAAGAGGATAGAAGTGCTAACGAGGTGTAGTCACAAAATACTATTTTAGGGTAGAAGTTGGCAAAACTACTGATCTTGGTCACAAGTTGCAAAAGTTGTTCGCAATTTGCGAAGTGAAATAGGGAAATGAAAAAGGGGGAAAAAGAGAAAGGGAAAGACACCTACACAAATGACGTAACTGTGATGACGCAATATATGTAGATGGAATGTAAGATAGAAAAGTTGTGAGAAAGTAGAGGATTACTATATAGGGATGATTGAACGATAATTGGGCGGTAAAACACATGAGCGGGAAATACTTGAGCGGGAAAAGAGACACAGATCGACGAACATAGGTCACTATGTAGAGCACCTAAGGATATTAGATCTGAATCTACGCTGGACATGTGACTTACCGTAGCATACATTGGCTTTAGAGCACATTAGATGGAATATGCTATTTCACAAGCTGCTATACGAGTAATGTGAACATCTACTACTACCTACACACCTACATGGAATATGATCGTATGCGTTTCACCTTCCTATGTGGCTGAATTCTTGTCGGTGACAACGACTTCTTAACCTTAGGCCTTGGACTATAGTCGTCCTGAGCGCTAATCTCCAGAGGATAGAGGTGAGTTAGGGATCTTATGAGGAACTTACCTTTTGGTGTTCGTAACTCTGCTGAGCGCACTACGCCTTTGTCGTCACTGTGGAGTTTGGTGACGATTGCTAATTTCCATTGACCTCTTGGTATGTTGTCGTCTCCAATGATGACCACATCGTTAACGCGAGGGTGTGTGTGAGTATACCGTAACTGACGCAAGCGACGTTGATGTCGCTGGGCAAGAGCCGAAAGGTATTCGGAGTACCAGATGTTCCAAAAGCAGTTTAGAACCTCTAAAGTATCCTTATACCACTCGGATAATCTGTGCCCCTCGATAGCAATGTCGTATGTGTCGGCTCCTGGTGGTAGTTGAAGTGTGACCTCCGGTGAAATGAAGTCGCATGGCTTCAACACGTGGATCGAGGGATCCTTCTCGCGGTAAGGTGTTATTGGGCGAGAGTTGATGACGGCTTCGATTTCCACAACCACCGTATGAAGTTGATCCAACTTCAACAATCGATTACCTAAAGTTTTGCTGAAAGCAGATTTGAAAAGAGCAACAAGCCTTTCGTAGAATCCTCCTTTCCAGGGTGACACGGGAGTTATGAACTTCCATGTAATCCTGCGAATGGTGGAGAATTCCTGGATCTTCTTCCACGAGCGATGTTCGAAGAACAACTTGTTCAAAGCGTCTTCTCCGGCGTGGAATGTTGTGGCGTTGTCGCTGTAGACGAGATCTGGTGTTCCTCGCCTGGCTAAAAACCTGCGAAAAGCTAAAAGGAAATCTTGAGTTGAATTAGAGTTCACAACTTCCAAATGTACTGCTCTAGTCGCCATACACGTAATAAGGCAAATCCAAACCTTCGGCCTGCTGCCTCCGGTGTCTCTGTAATAGATAGGTCCTAAATAGTCTAAACCTACCTTCTGGAACGGTCTGGATCTTGTGACACGTTCTGCCGGAAGACTTGGCATATCCGGATACCGGTATGCCCGGCCGTTAATCTTCTTACAGATGACACATGTGCGAAGGAACTTACCTACATTACGGTATAGAGATGGTATTAAGTAGCGCGTACGTAAATGAGCCATAGTACCGTATACTCCCTGATGGTAGAGAGATGTGTGAGCTTGTAAAACTACAAGCTTTGTGAGGGGATGTGTAGGCACCAGTAAAACTGGCGCTTTAGAGCGGGTATTCTCCAGACGACCTGGGCATCTAATGAGACCCAGTTCGTCTCTATGCGCGTTGAGTCGATCGAGATGGAGTTGATCGAGGGCATGTTCGCTTTCGCGATAATGCTCACGAACAAGCAAAGTCTCTGAAAGCTGAAAATCCTGCGCAGTAATGATGTTATCAGGCGACAGGTTTCTTAAAACTGGAATTGATTTCGAAAGAGATGCTTGAAGAGTAGCACTAACGCGACTAAAGATCTTACGACGTAGGAACTTGAGAACATACGCAGTTATGCGAACTAGCCTATTATAACTATTAGTAACTGTGAATGGTAAAACTGAGCAATGTGAACTTTCTGAAACTAAACTTACCTCTTTGAACTCGAGATCCTCATCAGATGTTGTGACTGGAGGAGTTGTAAAGTCCATGTCGTTATGAGGCCATTTGTCTGGATGATCTCTCAGGAACGCTGGTCCATTCCACCACATGTCTGCATTCGCATTCGTCGATATACCACGAGTGGCACAATCAGCTGGATTGTCTTCGGATGCGACGTAGTGGAACTTCGTAGGGATGCCCTTTTCCTGAAATTGATCTAGGATCTTACGTATGGCGCTCACCCTGTTCTGAACGAACAGCTTCAACGGCTTGGACGAATGTATCCAGTGAAGAGCGATCTGCGAGTCTGAAAAGAAGTGGATTTGTGTGATGTTGAAGTCCATCTCCTTCAAGAGGAATTGAGCCAGAATGACACAATTGCGAGCTGCTAATAGTTCCATTCTAGGTATGGTCATAGGCTTAAGATCGTTTAGATGTGATTTCGCCATAACTAGTCTACAAGTAACTACTTCTGGCAAGCGACATACCAAGTAAGCACAACTTGCATAGAGACGTTTCGATGCGTCTCCGAAGATGCACAAGCTACCTGAAGATGTCCCTTTGTGGACTAAACACCTCCGGATTGGTGGTAATGGATGCTGTAAATCTGAAAGGATTTTAGACCACTTTTTCTGGTCTTCTTCATCCAACTCGTCATCCCAGTTAAGCTTTTTCATCCAGAGATCCTGAATGAAGAGCTTGGCGGATGCCATGTATGGAGTAAGGAGGCCTAGAGGGTCATACGTAGAAGCGTAAGCTCTAAGTGCAGTACGCTTCGATCTTACGTGTACTGTGGAGATCTTGATCGGGATGAAGAATTCATCCGTCACACAATCCCACGGAATTCCTAACAGTTTTCCAGCAGTCGGTTCCTTGGCGTAGTCCTGTGGATCAATTATATTACGTGTGAGATGTGAGGAGCACAAGAATTCTCTGAGATTCATGTGCATATGTGAAAATGTAGACTTAGCCGATCTGTACTTACCTGTAGCTTCCTTATGAGAGGAAGCACCGAGAACGACGTTGTCTACATATGTGTTGCGCTCGATTTCTCTCGAAAGAGGGGAATCGAGACGCTTAAGATAAAACCTTATAGCTGCCGCCAACATGAACGGGGAAGATTTAACACCGAACGGAATTCTGGTAAAGCGAAAGAAACGTAGGTTATCCTTTGACGGCGGTAATGACGGATCTTTTAACCAGAGGAAACGTGTGACATCGCGCTGTGAAACTTGCAAACGTACCTGATGGAAAGCCTTTTCGACGTCTGCAGTGAGGAGGTATCTGTGCAAACGTGCTCGTATATGAATGCCGGCAATATCTGGAAGAAGTGAGGGTCCTTCATGAAGACAGTCGTTCAAGCTGGGTACATCCTTCATATGCGAGGATGCGTCGAACACTACACGGAGTTTGGTGGTCGAAGACGATTCCTTGTAGACAGCTTGATGTGGGATGTAGTACACTAAAGGACTGTCAAACACGTACTCACCTACCTCTTCGATAAAACCGGAATCCAGGTGTTGTTGGATCGCGGCACAGTAATTACTCCAAACAGCGGGATTCTGACGTAACCTATGAAACTGGTCAAGCAGTCGACAGTATGCCAGCTGCTTGTTATCGCCAAGATGTGGATGAAGTTCTTTCCAAGGAAACCTAACGTACAAATACCCTTCACTTACCTCGGACGTGCTCTCGAATTTTTCGAGGACACGTGTGTTAATGGCGGTGTCTTCGTCTTCGTGTGGATTATCTGTAATGCCTAAACTTTCTAGTTTCCAGAGTCTGGACACGACGTCTTCATCGTCATCGTCTTCTTCAAGGAGTTGATATGTCCCGGCGGTTGTTCTTGGGGACATGCCTTGGGAAAAAACGAAGCGCCTGAAATGACTGTCCCAAACCTGGTATGGGTAAGGACTAACCCCGACGGAAGGCATACGGATGCCTCCTGGGTAACGATGTTCCAAAAGTAGTCAATACCTATAAGAATGTCTGGCACTACAGTGACGGCAGTGTGGTAAAAGGGCAAATCGAAACCCGAATCTTGAATAAACTGAATGTCTCGAGAGGACAACTGTGGTAAACGGCTACTACTACTTATGCAATTCCTAGTGTAGAGCATGAGTGTCAAAAGGTTACTGTTATGATCTTGAAACGTAACCTTAACCGTACCTGATGACTCAGTTGTCGAATTACCTCCAAAGGTGACGAGCTTGAGTGGTTTCGTGTTGGAGATGTGGAGACCTAGTTTGTTCGCAACTCTGATGGTGATGAAGCTGAGTTGAGATCCGGTATCGAGTAGTACCGTGACATCCTGAAAATGATCAGATACATCACGAACTTTTGCCTTTACCAACATTAAGGTAGGATGTGAATTTTGTTCGCCATAGGCGAACTGTGACTGTGCAAAGCAGTCAACGTAGTCTGCGTGTTCGTTAGTACCGACTGAGTGTTGGGTGAAGTCGATGTCGGGTTGAGATGTTGATGATCGATGATGTCTACGACGCTCCGATGAAGGAGAGCCGTGTTCGGGTTCTCTGTCCGGCTGCCTGAAGGACACCGAACGAACCGGAGAACTTGATCTTGAATCCGAACGACTTCTGCGTGGGCTGCTTTCGCGCGTACGGTAGCTGCGATCACGAGAATGGTCTCGAGATCTACGACTATCACGCGCTGGACTCGATGATGGTGACGAGTCTCTACGAGAGCTACGTCTAGCCCTAGTATCCTGTGATTCACGGCTGGATGACCTAAAATGACCTGAAGGGGAACGTTGTCTGAAATGAGAATGACAAACAAGATGATGATGATTTCCTCCACAGATCTTACAAGATGGGTAATCACAGCTGTCACGACGATGTGGACGGAAACACTTGAAACACAATCTCTGCAAGGTGAGAATCTTTCTACGCATACTCACACGAATCCGTTGATCACAACGTCTGGACGAATGTGAAGACGAATCACAGAAACAACACTTAGACGGATCATATGTGACAGATGGTGACTTTGAACGAGAACGCGGACGTGGACTTGAACGTGGACGTTGACGCTCGGCACTGTGATCTCTACTAGACACAGATACAGCTGGACGAGGACAGGAGAGTTCAAATTTCTCCCTTGACGAAATGATATTGTCCAGGTGAACCATCACTTGCTGAAGGTCAAAGTCCGTTCCACGTTGGAACTCTGCGTCATTCAGCTTCTCCTGTATTACCAGGGGAAACTTAGAACGCACGAGATCGATTATGGAAAGGACCTTGTTCAGATCTTCGTAACGCTTTAGCGAATGAAGGATACCTGATATTCGGAACCATGTGCTACGCATATCTGAACCAACGTCTGACGCTGTCGGCAACTCCTGTAGAGCCTGGTGGAGTAGGGCTCTATTCATCCTCGGGCAATCGTAACGTTTCTTCAGCGCACGGACCAGATGGTGGTAGTTGTCCTGGCTGGGTTCCAGATCCTGTAGCACAGCTTTCGCATCTCCCGTCAGCAAACTCTGCAAGTAGAGATATTTCATGCTGAGATCGATGTTCTCGTCCTTGTGGACAGCTAACTCGAATGAACACCAAAATTGCTGAAACTTAGTGATATCTCCATCGAACGTTGGCAACGCTAACTTCTCCAACTGAATGGACGAGCGCGGACGAGTGGAAACCTCATTGGTGTCAGCAATCGGCTTGTTGGAATTGGCCATTTGATGTCCAATCGGCGAAAGGTGAAGATCTTCCAACTGTCTCACGGGATCGACCTGAAGATCTACAACATGTGTGTGTGTGCGTTCCGAAGAACGCTGTGGGGTTAATTCCGTCGTCGTCCTACGAGTCTCCTCGCTGATAGCGGTCGCGAGCCTATGGACACGGAGTGAGTGAAGTGTGTCATTATCCGCATCGCAGTTAACCTGTAAGGTGTGAAGAAGAGATTCCGCCTCAACCTGAATTTGTGTCAGGTTGTGCTCGTTCACAAACGCGTTGTAGGCCAACTGATCCTGTTCTGAACACGTAGGCGAAGCAACATGATAAGACAACACATTGATGCGCTCACGAAGGATGGAAAGAGCGGCTTTAACCTGGGAAATGTGGGAAAGGAAAGCTACATGACGCTCCTGGAGCTGATGGAACTGCTCACTAACGGAAGCGTCCGACACGTAAGGATGTAACAGGGTAGAACTTACCTGTCCCATCGCTTCGTTGAGGTCCTCGATTGCTGCGGTGATGCGAGTCGTGTACGTGGCGACGGTCGTAGCCATAACGTCCAAGGAGTATGCTTGCAGGGGGTAGTAACTGCAGAAAAATCCACCCAAAGTATCTAAAATGACAATTCGTGAATATACTATACAAAGCCTATCCAACAATGGCAGGTGGCCAATATGCGAACGATATGAGCAGCAATAGTACAGGCGAATGCAACAAGGAATGCTGTGTATAATGATCACAAGCGACAATGCATAAGGCACAAGGAATGCAACAGAGAATGATGATTTACCACAAGGTTGCACGGAGCACAAGAACGGGATGAGATACGACTACTGCTAGCAGCGCCAAAGCCTTAGATAACGCTCTGAGGCGTGTTTAAGTGCAAACCCCATCGACCACAAAAACACAACAGACGAATACGTGCAGCACACGCCACTGCACCATGCGAAAGTAATCGCAGAAGGCTTTTTAGGATATGCAACAAAAACCTGGCCAACAGATAGGGACTAAGCCTGCCCTAGGGTCCGCGGTCACCTACCTCCTACGCTTGGATGGGAATTTTTTCTCCCTATGTAACACAAGCTGCAGATAGCGAGCCAAGTAGGTCTTAGCTGCAAAGCCCTGTTATCCCCTAGCTACCACTAGCCCTTGCCGAGTCCCATCTACGAACCTATGACGTGCATAAGTTTTGCGCTGTATAGTTAGAGGTTGACTACAAAGCAGTTGTGCAGTGGGCTATGCGGGAGCAAACGCAAGCAGGGTCCGATCGCAATAACCAAACGCGGGTTTGCCATCCCCACGGCTGATCACAGTCCAGATGCACCATGTCGTGATTTCCCGGCGTCACTCACGGAGTGGCTAGCAGACCCAGAACTAACGCATCGGCGGAGCAACTACCAGGAAACCCGCAACCTAATGCAGACGGGACATGTAACCCGCCAAGGTTGATAGCACGTTGGCTTGCGTCAGAATGCATGTATTCACCTGCCACGTAACTCAAAGCACCACTGCAGTGGAGGCCCCTAAGCTACCAACCATATCAAACACTCTAGTTACACAACTAGCACCCGGGCATCTCCAGATGCTCCAACACTGACTCATGTGACGCAACAGTACGACACATATGATATGAAGGAGAGCTGCCACCATCTCCTGCCAGCGCTGCACATATGCAAGATGTTAACTGTACTGTCTATACAACCGCCTCTTCGCGGCACACGTCTGTAGTTCTTGCTACACAACACGAACACATAAAACTGCCCAAATTCATGGCCCGCATAATACTATACACAAATATACAACATAAACACTAAGGGAAGGATCCAACCAACCCAGTCACTAGGGGTCTCAGCAAGCACAAATCCTCGGCCGTTCGGACAAGCGGGCAGTGTGAGCCTGTGCTCAACGCCTCCACGCAGACCTTACTGACACCGAGTTACCTCAGACTTGGGGCTGCTCCTTTCCTGTTTCCCGTGGCCTGTGTACTGGTGGAATCGACACTGTGACCATCATCTAACCATCTTCAAACCATCATCCGCTGACTGTAGGCAACCGCTCCCTTTGGTGGACTGACGACGAATGAACTTGCAGTACTGACGCGTCGGCTATTTATACGTTTTCGGCGGAAGGGGCGGAGCCTAATTTGGAGGAGCGTGGGGACCATGCGCGCGCGACCTGGCTTTCATAACGATGACGCAAAAAGAGTTGCACGAAGTCGCAACAAAGTGTAAAAATTTTATTACATATGTATCTGGCCGACTTCGGGACGAGGTCGTAATTGCGGACAAAGTCGACCTAGGTGCCATCTCTGCGCTACCAGACTACATGGGTAAGAAAAAACGTTCTTTGCATGCCCATGGATTTCTTCCATGAGCATGCAAAAAACGTTAAGCATGCAAAAATCTCATGCAAAATGCATGAGATTCGGATTCCCAGAACGAGTGGAAATGATGTTTTTCTTTATTTTTCTATTTTTTGAAACTTACTCAGCTTCTACTGCTGTGATGCTCGTTTTCGATACTTACACTCTTTTTGCTTTGTGCGCTACCTTCAAGCTAGTATTGGATGGCTGTGCAGTGACCTCGTCGGCGCCCTCCTATTTTTTCGTAATGTACAGTAAGATGATGTCTATTTTAAGAATAAATTATTGTGTAGAACCAAATGATGTCAAACACGGAAGCTAACGCCCTTACACTACTCTGAGAAATTGACTTGCTGACTTCAAATCGCTTGATATATGTACATGCATAGCAGTGTAGGTGGAAATTTTTGCATTTCTCATGAATCTACTTCTAATTTCACTGACATCTATAGAATTTGCGTAGTAACACAAATTTGTGAGAGATAACACATGGAGATTTGCACCAGTCTCTACTCTTTCCTCTCTCAACGGAGCATTTTTTCTAGAAATAGATCAGCTTCTCAATTTCCGTTTTGCTTTTGTTGTTGTGTTTGTCTCATGAGCACGCGTTGTGGGCGAAAAAATGCTATTTTCTTTTTTTCTTCATCTTTTGCAGTACATAGCAGTGGAGTCCATGTTCTACAATTTTACGGATCCTGTTGTTGGATGTAGTCTACCTATTCACCTTCATTCTATATTAAGGAAAACCTAAGAGTCCTTTTGGGCAGACAGTCTCAATCACTTCATAGATTTATAGCTGCTAAACTTCCACCAAAATTGGCTCCCTACCGAAGCGGCGGCCTGGAAAATATTCGCATTTTTGTATCTGATTGATCTATTCTAATTTGTTGTGGACATGAGGGCTTGCCGGGGGGAGGGGGTGGATCAGGACGGTTTCATCATTAGAATGACAAGGCTGCACTGTGAGCTTTCAGTTGACAACTTCTGGTGGGAACCGCGTGTTGATGAGTGATACGCAGCGAAAGACACTATTTTGGTCCGCACGTCGTGGGCATATCAGAAACACTATCCTGCCTTGTTTTCGAGCTTAAGGTACTTAAGATTTTAGCATAAATTGAATTGCCTGAAGACGATGACAGGAGCGGTATCTACAGCTCCCTGCAAAAACATCCAGAAAATCCGTGTCTGAGCCGCTCGTTCTGGGGAGAATTAGGGAGGCGTCTTCGTCTGATACATCGTTTCTGCCACACGATACCGTCTTTTTCACTTTGTACAGAGTGAGGAATTTTCGGCAGATTGGTAGATTCGAGTGATCATTTCATTTCCTCTTCCTAATGCCAAATAATATCTGCATCTTAAAGTGAAGCAGATAATGCGCTCTAACATGAAATGTTTAATAATAATAATGGCATATGGATACGTGCGTCTGACAGCTGACTGTATAAAGTTCTCACGCGCAATCGGCTAAAAATTTTTGAGCGCGCCCAGCATGCGGTGCGTGCGCGGCGCGGCCCTCTTGTGGCAGCGGTCCTCAGTCGTTCATCAGATTCTTCGCCCAGGTGAGTGTTTTTCTTTCATTTTTTCTTTGACTGAACTTTATCTGAAGCTGTGGGGTCTGTGGCTGACCGATATCGACTGGACGGTCCCACATGCCTATTTTGCACGTTATCCCCATGCATGCCCCAAATCTTCTTCTTCTTCTTAGCGTTTTTCCCGTTTCGCAGCGGGGTCCGCTTTGCTGATCTTTTGACGCCAGAGTGCTCTGTCGTGCGCTTGGTCGGGATGGATCCCAGCCGTCTTGAGGTCACCGTGTACGGTGTTAAGCCATCGTTGCTTTGGTCGTCCCTTAGGCCGCTTTCCTGGTACCTCTACGTCGAAGCCAATCCTACAGACTTTGTCGCCATCAGCTCGAAGAACGTGACCAAACCATCGCAGACGCGCCTCACGGAGCTTGTCGGCTATCGCAGCTATCCCAAATCGCTGTCGTATGCCCTGGTTGCATATGCGATCTAGCTGCCTAAAGCCACCCATCCACCGCAGCATCCTCATCTCAGTGACACTGATTCGGCGTTCCATTTCCTTAGTGGCGGGCCAGCACTCGGCACCACACAGCGCGACAGGACGTACCACGGTACGGTAGATCTTCGACTTGAGCCGGTCTGGTATGTCCTTGTCGCACAGCACACCAGTCAGCGAGCGCCACTTCAACCACGCAGCGGCGACGCGTGCGGTGATCTCATGGACGAGGCTGCCGTCTGATGAAACCACTGAGCCGAGGTATTTGAACGTAGCGGCTCGCGGAAGATTCGTGCCATTAACTTTGATAGTGCCAGACTCGTGTTCGTCGGTGTTCAAATACTCGGTCTTCTTAACGTTGAGGCGGAGGCCGAACCGTGCCAGCTGGTCACTCCACGCTTGCGTCTGTCGTTTAAGTTCACCCTTGTCTTCGGATGCAAGCATTACGTCATCCGCGGACAGCAGCGTCCACGGCACTGGTCTGTGAAGCTCTTTTGTGATGGCATCCATGACTACGATGAAAAGAAGCGGGGAAAGGGCTGAGCCTTGGTGTGCGCCCACGGTTATGGGGAACTCCGTCGACGTACCCGCGGCCGCCTGCAGTTTACTCCTGTGATCGGCGTAAAGAATCCGCACCCATTCGATCAGCTCTTCGGGAATGCCGTGAAGCCGCAGAGCATACCAAATGACTTCGTGGGGGACGCGGTCAAAGGCCTTGTCCAGATCTAGGAAAGCTAGGTGCAATGGTCTTTTCTTTTCACGATGCTTTCTCGATCAGGAGACGGGCGGCGTGGATGGCATCGGTAGTGCCGCATCCGGATACAAAGCCGCATTGGTTGGGAGATAGCTGGACGATTTCGCGAATCCGGCGATCAATGATGCGTTCGAAGATCTTCATGGTATGCGACAAAAGACGGATTGGTCGATAGTTCGCGCAGTCAGCGGGGCTACCCTTGCCCTTCCAGATTGGGATGGTAGTGCTTCGCTGCCAGTCCACGGGCACCTTCTTCTCCGCTATGACTAGATTAAAAAATTTCGTTAACCAATCAGCGGAGTTCCAGCACTGCGACTTCCACAATTCTGCTGCCATATCATCTGGACCAGTCGCTTTGCCTGGCTTCATTCGCTTCAGTGCATACATGGTCTCTTCGATGGTGATTGGCTGCACTGGTCCGGAGGTGGGCGGAACTTCTGGGACGGATGGATGGGCAAATTCTTCCGTCGAGACCTTCTCAAAATAATCCTTCCATCGTTGCATCACCTTCTTGTGATCCATCAGGAGGTGGCCTTGCTCGTCGTTGACGCCGTGAAACTTCTCGACGTCGTCTGCTTGGCGCTGACGCGATTTCGCGAGTCGGTAGATGAAGCGCTCACCGTCCCTCGAGTCTAACTTCTTACAGACTTCATCGTAATGAGCCGCCTTCGCCGCGGCTACAGCCTTCTTAGCAGCCCTTTTCGCTTCGCGGTAACTCCTCCAGTTGTCTGTCGTTTTATTGTCAAGGAAGGAGTGGTAGAGCCGCTTCTTTTCGCGAACTTTCGCCCTCACTTCCTCTGTCCAAAGCCAAGTCTTCCTGTCAATCTTCCGTCGATCAGGTCTGGTCGTGCCGAGTTCGGAGCGAGCAGTTGCGAGGACAGCATCAGTTACCTTTTGCCATGTTTCGTCGACGTTCGTGATGGGTGGCAACTGAATGTGAGAGATGACTGCTATTTCTTTCTCTCTTAATCTCCACCACTTGATTCGAGCCGGCCCACATCGTTCGACGCGCTTCTTGTTTGGCGGCGTGATTTTCATTGTGCAGATTAGCGGCCGGTGTTGCGACGCGACATTCTCATACGGTACTTTTGCATCCGTGACGAGCTTCTGGTCTTGATACCTCACAAGCACGTAGTCGATCTGTGTCGTGTTGCTGCCGCTGTAGAAGGAGACGAGGTGGGATGGTCGCTTCCGAAATCTCGTGCTCGTTATAACAAGGTTATGAGACTCGGCGTAATCGAGAATGCGCTCGCCATCCTCGTTACGCACCCCGTATCCGAAGCCGCCGTGGCATCTGTAGCCGTTCTTCATCGATCCTACGTGCCCATTCAAGTCCCCTGCAATAATGACCGTATCTTCTGGTGGTACTGCAGCGGTCTCCTCATCAATCAGCGCCCAGAAGTCGTCTTTGGCTCGGTCTGAACATCCGGTCTGTGGGGCGTATGCCGAGAAAAAATGGATGCGCCTTTCCAACGTGACAACAACAATCTTCATAAGACGGTCGTCAAAACGCTCCACGCCTGCTATGGAATCCCTGAACCGTTCGGAGACAATGATGCCGACACCATTTCTTGTACCTGGGCTACCATTGTAGACGATTTTGAATCCGCACCCGATGTCCTTGGATTTGCTGCCAGACCACCTCGTCTCCTGCACCGCACACAAGTCGATTCGACGGCGCTGCAGTGCTGCTGCCAGTTCAAATGAACGGCCTGTCAACGTGCCGCCGTTCAAAGTAGCAATACGCGTCTTGGCCACGTTGTTATCCTTAACGACTCGCCTGCTTGTCCCCCGATGCCGCCGTTCGCGAAGCATCGGGGACCCTCGCATGTTATTGTCCACACTCACCGGGCCCACGAGTGGGCGTCGATTCCCGCGTACGCCGTAGCCTTCCTCTTGAATCCATTTGACGTCATGATCCATTAGATGTGACGTGGGGTGTTCGTCAGCCGGCCTGTCATCACGGCCTGTCGCCGGCATTCGACTGACGAGGAGAAGGATTCTCCCCGTGGACAAGGGACTTATTTGTTAGAGGCGGCCCCTACTCGCCTCTCATGCGCTCCCCAGTCGTTAGAATGCGAGCTTTTGGCCAAATCCGAACTGCAGGATACAGCCCACACAAAGCATTTGCACACATCCACGCGCGTGAGTGCATGTTCACACTCATATGCCGGCCGTATGAATCGAATCCAGCACTATCGAACTAAGGAGTCCATCCCCTAGATCTACCCGCGTCGCACCAAAAGCGCATGGCTGCTTTTGGTCCGCGGTAAACCCCCTATCAGCCACCCGGGGTCGCGCCACGTAGCCTCACAGCAAATCGGCTGGGATCCCTCGTAGGAGGGAGATCCGTGGATGCATGCCCCAAGTGCTTGTTTTTATTATTTTATGAGGCATGCGGGACCGTGCGCTGGACATCGGTCAGCTACAGGTCTCATACCTTCAGATGAACTTCGATCAAGGAAAAAAATGAAGGAAAAACACTCACCTGGGCCAAAAATCTGACGAACGACGGTGGACCGTTGCCACAACTCAGACAATGGAACAGGCTGACCGCGGTACCAATATTTGGCGGATCGTAGCCAACTCCGCGGTCAGCCAAATAATTAAGCGCGGTCGGCCAGATTTCTGTGCGCGGTCAGCCCGCGAAAGGTCCGCGGTCAGCCCGTCGAAGTGACGTCGTGGCGTGCTGATAACGGCAGTAATAGTTGCTGATGATGTGTAGATGACATTTTAGGTATCAAACTCAACATCGGACAAGAAACTTCCCCTTTTATATCTGGAAATGGCGCAGCACAAACCGTTCTGAAAAATAGAAAGGCCAAAACCATCAGGATTCATTCGTATTCTTCAGATTATGTGCTTGAAAGTTTTCGCTTCTGTGGCCATTCACCAGATGCACAATACTAATGGCCAAGCTCTCTTTATGAGAGCTTCACTCCAAAAATGTCTAGGTAATGGCACCCAATCCCCGCAAACTGCGGGAGGTTTCACTGCTTCATCAAAAAATGGATGTGAGATACTTCTTAATCTCCTCAACATAGTCAGAGAAAGACTGTCGTTTCATATACATCCCACCCATCACTGTCAGTATGTTCACAAAAGTTGCACCGTACATTGTGCGGGTCCTACAGGCCAAATTTGGCTGACCGCGAACAGTACCGCGGTCAGCCAAATTTTCGACAAAGGGCCGCGGTCAGCCAAACTTTCGGCTAAGGACCGCGGTCAGCCAGCTTTCTGTGCGCGGTCAGCCCGTTCCGCATCTCATGGTACCGCGGTCAGCCCGCTCCATTGTCTGAGAAGAGGGCCGCGCCGCTCATGCGCCCCATGCTGGGCGCGCTCGAAAATTTTCCGCCGATTGCGTGTAAGTACTTTACATCTAGTATAAAATGCCCTAATCATTTTGCATCGGGCTGGTATTAGACATCCATTGATACACATTGACTGAAAACGAAGGCTTAAGTATCATTCATCACGGATACAAATTTGGGGAGTGGCGGTCATGAAGAACGATAGATCGTGACAGCCGCCAGCTGCACCGCGTATCCCATGTAAAGGTTGCCACGCCCATCTCGCACAGTGATACCATATATAAAGGACCGAAATCTTTATTTGATTCAGAACTAGACTAGATGAAGTTTTTGTGGGGTTTGGAGCAAAGACATAATGACTTGTAGTGATTCACTGTCACATCTCAATGAAAATTAAGCTTTGAAAATCGGAAAGCATGCTTTCGGTTTACTAAAATCTGTTCAAATAGGTCATACCATCTTCAGCAGTGGAAAATAATTAACACACACGCAACTGCCAGCGTTTGCGAATCCCTGTACCTATCTAGGGGCGGGGCTACAATTGCATGGGATATTGCCACACGGGTTCATAGCAGCCAACTATTGCCAGCTATCGTTCTTCCTGGCATACACCCAAATTTGGGGGTGTAAGCTCAATTGTCCCAATCACTCTTGCGATAGCTAGGGTGGTGGAATTTACATAGGTTGGTGTCAGTTGTCGTTCTGCCACTTAACGTTTCGAAACAGCAGCTGGCAAAAGAAACTATGAGTTGACGAGCTTGTCGGACTATACATATATCTCTTACTGTTACTCAAGACATAATCAAAAGGAACACTTATCTCTCTCACTTCTTTTTTATGAAGTCGGAAAGGCGTTATTATATTTCAAAGATGGCTAGCAAGACAATTCCTCACGTTGGAGCTGCAGTGAGGTCCTGGATGTGTTGAGCGTGACCACGATTCCATTGTGGAGTGAAGAACATCTGATAATTTCAACACCTCTATACATACGCACAGCCAGGAGGGACCTCAAGGGAGAATAGGACCTGGCTTCATTTGTATTCCCCACTAATTATTTTGATTGCACAAAATAAATGGATGTATTCTCTCATCTCAACAACCTAGCCTTGTTTCCTCATTCAGAGCATTGGTACCAGATCGCATTGATAAAAGGGCACGTACACTGTCATGAGCCTCAAAGATTCTGAGTCGATTTTCAAAGCGTCGGCTTCCCAGGAAGTTCTGATTGACGCCAACCCTCCTATTTATGAGCCCAAATTATTTGTAACCATTCATTTTCATAATTAGTCTCCGCTAGGATTCGGTCTCTGCGCTGAAATTTCACGTCTTTGTGCAACATTTTCTTACGCTTCAGAGCCTTCCATCTTGACCATGGGAAAGAATTTTAGGGAATTGAAAGGGGTCGACATGTTGCCAGATTTATGAACGTTGCCAAGAAGGTTCTAAGCTTCCCACTCTCTTGGAATAGACGATATTCCGGGACAAAATGTGATGTCTCGTACAACATTTGCGATTTCCTGTAATAGCTGAGTGAAACAAGTCGCCTGGACAAACTATTGTCTGGAGAACTCGGCCGCTCAAGAAAAGCATATGGATCACAGCACACCCGAAGGATCTTCGCGAGTCACGCCACAGTGCTCGGATGCATCCTTGGACGGACGGGTGATCTCATACCCATGTCTCATACATTCTCTGATGTAGTGAGCTAACAGTGAAACAGTTTCTAGCTATAAGTGACACTTGGGCATATACAACATCACGTACAGGTTAACATGGCGATGGGTGCCAGGTAAAGGTTAAATTAAATTTGGGTACGTTAACACATTTGCCATCCATTATCTTGATAGTACTTCCGGGCCCTGGTCACAACCATGGCGCCATCAATTTCATCGCGGCTCTTTTGTGCTTCATATCTTCGTCGGGCATGCAACATTGAGAATGTCTAGGATGAATGTGTCAACACCACCGAATTTGCTCATCGGTAACCCAGGCGCCAACGCACGTTTACCCTGGGTGATCTCAACTATGCCTGCCACCTCTGTTGCCTCAGTTAAATGAATTTTGAGTGATGACTTGTGAGGTTGACCTCCACCTCAGACTAGCCTCAGTATCCACATCATACTAATCACCAAGCGGCAGCGAACAAAATTTTAGCACCCCCGCTAAATTTGTTTATTGCTGAGGGGTCGTGTTACCGCTCTACCTCTTCAGTTCACACGGTGAAACTTAATCTGTACGAAGGGAGACGCTGAATGCGGTTTAAAGCCTAGCTGTACGCATAGTTTTCTCATGCCGTTTCTATCTCCACTTAAAGGCAGTGTGTCACCTCGTTTAGTGGGCTGAAAATACCAACAGACTCTAGACCTCCTCGTCACGCTAATTCCAAAGATGTACGTCAAAGCTCATAAAAATGACCGAAACCCCGTTTTCGGAGGTTCTGAGAGTGCAGTTTACGGACCACCTGGTCGGAGCAGTCCGTGAATGTGCTTGCTAGCTGTCCGCCACGTCTGCAGCGTTGGCCAACACGTCTAGACGTGTCCGATCGATGAGATCAACGGCTTCACGCGTCCACTCACCTCGACAAACTGTTACAAATCCCGTCCCTAAAAACGTTTGAAAATATGGTTTAAACACCTCTTTGTAACGTTCTAGGTATACTGTTGGATTCAGCGTTTCGAGGAGATTCAGAATTTGTAAAAGCTCAGACACGAAAACGAAGTGACACACTGCCTTTAACATGTATCACCGATACAATATTCTCGACATCTCGAAATCGGCATGCTTGAGGACAAATCTGCTCAGAACAGACACGATGTTTTGGTGTTTTTTAGAGGAAACTTTTGGGGAAAGAAAGGAAAGAGATAACCCCTTGAGTGAGGTTCTTATTTTCCCTACTCTGTTATGTAGGCCTATGCGTTCATAGTTCCATACTAGAGCAAGCAATACAAAACGAAATATAAAAAGTATCAGTTGTTGCAGTACCCTCTTCCTCTTGTATCGGACAATTGGTCATAATAATACTTCATTATTTGTAGAGACTATTCCTACATATTTAATTTGGCCTTTTGGCAAATGCCAAAGTTGGAAGCGCTCATCGCTGGACCCATCTACTCAGGAACGCTGCGGTCTTTCGAATACTGTGTTGGGGAACAGTTTGAAATAGGTTGCTGGTACAGTTGAGCAACTTTCCGTACCCTACCAGTGCTATATTATTCTGTCAGTGTTCTACTCTTGTCTTTATCGCACTGTGGGCATTCCAACTTGTTGCCATGCGTTTGCATTTGCTAATTTGTTCAAGGATTTCCAGCACAAACACTAGATTTTAATACGCTCACGTTCAGTCTGATAGTTAGTCGGAATGCCCACAACGCGATAAGGACAGGAATAGAACACTGACAGAATAATGAAGCAGTGGCAGAAGACGGAAATGTGTTCATCCGAACCAGCTATCTATTCCAAAGTCTTCCCCAACGCAGTGTCCGAAGGACCGTAGCGTTCCGGAGTAGATGGGTCCAGCGATGAACGCTGTCACAATTAAATATGTAGAAATAGTCTCTACTCTTCATTAATATACTCTGAACACTAATTCAGAACCATTACTCCTCAAGTATTCCAATCTGATCATAGCGTGCTCCTCTCGTCTCAGCCTATCACAGTGACATTGGGAGCAGAGGTAGAAGGCAAATTATTTGATTGCAGTGCTCCATTTAAGGGCGGAAATAAATCTCTCAATCGGTTATGAATGATAATATTGTGAATGTCCGATTCTTCCGATGATCCAACATGCATGATTCACTTCACTATTTTTCAAACCATAGAAAGGCTATTTTTCTTGTCTTCCGAACATCTACGAGACTTTTTTTCTTAAAGTTATTGTCATAGTAATTCCTCCTTCTCCTCCTTGCACTCGATTAACAACCAGCTCCATTCATACATATGTAGATATTTCCTTCTGAAGCACTAAATTGTTCACCTACAGGAGAGCAACGTACTGCTGCACCGTAGTTGCTAGTGAATCTCATCAGTGCTAACGGCAATGACGATTAGCTACTCGGACACATTCGTGAAATTATTATTCCGATGGAAGGGCTCACTCTGGAAAGCCATTTGGCGACATCTACTGGTTTTCTTGTTGTTATACTATGCCATCAATGGAGCGTATCGGTGGGTGATATCACACTTTTTCAATGAATATTTCACAAAGATCCTAAGCAATGATAACAACAGCAGCATGGATGCAGTTAAGAATAATTTCCGAGCAGTAGAGAGCACCAGAGCGTTGATGTTCAATTCCAGCACGTATCGTGGTGAATCCACTTTCTTAAACCTTTGCTTAGCGTTATCAAAACAATCTGTAGACACATATGTTCATACTGACCATTGGTGCGAAGGTGAGGCTCTCTCCTTCTTCACTTTGAACAGGGGTCCGGCAGACCCCGTTCATTTAAAGGCAGCACTCACGGAAATTTTCACTTCTGAAATGAGTCGCTTACCATGTAGCCGGCCGCTGGACAATCGCAACAGTAAGTTGAACACCTTGAATGGCCGCCTACCTGCGAAGATACTGCCGTGGACACATCTACCGCTCTGGACATTAGGGTTCCGTCGCGCCACCTAACGCCGTTGACAGGGTGTGCGCATGTGGTTCACCGGGGGCGTGTCTATGAAATTCGTACCATTTGCAGGGTTCCGTGGCGGGACCCATCTCGGAACACTCGTCCGCGCTGTGGACACACATGAAATACCGCCATCATTTTCTGTGTTTTTCGCGTGTTTCACGCAACTTCATCGTCGTCAATGAGTTCATCGTCTCTAAAAACCCCGATATACCGCCAAATCCTCAACCCAAAAATTTCCGTGAGTGCTGCCTTTAAGCGAAGGGGATGAGCCTGCGATGGAGCCCTGTCAAGAAACAATCAATAAAATTAGTTCTTTCAAGTGATGGAAGTGATGAGGGATATGAAGGGAAGAAGGGCGCAAGAGAAGGAAAAACGAAGGAACGAAAGGCAATATCAGAAACTATCAGGTTGTTGCGAAAATAATTGTCGTTTTGGAGTATGCTCAAGTAAAGTTTTCTGTCCCGCCCAATTTGAGCAAATTCAGTCCAACTTATGTAACCTTTTGGTAGTGCTTTTGTTCCTCTTTCGAATGCTGCTTGAATATTCTGGCTAGCTCTTTCCTGAGCCGACGCTATTTCCGGCTAATTATGGTTAATGACATTTAACTCGATCATTCTTCGACGAAGGTGAGCGGTATTCTTGCTTTTGTTTTGGCTTGGAGTCGGCTTCCCAATAGACAGTGAGCTATTCGGTCGCAAATTTTTCTTCCTTCGATTTTGATCGCCAATCGTGACCGCAGGTCGTTCCCTGACGATCAAGCGTTTAGGACAGTCGTGGAATCTAAACCAGATCCTACTATTTGTACGTTGAGAGCAGGGATGAGGGCTCACTATACCACAGTTCCAAAACATTTCAACACAATTGACATGCCAAGAAAGGTGCGGAAGTGAACACCCCAAGATCTGACAGATGACCAGCTTCTCACCCACCGTGACATCTTTTCTAACCTAATTTTTCGTCCCAGAAGCTGCCCATTTTTAGAGCGTCTTATAGCTATAGGTGGAGTTTGGTTCCTGTACGATAAAAGGAAGTGTGAATTTGTATCAGTAAACACTTTCCTCTATCTCTAAGTTTTCCTAAACTAGACCTTCAAACTAGGGAAGTTGCGTTACGATTTTGGGGGTGCTGTAAAGGTGTGATTCATTGCAGCCTCCTCCAACACAGCCAAACATTGAGAACGGAGACCTACCATTGCAATTTCGAGTTGATGTCCCCAAATCTGCTACAGATGTGATTGGCAGTGGTGAAAAAAGCTGGTTTTAACCTGCTCCAGGGTAAAGCTAAGCCTCACATTCCAAAACTCATCCGGCCAAAACTGATGCAACAAGGCATCGAGGTCCTCAGTCAATGCCCTCATTCCTCAGACCATTACCCTACTGTATATTATTTTTCCGAGCTCCAGATACAATCCTGCGACAGCAGCAGATTGCTGATCTGAAGCATGCTGAAACTGCCTTCCAAAAGTTTGCGGATTCTTGTGATCTCAGTTTTTGTTGTAGAGGAGTGCCATCCACGGTACATTGTCGGGGAGGATCTGTCGAATTGAACGGTTGCTAAAATGATGAGAAAGGTGGTGTTTGAGCCGAGTTACAACACTTCAACCTGAATTCATTTCGGCAATTAATTTCGCAACAACCTAATAGAATGAAAATGTTCTTATTTACAAAATGTTAATAAACATTGATGGAAAGATTGTAATGAATGTATTCGTTATGTGAGCCAGCCGTAACCTACGATTAATAGGTTACGAAATTTGAGTTGGACCACTGATTTGAACGGACCGAAAGGGGTTGAAGGAATTGAGAATAACACGGTTGTCACTGAAAGTTTCCGTAGAGTGAAGGGTATCTTAGGATAGCTGAAAACTAGGAAATGAAGAAGGCACCCTGTTTGCATAGAACAATTCAACAATGGCGGAACCGTTTGCGTTTTTTGAAAGCATTTTTTTTTTCGCGGCAATTTCTGTTCTATCAGGAAAAAAATATAGGAAGTGAATCGAAAGTGGGGCAGTCTAGAAAAGAAGAGGAGGAAAAACTATGATCTTAAACCGAACTGGATTCTCCTTGTTAATATCTTATGGAAACCAAATTGAGATGTTTGAGACCAAAGAAAATAGCGAAATGCAGTAGGTTTTTCAAGAGTTTCTCTTCAAATACAAAACCAAACGAGATGTTAGGCATATGAGAGTAAGGTGGAGGGAATTCTCTATCGATCCTTATATGAAGCGATGGGTAAAACTCTGCGTTGTGTAGGGGAGGGGAGGGGAGGGGAGGGGAGAGCCAACACCAGTACATTTGCTCCGGCACAGGGCGAAACACTGCAGTGAGAAAGGAGGGCGCAGAGCGAATACCGAACCGTTCTTAGTTTTGAGACCCTTCATTTTCACTGGGAACGATGCACACATCTCCGAAAGAAATGACAACTGATGTAGTTACTATTCCACTAGAAGTCACTATCTACTCTTCACTAATATGTCCTCGTTTCAAATAAGGAAGTTATAAGGGGAAAATAACCATTTTTTGCCACTTTTCAGGATCATCAGAAAGGGGAAGGTTGCCTTGGGAGCATTATGGGGTATTGGGCACCAGAAGATAGGATATGAACTGCTGATATTCCTCTGATCCTCCCGTTTTGGAAATAATTGTAATTCGAGTTTTTTTAAATGTTGAAATTAATGCCAGAGCTTCCTCGTCGAGGCAATGACCCATCGCGCCGCCCCCGTCAGTTCCGCTACATAATGAACGGCGTACCTGAGCTTTCCTAAGTAGATGAAGGCAAACGTTCTGTAAAATGTGAAGATCCCCCCCCCCCCGCTCGGTCGTCGCCTTCTCGTGTGGGATGGATCGCATTTAGTCCGGCAAGTAGAGCTGCCGCTAACCTCCACCCCCGGGTCGACGACCCCCTCCACTTCTGGCACCATTGGGGCAAGCCTCACTCCCTTCAGATCCCTTTCACTTCGGAGATTCCCGGCTCTCCTTATCGCACCTACGATACCGATTGATGACTGCTCCTATAGCAAAATATATTAATGTTTTGGACCTGTTCCCACGACTAAGAAAGCGGAAACAGGATGATTGTTCAAAAATTATTCGTAACTGAGGGGTTCTCAACCTGTTAGGTGTGGACTTTTCTTAAAATTGTGGCATCAAAGTATTGCTACACAGGCAGTTCTTCGGCACTCGTAGGTATTGGACGGCGGATTGCTCAGACATGAGGCTTCGACTTCCTCATAAGCTTGCGAATTCTTATTCAGGTTTTTAATGACAACGGAGCAGCAGCAGATATTTATAAAATACGTGGTCTTATTCGACAGTTGGACGAAAGAGATTCCTCTAACGTTCCTATTAGGTTTCTATGTTGCAATGATTATTCGGAGGTCAGCATTAGTTCCTGTTAATGCTAGAAACAACATCTATGTGTTTGTTAAGTCTGAGTTTGCAGATGGTGGGATTGCTGTCAACTCATCAGCTGGCCTGATCATCTCTTGTATAACGTTTCGGCACTAATACGGGGAGATGATGTAAGTTGCCAAAAATTGTAAGCCAAGTAATTTTACTGCTATGCAAATATGAATTTTTGATGAAAACGTTTCAGGCAGAAACACGAATAATTCGCAAAACCATAGCTCGATACGCTATTCTTTCTTCTGTGCTCGCCTGGCGGAGCATATCACTGCGTGTTCTCACTAGGTTTGTCCATGCATTTAGTATTTTACTCAAAAAAGTGAGGGAAAAACTGTGCGCCACATGAGCGCGTCAGTCATGGTCATTTTATTAATAATGACTACCATCTCAATGGACTACACTAAGCTGCTCCATTGATTGCGTGTTAGTTCTTCCAAAAGTAAAAAAGCGTAGGGAAGAAAGAAGAAAGGTACATGTGAAATTTGGAGACTACACATGGTGACAGGTGGACAGTTACTTTATCCGCATTACTTCATTAACAACTGGACGGCGTTTACGCTTTTTTTTTATTCAATAACAGCCTCATGTAATCTCCGTTTATGCGAAACCTCAGTTAAGTACCATCACCTCATTACCAGTACATACATGCTAACTTCACTCTCATTCCAGGTATCCAACAGACGATCATTTGCTTGACTCTGGGTTGCTAACCAAAGAAGAGCTTGCCCTATTCAAGACTATAAACGTGCGTGTTGATCCCCACCAGGTAGGCTATTGTACACGTAATACACTGAAGAAAGCAAAAATGCTGGAATGAATCGAAAATGAAAGTGTTGGAGCCTAACGTGATAATATTGGTGCTACTATTCTATGATAGTAGTAAGCTGACAAGGGAAGGATACCAAATTTCTGTGGCACTTCAAAATGGAATGTGTCTCATAATGTGAAGTTGACTATGCTGATTTCAACCATGTTCTCCATTAGTGCTCAATTCTACTGAGGATGAGCTCTCAAGGGCGTGAAAATATCACGTTGAGTCGAAAGTTCTCGGACAAGTTGACAACATTTTTATTTTCTCTCCAATTTTCTAACGCCAACCATGATTTATTTGAAGTATGCCCAATTGGCATCGATGGTCTTCTATTAGCGTTCAGACAGATCGTAGATGCCGTTACTCCAGAATGCTGGGAACTGGTCCTTGAAGAACTGCTCGAGTGCCTTCTTGATGTCGTCGCGGGTTTGGAAATCTTGACCATCCAGTTGACGTTGGAGATGGGAAAAAAGGTGGTGATTCGAGGAAGCCAGGTCTTGGGAATTCGGGTGGGTGTGGTGAAACGGTCCCCCCGGACCTCATCAATTCGGCGTTGGTCGTTCTTGCAATATGCGACCGAACGTTGTCGTGCTGTAAGTAAACTTCGTGCTGCTGCTTTCGAGATTCGCCTTCAGGTTCCTGTATTGCTCAATGTAGACTTTCGCGGTCACTGTGGATTTCTCAGCGAGCAGCTCCCCTCCCGGTATGTGACACCGTGTACGCTCCACCAGGTGTAGAGCATAACCGTTTTGGCGAGCACGTTGGGTTTGGGAACGTCTGCTGCATCTGTACCTTTGTCAACCCATTGGGCACGCCGGTGGATATTAGAGTAGAGAATCCACTTCTCATCCCCCGGTGACAATGTGCTCAAGCTATGTATGTGTGCGCTTGAGCGTGAAAAGAGAAAGTGCTGTATCACTGCGGCGGTCCATGTTATGCTGCGTCTGAGCATGTGGTGCCCATCAACCGAGTTTTCGCACCTTGCCAATTGACTTCAATCCGCGAGCAACAGTGGCTTGACTCGCCTTAAAGGCAGTGGGTCATCTCGTTTCGTGGGCTGAAAATACCAACAAACTTTAGACCTCCTCGTCCCGCTAATTCCAAAGAGTACGTCAAAGCTCATAAAAATGACGAAAACCCAGTTTTCGGAGGGTCCGAAAGTGCAGTTCACGGACCACCTGAGCGGAGCGGTCCGTGAATGTGCTGGCTGCCCGCCACGTCTGCAGCGTTGGCCAACACGTCTAGACGTGTCCGCTCGATGAGATCAATTGCTTCACGCGTCCACTCGGCTCGACAAACCCCGTCTCGAAAAACGTTTAAAAGTAGGGTTTAAAGACCTTTTTTGTAACATTTCAGGTATACCGCTGGATTCAGCGTGTCGAGGAGATTCAGAATCTGATAAGAGCCTAGACACGAAAACGAGGTGACACACTGCTTTCAAGAGCAACCGTCAGTTCGCAAGTGGTTTGATTCGAATCGGCTTCATCTGTCTCCGCAACAAGTTCAAATCCAACTCTATCGGGGGTCCCGAACGGTCTTCATCTTCGATAGAATAGTCGCCCGGCGCGAACTTCAAGTGTCACTCGTAAATTGTACTTCTAGCGAGGGCGTGCTCCTTGTAAACTTCCTTCAGACATCTATCGTATCCGCCGTTTCTTGGCCGTTGGAGATAGTTGGAGAAAAAGCACGACGTTACGGAGGTGGAGTGGTGACGGCTTGAATTCGCGCGGCATGATCGCGGCGAAGGAACTAGATCGATATAATTCTTAATTCGCACTTTGAAGAGAATTCTATATTCTATCAAAATGTAGTTAACATGTTCATTTTCGTTCCTTAGCTGAGTTATAATCTATGGAAGTCATCACTACCAATTTGTCCGAGAACTTTCGACTCAACCTAATAACATGAACATGTCATGAAAGTTCTACCATGTTTTGTGTGGAAAACGCTCTCATTCAGAAATGGTTTGTACCTATAAACTGGATACAAACGATGATGGTGCGTTGCTTCGAAAAGGGAACTCTTGGTCACACAAACGAGTTGCGAGTGCTGCTGGACGCACTTGAAAAGTATCGCAATGGTTTCTTTCAACTGTTTATCTACGACTGGATTGCGATTCCTTTGGTGTACACACAGGTAGGCCCAGGAAATATTATTTTACGTTAACTCTACATCTTTTCATATCGTCGCTACAAATGCTCCTCACTCAACTAGAGAACTTCCGGAATCGTTTCGCGCGACTTTATCTATATGACTGGATTGTGATTCCACTCGTTTACACCCAGGTGGGTGTGCTCCCACCCGCGCTCCTTCATTCAGTCCTTCTCAAAAGTTATCCTTCATGTAGATTAATAATCTCGCATTGTGCGTCTGTTATTGATAGTTTACTCATTACGATTCATAATATACTCAGTTGCACATAGATTTCGGGACTGACCCACCCGACTTGGTTTCTGATTGATAATTCAGTGTCGTGTTACTCATTATTCTCTTTTTTTTTTTGCACTTTGCTTCCCCCTACGACAAAGGCACGCAGCCGTCACATATGTTAACTAGGTCTACCGAGACGCTGTAGCGTCAGATCGCAGAGCTTCGAACCAAAGAGTGCGATTTCTCAAGCATTCCTCAGTAATTTCCTATTAAATAACTTAGTACTAGTACCGTATTAAGTGCATTAGTCCGGGAGGACTTGAACGTAAATGTCCATGGATGCTCTTCATGTCATCCTGTTTTGTGTAAATCCTCAACATCTGACAGTCTTCATGAAGACTTTTATTACTTTTACTATTTAAGAGAGCGAATTCAATAGCTCACTTAATAGTTCATTCAAAAACATTCTGGCTGTGTGCGCATTTACTACCCCTCGGAGCTCGGGAGGATCGGTGTAGTACTGCGCTATTTTCAAACCGTAATAATTTCTGACCATCAGAGGCAGACATACAGTCAATGGCGGTGGCCCATCCGCGGCCTCGGGAAGGACGCTGCGCAACCGCGCCGTGCGCGCCATGACCGATGTCTTTTGTTGTTGTTTTGCTATTTCTTGCAGATTTTCCACCCGTTTCAAGGATTCTGGACCAAATCGGGAGGAAAAGCGCCGGAGAATGGCATTCAGATGACAAACGACACCGACCTCGGTGCGCGAATCGCAGTTGCGCGGCGTCCTTCTCGAGGCCGCAGATAGGCCACCGTCATTGACGTCCACTGTACAATGTTTTTTTCGTATTAGAGCCCAGCGAAAACCGATATGCGATGTGAATATGAAGAGCGTAAAGTCTAACTGCTACGAGACAACTAGACGATTCCTGAATGAGGGAGGATAGAACGATTCGAAGTAACTTAACATCTACTGTCTATGTGGAACCTATTTTGATTATGCTGAAGTAATTCACATGGTTCAGTATTTTCCCGTCTCTAAGCTTCATTATATATGGTTTTCTTTGGTTGTCCAAACGAAGACTTTTGGCGATAACGCCGTCTCCAGACCTTAATATTTACAATCATTTGCCACCTGATCAGAATCATACAGACATTCACAACAATATTAACAATACCAATGGCCTTCTTCTTTTCTGTCAGCATATCGTTGGTTTCATTGGGGTAGCCAGTAAAGTGATCATTTGTGTAGGTTCACCTACTGGACGAAGGTCACTGGAAAAGAGAAATTTGGTGTCACTGTGTAAAAGCGTATACGGTAGGTACGTATAATCCCATACACAAAATCAAGACGCTTGTGCATTGGTCCAGAAGGTCTACAAAGGTCCATTATGGCTGTTATCGTGGAAGACCGTGACCAGGCTAAAACGTGACGTTGTGTCTAACGAGAACCAATCTGAAGAACGGCATCCACGGTAATTTGGCTCTCTGAGATTTTGCTGTTATCACGGGCTAGCGTTATGGTGAGAATAAACGCAGTGATCTACAGTGCTGAATCCTAAGCTAAAGGCGTTTTCGATTGGCACCAATCTGGCTCGCTAGAAAAAAATGGCCGACTTGCGCAGGTCGAAACGGAGTAGCGGCAGACAAAGCACCCATATCATAAAGACATCTGAGCCTTTGTATCTTGGGAATGATGATACCTATAGCTGTTCAACTTTCGCACTATTAGTAGGACCATTGTTCAGGCTCTGAAACCCTCATAATATCGAGCATGAAAATTAACGTGGGTGCTGTTTTGCTATAGAGACAAAACTACGATGATACACCGATTCTCGATGAAGAAGACAGCCTACGTACAAGTATTCCAGGTGTCCACTATTTCTGTTTATGGATATTTTGCTTTTGCTCTCATTGGAAGACAGTTCCCAAGTCAAAACGAATATAGAGAAGTTGTGGACATGTGAGCATTTCTCGTATAATATTTCATCCACATCTGCAGTTTCTTCGAAATGAGGATTATCTAGGTATGTACCCATATTCACTATACTTCAATTCCTGTTTTACGTTGGCTGGCTCAAAGTCGGCGAAGATCTGATGTTTCCTTTTGGTGCAGACGACGAAGACTTCGAATTCAATTATATACTTGAACGTAACCTTGAGGCAAGTTCGATGTACATAGTATGAGGTAAAGAAAACGACTTGATCTTGTTATGATTTCAGATGGCATTCTTGATTGTCGATGAGCTCCACAACCAAGTACCGCCAGTCTATGTGGAATCTCTGGATGACAAAGTAGAGGTACAGGGCTGTCCATATTGTTGCTGAGCTACTGTTGACCACCACAACAGAATCATGTTTGTTGGATGCTTTATAGCTGATGCACACCCACGCTTCCATTCGATTGTCGAACCACCCCCAACGACAGCATCTGAGAAAATACAGGATGAAAGCGGATGCTATGCAGATATCTAGAGAATCTTCTCTGAAACCAGGTAATGAACTGACTTCTACTAAATCTGTTACGGTCAGTGCTAGTAATATTGTTATTCTATATTGAATTATTGGGTTATTTGATGCAAAGCAGAGATAGTTCTATTCTTTTTTGTTCTTCCGTCTTGACTCCTCCAGTTGTAAATTACTTCTTATCAATGAGAGATTCTATGGCGCGTCGGGTATAACGGTAATATGATCAGCAACAAAAGCTTCAGACGACTTCTGAAATCATAGTTATGTTCGAAAGTGTGTCTGTACTTTGGATAATTGGAAGCAGGGATTGGTCGCAGAGACAAGTCCGCCTCATGAGGACTCACGCTTTGCCATTAGTGAACACAATTTCATTATATATTACACCTTTTGTCGCTTTCCAAGGGAAGTGCAGGTCGGACTTCATACAATTCATGGCACCATGGGTTGGTGTAGTAACGTAGTGCTGGAGAAATTGTACTTACAGCCGGTTCTCATTCCTGCCGAGTTGGTCCTGAGCACAGTCTTCCAAAATCTACCTGATGAATGTTGCACTACTCCGGTATGCATTTGTTTGATGACGCTAAGCAGGTCCACTGCGAAAGATTGCCTTTGTTTTTTGTCAGTAGTCGTTCTTGTGAGGTTGCTGATTAGCTGCTATTTGGAACGATCGCTCTCACAGCTAGTATATTAGCATGCCACCACTCACTTATGTGTGCAGGTGCGTGCATGGATGAGTTTTCAAGTTCTAGATTTTAACTGTAATTTTGGACTATTTCTGGAACCTTGCTTTTGTCGACAAGAAATAATTGTGGAACACATTGCGTTAGTGTCACTAGGCACTCACATGTTAGCACAATTACATACACAGTGATTCCAAACGTTATGACCCCCGTGAATCAATACAGTCCGCCGTCGCAGGCCAACTAGAGGGCTATTTCGCATACAGCCATGGTTTATGGGTTGCCTCGAACAGCTAGAGTGCCGCGCCGCGTTTGTCAGCGGTGGTAATTGAGGTCCTTTAAGACAGTGTCCCACCAGGTTTGAGGTCTTAACAGATTTTGAATCTATTCAATACATGAAATGCCACAAAACGGTCTCTGAACCCGTTTTTTCAAACGTTTTTAGGACGGGATCTGAAACTATTTGCCGAAACGAGTTTGTCGCGAATCGAAAGTTCAGTGGACCCGATAGGTTAGCCACCCAATGCTACACGTACAGCAAGCGCGGAATGAAAAGATGAAACTGAAGAAAGATAAAACACATTTGGAAGAACCATTAACTGTTACAGGTTTGGTCAACATGTAGGCAAAAGAGATTTATCAATCTTGATATTAACATTCAATATTTCGGACGCGAAACGGTCAATGGATATGATTATGAAAATTCTAAGCAGCGATTAATTCAATACACGATAAAGTTGAAACTGTCACCAGCTAAATGTAATAGGGCCATACGGCCACAAGCACTAGTATGCAATAAAAGAACAACCACACACAACATGTAATAAATGGAGTAAAGAACGAAATCAACAAATGTATTAAGAACGATCAATGATAAGGGACTAGACTAACTAAAAAGAGGGAAAGGGCCTCTATGCGCGGAAGGCTCTCGAAGCCGAACTGAGGCGCCTAGAAGCCGCAACCATCGATAACCGATAATGCGGATGTGGTCAAATACAGATCACAGCCGCCTCCGGCGCGATGGTGGGTACGCTGCTCGGGCCTCCATGTTGACCGTAGCGATCGCTTCGCGACACTCCCGGTCAACGAAGAAGATGTGAGCTCGGATGCGAGACCCGGGCGCAGAGCAACCCGGATACGCTAGAAGGACCAGCTATATAGCTCTTTAAAGAACAGCTTGACAGCAAAAACTGGGAGAATTCTCAGGTGACAGGCAGGGGTGGTCGACCGTTCCTGTATATTTTCGAAGTCAAAGTTGCGAGGAGATCGAGGATCTGTTGATGTGAAGCGGTTCGGCACACTCCCTTTAACATTTGGAGTTTCCTGTGTGTACATACTCTAGCGCTCTTCATTCTGCAAGCACTGCGAACAATGGCGCACGCGTCAGGAAACGCGCTGTTGAAGTTGTTGCTATCACGATGCAGCCGCCTTTTTGAAGTCGGATAAACTCACCCTTGTAGAAAATGTACATTGCTGTGAGCATAAAACTACTCCTGCTTTTGCAGACAAAGCAAAGGAAAAGGATCGTGTAGTTAGGAAGAAATTAACTGTATTAATAAATTCGTAAAGAATTTCTAGAATAAGAAGAAGCATGTGTAAGAAATGGTCCTGGTTTGGTTTCCATAATGTCTGCTGGGATGAAGAAACTAAACCATGTTGCTCGATAGCATGCTGTTAGGCTGGAGTGAACCTACTTTGAGATCCTCTCGTGGATTTTCTCCCTTTTAGACTTGTGTCTACTGCACGACGATTTGTGCGTCAGGCAACTATGGAGAACCGGTCTTCCCTGCCCGAAATGAACATAAAATACGCCGTCAGAAGGAATTTCTTTAGTAAGATCAAAAACAGAGTAGAAATTGAGATGAAAAAATACTTCACATAGGTGTATGACATAGTGAGGCAGTTAATGGATCTGATACAGTGAAGCCTTTAATAAATAGAGCAAGTGACCTATACGAAGTGGGGCAGAGAAAAAGACAAAAAGTGAGTGAAGAAAAAAAAACAGGAGAACAGAAAAATTACAGGAGGAGTCGACGTGGCATTTGAGCCGTTCTGAAGTTTTATTGCGTCCTCTCCACAATGCGCCCTCTTCTAACCTCTTCATCAGAGAAACACTTTCCCCGCGCTAATTTCCCGCAAACCTCTGCATAATAGTAACTCTTCCTGGACTTGAGGCATGAGTAGCACATGAAGTTGTTTGTAGTTGATGTGAGATTTGCTGAACTATGCATTGTTGAGATTAAGATCTTTTCAGAATATGTGAGCGGAAGTAATGTTCTCCTTACAGGTATCAAATGCACACCAACATCTGGCAAAACGAGCGAGCTCTCCTTCGCAGATTTTGACTACATGGCGAATGGACCGCGCGAAAAGAAGCCGCAAAGCTAGGAGTTATCTATTTTCCTAAAGGATCTCTTGCGACACCTTTGATATCAAAGAGTAAAGGTCACGATGTGAAGGAAGGAGCTCTGCCTATCTGAGCATGAGCGATTTGCTTGGATGTCTTTCAATCCAAAGTGACAGTGACTTAAAAAAAAAGAAAAGATGACAGAGTGACCGACGGGTATGTAGAACGTTCTGATAGGACCGTGCGCTGCGTCGTGGTACAAAGATTGTCATTATTTCATGCCAATTTAATTCTTCCTAACTGTAACTTCTCTTTCACTTTCACTTCTACCCACGCATCACGGGAAAATAGAGAAAATTGTACCAGTTCATACTCGCTATAATGCTCTCCGTGCGATAGAAGACGCAGCATACAGCGGGCTTAAATTGTCTCAAGTACCTTTACTTATTACATGCATATCATAGTTTTCATTTGGCGTACATTGTGGAAGTGAATGTTCCATACATATTACTCCGCTATTCATCAAGATGTGACCCTTCCGCGTCCGGTATGATGTGGCATCACAATCATTCATATGCGTTTTTTATATAAAAATATTCTATTGTTTTTCATATTTACTTAATGTATGTGATAATGGTGAAGGAACTTGCCCGAAAACATAGGGCGGACGTAGGAACGAACGGAACGTACTTGTTGTTTTTGTAATGTTATAATATTTATGTGTATTAGTACCAAAGTATGTAGGTCTTTGAGCATTCCACTGTCATTCATGATGGACCGTACCAGGTTGTTTGTAACTGTTTACTCTTGAATTGCATACGTGTTTGTGATTACTATGTATGCATAAATGTTTATGAGCATGTATTTCATCATACAACTACAATAACATTTTCAAAGGATTCCACATCGTTCGGTGCACATTTTGCGATTGTGTTGGTCTACCATGTAGTTGCAATTGGTGCGACACGTATCCATCTGCTTGATGGCCTAAAAATTTTCATCAGAAAAGGAAATTGGGATGGTTAAACCTGAATACATGTATACACAGTGATCAACGAATTCGAAACATTCAAATGGTTATCAAAAATTTTTAATTTTTCAAGTTTTCTGAAGTTCTTTTGTGACGAGAGCGGTCTTTGTTGCGGATTGTCCAGGGGTTTTGTAATCCTTTATTGGAACGACTCTAGTAGACAGTAAGTGACAACCATCGACTGAACGACTTGCTGCTCCACTGGCTAACTGACTGGTTGACTGACTGTGGAACTGACTCAATGACGACCAAGACTCTACTGCGGCCGCGGCGCCCTTGTATACAGTCTGTTTCTCCAGCGATGATAGCTGAGTATTCGTGCACATTGTCTGTTTTTCTCTGTACCCTCTCCAATCTCTGCATACTTTCGCGCCCTCTTCTTCTCTGCGGCGTTTCCCCAACTATATTCCCCAGTGGAACAGACTACATATATGTAGCTCGTTGGCGGGGCCTCGGTGGGCGCACGCTTATATAAGACAGTGACTATTTCGGTATACAAGTGGGAACAACTACGAGATTACGTACAATGGCAAACAATACATGTACAACAACATACTACCTAGTACTTCATCCATTACCCTTGGGTTACATTTTATTTTTATTTTTCAAGAAGTTTTCAAATTTTTTTCTCTATTTTTTGAACTTTTTGAAAAGTTTTTCATTATTTATTCAATTTCCTAATTTTCAACACTTCCGCAACGACGCAGATTTTCTGCTCAGGGCCACTTTGTACCAAAGCGAGCTTCCGCTTGCTTCTCAACACAGTTGCGGAAAGTATTAGGGTGGTAAGAAAGTCTTTTTTCGAAATTTCCAGAACCTTCAATTATTGATCGTTACCCATGATCTATCCTGTGGAAATTGTAGATCAAACTCGGAGCTTCTCCATAATAGGCATATGTAGCCAAATGGCCTTCCCTATTTTTAATTACGACGTCAAGACCACAAGAGGTCTTCCGAGCCATAATCAGTTTTTCCTACTCTGCCTGCACCGAAAGGAGTTTCCGGACATCTGATGAGTGGAGATGAGAGTAGGGTCCTTTTCCTCTACGATTCTAACACGCATGCTGCCACGTGGTTTCGTTCAGATGAACATCAGCCAAATCGCACCCCCACCCAAACAAGTGTTTCCTTTGCTACTTCTGGAATTCGTGGGGAATGTTGTATTACGAGCTGCTCCCACAACACACACAGTCACCGGTAACAAGTACTCCAATCAGCTCCAGAAAGTCGCGGATGCCATTCGAAAAAAAAAACGGCCGATACGAGATTCTGGTACACCTATGCCATGATGACGCTATGTCGAATTTAGCTAAAGAGTCCTGTGAGAAATAGGAGGAAATGGGATGGATCACCGTTCCCCACAAACCCTTCTGCTGACGTTGCCCCTTCCGACTTGCACATGGTATTCCAAGCTAACAAGGGAAGGATACCAAATGTCTGTGGCACTTCATAATGGAATGTGCCTCATAATATGAAGTTGACTATGCTGATCTCGATTATGTTCTCCATTAGTGCCTAATACTACTACGCAGAAAGTTATAGCCTTGTCTGTGCAGTATTATGAGCAGTTTCTGCATCAACTCACCTTAACCCCACGTAGTAGGCGCTGCCGTGAAAAATGAATGCAGAATTCGTGATCAGCAGTCCAAGTAACCCTGTATGCAAAATCTCAGCGGAAAATGCATCACTAGGGGTAAAGAATTGCGCCTTGATCAGTCGCTACTTCTACTAATTACAAGGGAACTTTGCTTCATCGGAGACTTCCTCGTGGGGAGTGTACACTGCCTTGTGCATCTCGAAGCTCTGATTTCAAAACTATCTTGACCTTGGCCCAGCCTCGCGTCTGCAATGATTTATATTTATTTTTCCAGACGCAAGTGATAAGAAGGTATACATAGAATAAGGTATGTCAGGTAGGTCAAGGAAGTGTGGCGCAGTGGTAAGTGTCTCCGTTCCCGTGAATACCCTCACGGGTTCAATTCCCTTTAGGTGTCGCACTTTTGCATTTTCTCCCATTTACTGATTTTCTCTAAAAATCTATTCTATGCAGTTTTTTGTAAGCGTTTCTACTTGCAAATACATATTCTAAAAGCTTGAAAGCGTTTTCAAAGATCTTCACTACCCCGACTTCGTCGACAGTGGAACTGCTGATGGACTCACGTGAGCCCAAATTTTCAAGAAATTCTTTTTTGCTGAAAATTTCCATAATAGGGTTATCTGAAGTGCTGAACACGAATATGATATCCATTTCGTGACGTCACTACATTCTTATGGGTTTGCGGTAGAATGAACAGCAATTACTGTAGAAAACCAAACAAAATTGTTGAATTTCGACATTAAAATGTTAGAGGCTTGCAAAATGATGCTGATAATCGTGATCAGCACCTGAAATTACCCCTATGTGCAAAATTTGGATGGAATCTGCGAGATGCCTGAACTGCCCTATACCCAATGACCGTTTCCTCATGAGTGGTAGTAGTAGTAAATGATCAAGGGGTGATTGTCTAACCGTAATTCTTGCCTTTTTTCGCTGAAATTTTGCATACAGGTTCAGTTGAGCTACTGATCGCGAATTCTGCATCCATTTTGCACTACAACGCCTATTTTGTGGGTTCACGGAAGGTGGATGTAGAAACTGTACCTTCGAATGTACTGCACAGACAAGGCTATAACTTTTTGCGCAGTAGTATTAGGCACTAATGGAGAACATAATCGAGATCAGCATCGTTAACTTCATATTATGAGGCACATTCCATTTTGAAGTGCCACAGACATTTGGTATCCTTCCCTTGTAAGAAAAATTCATCAAAGTTGACGATGTTGCAAAGGCGGTCAGCGATTTCTTTGGTTCCCACCTTCTCCAGTTCTGGAAGAAGGAGACCGCGGACCTGCCCATTTGGTGGGACAATGCAGTGAGTAACTATAATTATTATATTGTTGAGCAAATTCCACTGTACGCTGAGTAATAAAATGAAACAGAAGAAATATCTCAAACGACTCAAGACTTTCTTACCACCCTAATAATTCCTATTTGACATGCTGATCACAAATATGTTATCTATTTTACTCGGTAGTACACTTCTGTAGTGTTATACTGTACGTGTACTGTAACTGTAGAAAGACATTTTTCACTCAGACTTGACCCAAATTTTACGCTGCAGGGTTATTTTACATGCTGATTAAGAATATGGTACCCATTCTCTATCGTATCGCAACACTGTGGGGCGTCGAAGCATTCGATTATCCGAATATTCAAATATTCGGAAGAAAAAATTCCAATACCGAGGTATACCTTACAGTACTGATCTAATGTGCAAGATGGATGGTGTATTCGTGTTCAGCAAGCCAATTAACCCCAAAGTTCAAATTTGCAGTAGATGCTGTGAGAAAATACATCAACAGTATCTACGGTATGACTACAGTAACCCTACAGTACCGCAGTCACGGTACAAAATGGATGCCATTTCTACTACATTCAGCGGGTAGAACAAACCCTATTGTCCTCTATGTAACTTCCCGTACGACCCACCAATGGGTCGTATCCGTCTTGACCCTTTTTTTTTTAGATAAAACGTACCCAATTTCTGTCTCTACGGTTTATTCTACCCGCTGTGTTCAGCCTATATTACCCTCAGAGAATCTATTGTGATGGAACTTCAATGCAAATACACTGAGGGCAAAGAGTTCAATAAAATATGCTGTTTATCTAGTTCATAGGAAGAAAAACGTTTTGCATCGCACAGCCCAAAGGAGCTGGCGCCCTTAGTTTCCTCCATTGAACTTAACAGCAAAAGACAGCGTTAAAGATCCAGAGAGTGGTAGTTAGCCGCATGACGTGCGCAAACTGGGCGCGGCGATGCCACCCCTCCTTTTTAGTAGACGCAGCTGCCCTACCTGAACTGTGAAGTAATGCGCTGCATTGTAGGATTTAATAGAATATTATCGACGTTTTCCTTTGAATTCTTTCCGAATTTGTCAAAAGAAGGCGAAGTTCAGTGACCCACAAATGGCTGTTCTCAGAAAATAACAGATTGCTTCCCTGATTATTTACTTTCGCTCAGTGTTCTTTTTTGTTCAGTTTGGATCACAGTATCTTCATTGGAATTAGCAGCGCACGACGTAAAATTCTTCGAATTTTTTAAGTGCTATGCGCGATTCCTTTGATTCATTCATCGAAATGGGAGGGGGACCTTTCATACGAAAGTAGAATACATTCGATCCCGAAGCTCTATTCAGAAAATCTTCCGAAGGGATCGTCTGTGTCGAAGGACCCAGAGGGACTAAATCAGAAGGAGTTCTGGTTAGAGCGATCTGCACACCTTCTACTGCGGTCCTTCGGTATCGATTAGGTCTGGTAGTCTTTCAACAAATGGGTCAGAAAAAGAATAAAAGTCCTTCACATCAGGGTATACACAGAACTCGTCTGCAACTCTTTTGAAGCGTGCAACCCTTGGAATAAGCAACTGGGTTGACTTCCGAAGTCACTACATACAGATAATGCTGGGAAGGACCACTCTACTAGCCTGCCGCGATTGGTCAGGAATGCAACTGGGTATTAGATGTCCGTAAACTGAAAGCAATTAACGAGGTCGTCTCGCACCTCGCTCACACCTCGTTAGGTGCTATAAACTTTCCTCTTATGTATTCAATAATTCCGAACTTTCCTGATCGCTCACTGGATGCGACTAACCAATACTTCAGCATCCTGCTAAGTACTGACTTCCTGAACAACTTATCAGTCAGACAATATCAATTAGCAACCTATGAGCACTCTTGCACCTAATTTGGAAACCGTTTCTGCTATGGAATGAGTAGATTTCTTCGTTCTCCATGTACAATCAAGCATTTCTTGGGAACATGGGAATTTCTTTACCTCAACTTCCCTTTTCACTTTTCATTCCTTAATTCTCGGGCAAGGGAAAAATAGAGACGTTTTGTCGCTTTGGAAGAGGTGAAACAAAAAGCGGCAATGCCACTAGAAGATACCAAAAGAAGGACCAAGAAATTGTTTCAAAAATTATAAAAGTGTGTGGACAAGCACCATGCATCAAAAAGAGTACTTTGCCCGTCATCAAACTTTGATCACCTGAAAATGAGTGCATGAGTTATTGTGGCGAAAATAAGGCAACTTTTACGTCTAGCATGTACTAGTCAGAATCCGAATGAACTGGCTAGTTACTCATTGAGTCATAAAATATCGACTCAAGTGGATTATTAGAGTTAACTCAGCTGTCCCTTAACTAGGTGTGAGCAAGGTGCGAGACGCCCTCGTTAATTACTTTTCGTATGAATAGTCACCCACCCATCGAAACGGAAACACTCAAGTCATCGAGGTAATGATGAGTAGTAACCTTAAGGGCTTGCGGCAATTACAGACGTGGATTTTTCCTTAATCCCTTGATTTCTCGTTTTGGAACGGTTGGCCTCAAAAAACACTATACACTTTCGGAAAATGCGGATTCTTGCTAAATTCTTGCTTGCAAACTTCATAAAACCGTCAAGCTGTTCCACACTTTTGAATTTATACGAAAAGCGCAACAAATGCTCTTTTTAATTGTAGTTTTGGCTTTGTACGCAGTAAGATAATCAGAAAAATGAGGGAGAAAAGGCTGTGGTGTAGCTTGGGTAAGGGTGAAATTTTTAGGCCAAATTTTGAGTAGCAGCATTTTCAAAGGATTTCGAACACTGCGCGCTAAAACATTTGTGCATAAGACGGGATCCGATGCGCGTAATTCTTTCTTGGGCACAATGTTACTTGACCAGAAAATAACTACATGCGTAAATTAATGGAAACTTTTCTTTTCCTATTGTAGTGAACAAGAATTTGAAAGCCCCATACATCAATCTACTTGAGTTTCTTTCAGAAGTAACTATAGGCCCTTAGCAAGAGGTAACTACTTCTTTCTTCTTGAGAAATTTTCAAATTAGTACAATTTTTGTAGAAATTTCTCAAGATTCTGTTCATGGTCCTGCTACGAACAGCTGATAGAACAGTGTACTGGTTTGTTTGGTTTCAATAATTACGCCCTCACGAAAGACATATTCTCCACCCTTATTTCTATGATGTTTTTGAAATAGTGAGTGAGATGGAATGTGACAAAGAACGCACTTCATGGCATTCTTCTGTGCGAATCATTCATCTGAGGGCTCTCTGGCCTTGAAGCAATTACCGTTTACCATTCTAAATTGAATATGACACTGAACAGGTAGGAACTCTTCGCAGTTAATTTTGGATGGAAATCTCTGCGACAGTCAACTCTCAAAAGAATGAAAGATTTTGCACCAACTTCGAAGAGCTCTTCGAGCGTTGCATTGTATCACCTCATACCTCAACGAAAAGAATAATGAATAGCACGACGAGTAGCTTGAGTAGCTGTGACATATCGATGTTCCTGTAAAAAGCGGTGAACATTGACGAGTATCTGGACGAAAATGAAATGAAGGCGTATCCATGTATGGAAGTACACAGTTCTACGAGTTAAGTAGCCAGAGTTACCAAGTAACTTGATTCGAAGGCAAGCGAGCGCACGGGGAGAAGAGATATTGTTGCGATAGCTCTGAGTATCTACTGTCAGCTGTTTGAAATCGAATGGTGGATAACGAATAGAGGAAGCAAGATCCGCAATGATCTTTTCAGAGAAAAATCATGAGATGCGGAGAGCCGTTGTTTTCAGTGCAACTCTGATCGAGAACGATGATCTTGCAGACTTCAAATAGGAGGAAAAGACTCGATTGGATCTTCTTTGAATGATCAACACCATGCATGACATAACTCCATTTAGGCTAAAGCGATATCGAGACTTTTTCAAATAGTCCAAATCCCGAATGAATATAGCTCAATTTTTGTTGCACACAAGTATTGTCAATGTGAGAGCATCCAACAAAGTGCTAAACCACAGCATTTGAGAATTTGATTAAGCGACGTACTACATAGGACGCGTTTGCAAGACACAAGGCTATTCTTAAAAAGTCCAAAAGTGGGGAAACACCTGGAGCTGGGTCCAACGGTTTATGGCCCAATTTTGCAGCGATCGTGAAGTTGGTGGAAGAAAACAAACTTTGAAAAGGATAATATGACCAATCAAGGTACCGCAGAGACACAATCAAGCTCTAAAGCGATTCCATAACGATGCAAAAATTCGAAAATGGGATAGTGGCGGAATTCGGCCAAACAAGTAACTAAAGAAAGGGGCCCCTAGCTAATTAACAGGTAGAAAATTTTGTTGTATCGTACAATGCAAAAAAGGAAAGCTAAGGAGTAACATTTAGCCTTTTAATGACATGAAAAGAAATTGCTGCCCACCAAATCAGCTGGCAGCGATGCTCCTCTGCCGCCACAACTTGATCGAACGACCCCACGCTGATCCTGCTGATCCAGGATCTCGGACATTTGACTAATTATATCTTAGAAACGATTGAGTTTCTCGCGCTACTTTCTTCTTCGAATTGTTGGGACTATTGCTAAGGTTCAAAAACGATTAAAAAATCAGACATGAAAATCTCCGTGGGTGCTGCCTTTAAAGCCCGGTGTCAACCGGCTTTTCAGGCTGGTAATCATACAGTTAAGTTTTACCTAAATTCCAACCATATACTTCAAATCTGACGTTGTTATGGATTCTGTATTCTTCTGTATCTACCATTGACAGAAAGTAGCTGGAAGAGGAGGTGGTAGGGGTGGGGGGGGGGGAGGGGGCTGGGGGGGGGGGGGGGCTGGGAACAAAGTTGTGTCTCGGAGGGCTTTGGGGAGCTGAACGTCCACCGGGAATTTTCAAAATAAAGCCCATAATACATCAATTTTGAAACTAAACAATTAAAATAAGAGCTTGAAAATTAACACTTGGGATGAGAAATAAAACAGGGTAATCTAAATCTTGAATCTATTTTAGGAAGTAATCCCAAAAATTAGGTAGTCCACTCTTGACAGGAGGCTGTGCCCACATCCCCCATGCGTCCCTAACTGGTACGTACCTATGCACCTCTTTCATCCCAGATAAAGTCACAATCAAAATTTTGCGGTCCTTTTTGCAGTGGCTTCTTGTGGCTCAGCACTAAATAATTATAGTAGAAGCCGTTCCTCGACTGGCCAAGTAATGATCGTTGATGAGGAACAGACGGCGATGACGACGAAGCTGTTGTTGTTTTTTCAGGGTGGCCTCATCGAATATGCATTGATCTGTCCATTTCGGCCAACATCTGTGGACAACAATCTTTTAACGAGCGTTCTGTGTTTTTTCATCGTTTCGACCCAGTCCGTGCTGAGGAGCCGTTCAGGAATTGGAGTCAGCGGTGCAGCTTTTAAAGATTTTTTTCGTCTGCTGTGTTACGTGCTCTTGAACCCTCTTATATGTATGTATAAATGCTGTAACATAACGTGAAACTGGTAACTAGTGCAGCTCCTGAATCCAGACACAGCCTCATCCTTTTATCATATGTCAATCACAGGACGTGCTCTCGAATTACACACAGTCATGCGGAAGATTTTCTAGACGGGAATCTCCAATTTCACCTCATCTTATTACTTATGCCCTTACTCTCGGCGAATCAACAGTATGTCGGCTTCTCCGTAGATCCATCTTCAAACACTTTTGTCAAGAACGTGAGGTGGTGAAAGCAACTTCTATTCATATTATTTTCATAAGAAAAACTGGAACCAAAAAGGACAACAATGCTGCTACAATAATACAGTAAAATACTGCTCATAGCGACTATCACCATCACCATTTATTTTAGGAACATCTATTAAATCTAACTGTTTATTACCTGATATCTATTTTATCAAATCGCTTCTTCCTATATTCTCTATATAGGAAAGGACCACTGTTCTTGCCCCGCTTCCTTTTTTTATCTTTTTTTCTTTCATTCTTGATCAGGCAGTATGTTTTTCACACACCACCATGATTTGTCCATTTCTTATTTCTGATTTTTTGTCCTTGTTCCATTCTCTTCATACAATTTTTCATTCATTTATTGTAAAGCGGAATAAATAGGTTCAAATGGGGGAGAACTGCGGTTGAGAACAAAGTTTGACCAGGGTTAGGGTTCTTGAACGCATAACTAGGCGGAACCAGGTTAGCAAACCATCTTCCATGTCCTGCGTCTCCTAACATTCCGTGGTCTATTCTGTTGAGGTCCACCTTCTGGTCAATAGACTCCCACTGGGAATTCGAGCATAACATAAGTGAACTTGGAAATTTAAAAAAAGAAATTAATCGTAAGCCTAACTTAATTTTCGCCCAACTCTTGAGGCTTCTCTTTTGGGGTTCTCAGCTGTTCTCAGCCAGGACCGGATCACATCTCCCCGCTCATCCTCCTCTTTTCTGCAACAGACAAGGATAAATGGTTTGTAATATGTGAGAATCACGATTGCAAACAGATTACCTCACTGGTTAGTATCCATGAACACATATCCAGATGAAGCCAGGTTGTCGAACCAACATTCACGTCCTGCGTCTCCTAACATTCCACGGTCTATAGAATAACCTATCGCGGTGAAAATAGCTGATTTTCTCGGGAATGGTTCAATGAATTCCTGCCCAAAGTACATTACGGAAAAAATTACCTAACAGTCGGGTTCGCATTCAGCCTAAGATCATCAATAATTCGTGGGAGCAGTTATGGGCGAACTGCAGTGTTGCCTCTCTGATTTTCTGAGCAGAAAATATCTCTGTCAAAATACTGTCACTGATACCTCACGTAACAGGGATAACATAACAGGGACCTTGAAATAACTTCGGATTTTTTTCAACTGAATCTGGAGAGCTTCTCATCTATTTCCTTGTGCTCGTGATCCTCCATTGTATAGCGCACTTATGCGCATGTAAATAAATAAATAAATAAATAATTTTTTAGCGTAACTTAGGTTTGAGCATAAGGCAAATGTGGGAGAGCGAGTAAATATTTGCCGTCTAGCGACGCAATATTACTGGTTTGAATACGTGTTTCATCATAGGTCGTGCTTGTAATTGGTTCAGTGATGCTTCAGGGCTGGTATGCAACACTGGAAGGATGCGTAATCTCATATCTATGGGTGTGATTACTCTCGGTAGGTAGCAGGGATGAGCGGAAGTACTGCATGAGACCGGAAGTTGGAAGTCAGAAGTTGGGGGAAGTTCGGAATCTGGCGAAATTTGGAGCGATGAATACAGCATGTCTGAGTTGGCGTGACTCAACGACTGCCAATCGTCCACAAATCTAAAGTCAGAAGCTCGCATGATTCAAGAATTCAGGAACTTCCGACTTCCTGAAACCGGAATTCCGCTCATCCCTGGTAGGTAGCGTTTGGGTGTGAACAACGTCAATTATGTGTAGACATGATGGGTAATAGGTAAAGAGTAAATTTGAGTAGTTTAATGCGTTAACCATAGGTAATCTCAATGATGGCCCAAGTGCAATTCTAGTAGTGCAGTGCATAATGACTCGGCTGAAATTTCCACTATTGAATGCGTCAGAGAGGTTTTCTCAGAGATTTGCTCGATGCGATGGCAACACAGCGCTTTTAGCCTGCTCCACACTGCCAGGTACAAACTTACCCAGGGGCTACTCTGTACATGTTGTCGGGGCCGAGCCGCGACGGCTCTGAGACGAGCGAGTAAGGCTTGCAAAGAGATGGGTTATGGAGCTCTATTTTTGGGTATTCTCAAAGTTGAATATTAGTATGAATCCCTATTTGAACAAGTTATTTCGCAGTATGTAGGCGATGTGCTGGTCAAAGGACATGCATGACCACATCGATGAAAGCATGTGTTTGGTCTATTTTCGATTTTTAGGGTGTTGCAACATTATTATGCCATTTTCTCCCGTCAAATTATTATATGGTGTTGAAAATTAGGTTTTCCTGTTCTAAATAAAGAAATAAGTTCATCTGAAATCGTATCGGAAAGATCTGCTTTTTCCTACTCATTTTTCAACAACACTCACTCTCATTTGTTTACATATTGATTGATTGATTGATTGATTGATTGATTCAGTCTGCTATTCATTTCGTTTACAATAATTTGTTGACACCATGAAATACGTCCGAAGTCTTTTCACTTCCTCCTTGAAAAACATTTTTTTTTGTCTTTCAGAAAGTAAAATGTCCTTGTCTAAAAAAGAAATTGTTATTGCACCTGCCTTACCAAATCGTTTTTTTTCCATAGCTTCAACCCATACTTACATATTATGGAGTAAGTACCGCTCTCTGCCACAATCTGACCACTTTGTAAAAGTGCTTGGGGGAGAGGGGAGGAAAATCTCTGAAGAAACCTTCGATTTTCGAGAGTAATTCATTTAAGTGGCTACTCATTTCTGCCACGTGCTCACTGTTGCAGGAGTTACCTCTTTGTACTTCGTCAATTTTACTCTCTGTTGGCTGAGTACCAACCGCTCCTAGTGCGCTTCGCTTCAGTATTCATAGAACAGCGTTTGCCGAAAGGGAAAACACGCCATTCCCTAGCCCATGCTGGGTTTTTACCATCTTTACACATGCTTTTATACTTCAGGCTCTTCAGAAGCTCTTTAAAAAAAGCAACTCTTCATTGATGGTCTTGCTCTCTCATTTCTCGAACCACAGGACTTCTGGCAATTTCTCTCTCAGAGAGACTACAGTGAAGCAAGGAGTTGATACTTGGTCTGTCACAGTCGAGAAAGTCGCCTCGTTTTTCTCGATGACGCTAAAAACCTGTTCCACTGTAACAAAAATCGTTTTGCCGCTCATTGGTATTGTCCATTGCATGCCTTTCTCGTTGACTGGTTGGCTTTCACGGTTCTCGGATGCCTGTTCTAAATCTTGCTTCTCTGGAGTAAATGTTATTCCAGAGTGGCGTTCATTTTGCGGTTGTTGCCTGTTGGAGAGCAGAGCTCGGGTGCAAGTTGGCGTGCCTAAATTTACCATTTATTGGGCGCACATCAACATATTTAGCTTTATGTGTCGTTGTCCATACCTGACTGCTATCAATTGGCAATCATACCCTCAGGTTTGAAATAACCAAACCTTCCAGTGATGCGTACGGATCTGAAAAGAGTACTGAGCTTTTAAACTACATGTTATTCCTGGAAAGATAACTGGATACAAGTCATTTAATCAGTCATCCAACTTCTCTCAGCCCACCCAATTCGTGAAAGAACGCAACCAAAATTTTTTTGTTTGTTTATTTATTCATTTACATTATATACATAGATCTAGAGGAAAATGACTTCCTTTGAATCGCAGATAACCATAGAGCCAGGTCTTCTGAGAGTTTCTTTGAAAAGACGTCACAGTTAAAACCCTACTATACATAGATTGAAGCATCCTACGAAATCGGACCACATTGTTCCCACGAACAAAATGTGGATGATTACCCCTAAAGGCAGTGTGTCACCTCGTTTCGTGGGTTGAAAATAACAACAGACTCTAGACCTCCTCGTCACGCTAATTCCAAACACGGCCAAGCTACGGCAAAAAAATGACGAAAACCCCGTTTTCGGAGGGTCAGAAAGTGCAGTTCACGGACCACCTGGGCGGAGCGGTCCGTGAATGTGCTGGCTGCCCGCCACATCTGCAGCGTTGGCCAACACGTCTAGACGTGTCTGATCGATGAGATCAACGGCTTCACGCGTTCACACGGCCCGACAAACTGTTACAAATCCCGTCCCGAAAAAAAACGTTAAAAATTGGGGTTAAAGACTTTTTTGTAACATTTTAGGTATACCGTTCGATTCAGCGTGTCGAGTAGATTCAGAATCTGGTAAAAGCTCAGACACGAAAACGAGGTGACACACTGCCTTTAGGGTCTATTGAACCTTAACACTCATCCAATTCATTTCTTCCCGGAGCCGCTTTGATGTCGGCGACATTTCCATCTATTTCCGGATGTCTTTTCACATTCCAACACGCTGTACATAATAGACTTCTGCGCTAGAGGTGGACACTTTGCTGAATGATTGACTCACTCATTTTTCCCCAGTGTTGAGTCCAGGTCTTTCCTCTCTTGTTGCCAGTCAAATATTGACCCACTGACTAAAAAAGTAGCTTCTACCAAACATACAAATGCAAGGTGGTGAACAGCTCGTTCTACAGGAAAAGGCGTGATTCATTGTCCCAGTAGAACGCTACCACTACCTGATGCCAGACGGACGTGAAGGTTTAAAGCGATGACTAGAGGCTATCCTCCAGTAACTCTTTAAATTTGTCATTTTCTCATGATTCTGTTCCAAGCGCGACAGTATTGAGTACTCCTGGCATATTACCTGCCTTACTCTTCTTGCTCTTGTGGTTTCTGCGTACTTTCTCTGTCAGTTTTCCAGCTATTTTCCCAAATGAAATAGAGTATAGATAACTTTCATCTCTTTGTTTAACACATTCTGTGTAATATTAATGGAGTTCCAACCATATTTTTCAGGGAATGTACAAATGGGGGATCACTATTCTTCTTAGCTTGATTCATTCTGTCACATCACAATGCCTAGACGGAGTTCATAACGTTATAACAGTTGACTCGTACGGAAGCGGTGAGTCGGATGTTTTTTTTTTCAAAAAAAATTATGATCTACCCGTAAAAGACATTTTTCTTGAATTTTTTTCTCTATTGATGGTTTTACACGATTGGATGTGCTTCCGCTTATCTCTGTGTACAAGGGCTCTGAGCGACTACATGAGCCCTAGCACGAAAGCGCATGCTGAAAAATCCCTCTTGCGTTCCTTCCTTTGATCATCACGAGGCGTTTCCGCCAATTCTATTTTCTATTTTATAATTCTATTTTCCGCCAATACATCAACTACATTTTTTTCTGCCCACATGGTCTCCCCATGTAATGAATGAATAAATAAGTAAATAAATTCTGGTATAACGGAAAAGACTTTGAAATGAGAAAATGTCTTCAACTAAACCCATTGTCAGACTTCAGAGCGTTCTTGTATTTTTTGTCCCTATTTTTATTCAAGAAAACTGCAGTGTCGGTGCAGTTCTATAATAGCAAGCCCAGAAGCCGGTTTTGCAGAAGATATTAGCTTTCTATAATATTTCTGTTCCGCCTTATTTTCCTATTTCTCTCCATCCTACGAGTAATCGGTGATGTTGCAATGATCTCCTATCTACATATTCGTACGCTCTAATATTTTCAGCCTATTCTCAAATTTTTAATGCTAGCATTGTTTTTTTTTCAGCTATTTCTATTTCTCCTCTAATATTTTGCTTCCGGCTATCTGGGTCCCATTTTTCTTTCCATGCTCTCTCCCTACGCTCTTTCTGCTACTTGTACCCATATGTAATAGCAAAAGTAGCCCTTCAACAAAATGAGCCTCTCATTCACGTAGTGGATATGTAGCACTTAGTTTTGGCCTTATGTTAGAGTTGAAAGCAGTGTCCCACCATAGAATTGATCCGAGATTTAAACACCAAAAGAATCTTCAGGCGACGCTCATCACAGTGCTATACATATTTGCTAGTGGCTTAAATATAATTTTTATTCTTTATTTCTCATCATAAATATAATTTTTATTCACTAGTTCTCATCATAAAGAGTTAATATTTTTGTTAATTTTATTTTCCACCTTAGTCCACAAGGCGGCGGACCAAATTTTCCTTGTCGAAAAACTGTTCCTTGCACCTCTTCCTTCTGGAGAGTTTGAGGTGCCCACTGCGACAGCTGCCACAACGAGTTGCAGAGTTGCGGCTCGAAATGGCAATGGTAATATCGATCGCTAGTGCCTGAAGTGTAGGGTGTGCAACCCTTTGTGGTAGCCGTCGCAAGGGGCACTTTGAGCTCTCAAAAATAAGGGATTTAAAAGCGGATTTCTCGGCTGTGTCTTCCAAGAAATGCTGCATACTTTTGTAGTCAGCGTGAAAATAGCTCTGATATCAGAATATCAAATCGATTCTGAGGTTAGAGATTGCCTTTGAGGCTCCTCCAGCCGCTTTTGTACGTATACAAAAGGCCTTATACGGGCCTTATACGCTGCAACGCATTGCGCTCGGTTTTTCACTGATACTCAATCCAAGACAGTTCTTCTTAGTGGTGACAGTGAAACTGCGCGAACACAGCAACACTGCCATAAATGGGTACAGCCTAGTGTTTTGACCTTGAAAGAAGTCGTTCCATAGATGTGTGACCAAGTCTCATTTCTACGCTGAATTCGGAGCAGGAGGGGAAATTCTCATCCTGCGATGCGTACTCAGGTCAGGTGGTTTTTCTTTTTGGCTAGATAACGTAAATCCCATAGAATCCTTGCACCGTAACCATAGGTGAAGATATCCACCGACGTGGGTGACTGAACCGAAATCGAGGGTGCTAATGATCCAGCGATCGCTGCTTGTTCCCGTCGATCACGCATTCGTTGAAGTAGAAACAGGTGGAAAATTGCTACCAACCCTAGCTTGGGATGGGTCGCCATATCGATTCACAGCGTATCGATGTGAATTTGTTTCTTGTGTGGGAAAATGCGAAGTCACCGATAAAGTGAGTGTATAGCGTACCTTATATTTGACGAGATAACTGCAAGAGGGAAGGCTTGATTTCTGAACATATTTTGACCTTGTCACAGCTCTTAGATATGTAGTTACATACATACATACATTTATTACGCTGTTTAAGACAGACGTTAAAAAATGGTTATCATTACATGAGTAAAAATCAGTGTTAACATTCCTATCAGTGCAATCATAGCAAGTTAAAACTGAAACTGCACCATTACTCTGTTAGAAGGTAGTTATCTTAGGGATGGCAAATCTTTTGAAAGCAGCAAGTTAGTAGCAAGTAGTTGAACTCTTTCTAGACGAACAATAGCTTGTGTTTCAGCAAAATTGCCAGTTCGTGTTCGTAACATTACCATACTAGTCTACGATATTCACTATCGCCCATCCTGCCATAATGGTCAAGTCAACGTGCTGTTACCCGGGTATTTTCACATCATCTCAGGTGAGGGGTTTGTTTGGACTTATTGAGAAACTTCCATTTCACGAGTATTACGAAGTTCTGCAAGGAATGAGTGGGCTGTTCCGGATTTGTGAATGTGTGTCTATTCTAGGAGAAGTTGAAGTGCCTAAGGACTACGACTTGTTCTCGACAAATCTCGTCCGAGCTACTGTACGACTCGGCAACACGAAAATCTGCGAAGAGGGCGAGAGTGGAATGATTATTGTGCCAAACAAGCTCTGGTGAGGGTCACAGAACAGCTTCTCGTTACAAGGTGGCCCAAAATTAGAATAACATCCATTTGCCCAGGAGTAGCGTATTCGAAAGTGTAGGGAACGTCAATCGCACATCTGAGAAAGAGGCCGCGTCACAACATCTACGCGACGCGGCACACCAGCCGGACTCTGTACTCGTCGAGCGTGGCCGTTGTTGTCGCTTTCATACAGCAACAACGTAAATGTGTGTTAGAATTGCCACCTATAAAGAAATTAGCAGTGAAAGTGCAGGCAAAGAGCTAATCTCAAGAACGCTCGACAACCTCAGCGGCAAGCTAGTGAATCGCGCCGCGTAGACGATGCGGCGCGGCCTCGTTATCTGCAGTGCGGTAACAATGCAATATTGCTCTCTGTACATACATGGGAGCATTTTTGGTGAAGAAATTACCTGCGTTGCTGTTAATAGTAGTGGGTATGTTGGGACACCCAAAATTATACCCGAAAGTTCTTGTCTCATACCTTCTCATATCGCTTTCTTTCTCAATTTCTTTTTATTTTTGATGTTTGAGGCCCCTTCTTTTTAGTGGGGAAACGTCTTCGACAACAAAAATTCAATTTCAAAGAGTGTCCACTTCTTTTTAGTCACTTCGACATCAAAACGGTGATTCCTCCAGAGATTTGTCGAATTCTACAGAAGAAAGGAACTCACACACTCACTGGTGAGTTGTTCATGCTATTATCAGATAACTTGAAAATTTCTGACGTCAGTGGCTGAGTCGTTTGATGATTCTATCAGAAGGAGAAGAGAACAGTTCTTTAAAGATGCTAAAGTGTAGGGTCCCTGCGTAGCTAAGACACAGATCGAACAGGGTACTAGGTCGGGTGCAAAGCCTGGGGCCATCTTCCCCCACTCGCTGCTATCGTCTCCTCAGTTGCTGCCAAGGCTTCTCCTCTTTTGGCAACAACTGAACAAAGATAGCAGTGAGTGTGTCGAGGATGGTAGCCAGTAGAGCGTGATGATCTTAGGCTTTCAATCTAACGTATCACACTGTTCGGGCTGTGTTCGAACCGGACAATTATCATAGATAGTGTAGTTTTATGTATTTAGTTCCTCTGCCTTCGAGGTTTTTTTATATGAAGCAATTTATTTTATTTTTTTCAAAAAAAAAACCTCGAAGGCAGAAGAACTAAATACGCGCATCAGCAAGCATGCTAAGGTTTCTAAAGAAAATTTTTGAGCTACTACATAGTGTATGTAGTTATGATTATGGATTTTTGAAAACTTTCAAACTTTTTTGCTTCGAGGGTAAAATCGCCTATCATCTCACTACTGTGACTTGATCTTTCTAGAATTACAAGAGAAGCTTAACTTTAACTCCACGCTCGAACTGCCACCATCACCGTCTTTCCTTGGTATTACCCTGCTGGATCTACTAAAGGTAAGAAGACAAGTGATTCATTCTCTCCAATTGCTGCAAGGGGGGGGGGGAGGGGGAAGACGGAAATAAAGTCAAGGGTCGAGTGTGTATGACGATGAGTCACCCATGGGGAAGAATATATGGGGGAGACCTCCTGTTTCTGACCTTAGTATGTGGTAAGGATTAGTTTGCAGAAGATTAGGGGGTGGGTAGCGGTCGAATTCCTGCCGCGCGGTGGTGAGGGGGTTATTGCTGGGTTTGTGTGAAAGGGAGCGACGGCCGGGTTGTATTTTTGCCAGCATAGACGGAATCGTATAGAGGAGGGGACCGTTATGGAGGGAGGAGTGATGGTCGTATGGGTTCTAGCCATTGTCACAGCGTTTCACCCTGATAATGCCGATGTTTTTCAAAAGGTGTACTGCTTAGTGACCGCTCTTTATTTGATTCGTGCACTTCTATTCATTATTCATTTATTAACCCTTACTTCTTAGGGTGAATACTTCATCAAAATCTCATTGGATGTTGAACACGAGAAGATCATGGAGTTCGCAATGCCTTCAGGATTCAAAGCCCTGAAAATGGGGCTCCAGGATGACGATGACTAACCGCATTTGCATGTACATATATGTATTCCATTTAATAATATTCCATATTTTTATTTTCCAACTGCTTTCAATTCCACCTCTGTCAAATGAGCTACTGTAGGCACAGAATGAATTCTGTAAAATTTTTTATTTTTGTGTATGCGATTATTGCATGTTCTGACAAGATTAGGAAGCTCTGAAGAGGTAAAAGTAGTCTTAGTAGAAATACGTTGAACAAACATTTGAACAGAACTGCGAGGTAGACTTGAGCAGTTATATTTTTCAATACATTAGACTTTGAGTGCAGCCTGCATCCCACTCCATTTTTCTCTGTGAGCGCTGACCTGAATCAGGCGCAAATTTCGGGATTTCGAAGAAAATGACGTTGCAAACGTAGAACACCGCCTGATCATCACAGTTCCAGTGTATAACTTCGGTTTGTATGCTGAAGAATGCGTGGGTGCAAGGAGGTGCAAATCTGCCTAGTGAGCCTCAACTCGTTCAAATGGAACCTGTAAAATAAAAAAATTTAATTTAACAGCACTTGCTCAAAAGAAAACATCACAGATGTTGAAGAGGTGTTTGAACTAGAACTTTGAACTAGTGGATTGATGCCCTGCTTTCTAGGAGAAGACGAGTTAGTAATATTTCACATAGGTAAGCTGCTTTCATCGACGATCAGATCGGAGTGCAATGTTCCACACGTGTAGCGTCCACGAGATATTCACACCTAGGCTACGCCATCGTAATAAAAATACCGGGATGAGCCCTATACTTGAAAGCTGCTAAAATTGTCGGACGTTCTGTGACATTCTCAAATTTTTCACGTCTACCACCCAGAGAAGGGGTGAAGCCTGTCTGAGAGCCAACTACAGCCCTCAGAAACGTTCCCCTAGTGTGCTTCCACTCCGAATGCTTGTACCAGCTCTGCTAAGTGCAGCAAGAACACCGCTCGAGTAGCGTTATGTGTCCTGTAACCAACTCTTCTCACCTGCTGCCATCTTCCCCTCAATTTCTGTTACCATTATTCAATTGCTGGTAAAAGAAGTAAGGCTTGACCAGCAATGGAGATGAGGACGACGGCGTCGGAGACCTCTAGGCTCTGTATTCGACCGCATTTCGGACTGCGTTACTGCTGCACAGCTATCAGGAAGGTTAAAAAGAAAGTGATGGAGGACGAATTCGGAACGGCTGAACACGATTTCCGGAATTTCTGAGAAAACTGTGTTGACATTCGAGCAGAGGATGATGAATATAGTGAAAAGTTCAGTTCTAAGTATTCTATGTCCTTTATTTATGAGATTGCTCAACGCTAAGCTTCCTTCTGATTCTGACTGCATCATGTGGTGAACCTGTTTATTGTTAACACTACCTGTTATCTCTGCTACCGAGCCTCTCGGCCAAAGCATAACAATTCCAGCCAGAGGAACTCGTCCATCCTATAGCTGGATATGGTGGATCGCTATTACTTATAGTTAACACATTCGAGAACTGACCTCGAATATATCGAAGTCATTCGAACGAATGAATAATATTCGAGGGCTTTGTGCAGCTGTATGAGATTGGAACAATTGGCCCCTGCTATCCCAAAACGCACTAAAAATCTTTGTTTTTTACACCATTTTCTCATCTTCGTGAAAACCTGCACATTTACCAATTTTGCGGTGACAACTGTGAGAATTCCATTTCTAATATCCTAATGTCTGCGTGGTATAGTTAACACATTCGAGAACTGGCCTCGAATATTCGAATATCGAATATTCCTGGTTCTCGAAATCATTCGAACGAATGAATAATATTCGAATAGGAAATTTCAAGAGCATTCGAATTCGAACATTGAAATATTGTGGTATTCGAATATTCGGTTATTCGATTATTCGAATATTCGAGTAACCGAATAAATTTCACTAGTGAAGCGTTAGTGTGGTGTGAATGTCCTGGTCTGATTTCTAAGGATTATAATCTCTTTCCGTCATCAATTCCCTTCCGTGGTAAGAAGCCTATTACGGAAACCAGGCATTTCTACTCTGCGAGAGAGAGAGTTCTTGCTGATGTTAGGACTAATGAAAACCTGAAGTTGCAGAGGCAACCCAATACCATTTTTCTCCATTTTAACTAATTTTTCTGTCGCACTGTGGGCAACCGGTTTTTAAATACCAACGTTGCCTACCGATCCCACTGCTAAGGTCTGCTACAACCTAGAATCCCCTCCCCCGGGAGAAGCATAGATAAACACCTCTCCGAGTATTTCCTTCGCTGTTCTCCAAGCATTTCGTCGTATTACCTACTCTGAGCTGCTTCTTCACAGCTGTACACTCAAGGATTCCAAATGTCGCGGATTATCCCAAAAAGTCGTCGATACTGGGCCGAAAAATGTTCTCGAGGCGTTCAAAGCCCTAACTACCCCACCACAGCGGCCGGTCAAATTTCACTTCGGACTGTGAGCATACGGTCCAACAATCACGAAATTTTTGGGAATCATGTGCGCATCATTTACCAGAGACGCTTTGTAAAAAAAACAGTTAGCAAATTTACTTCTAAAGATGGCAATCTGCGATTTCTCGCTTCTGGACTACCACAGTACTAATTGAGCATGAATGAGCGATTCGTTCGTGAATGTGGTTCACGAAAGTTACAAATCCGCGAAGTTATGGAAAATACAAATGGTTTTGTACCAAGAATATATTCACATAGTTGCGCTAAATGAGATCACATTTAGGACAAACAAATTGTTTGCTACTTCTTTATCCATTTTTAGAAATTCAAGTGAACGGCCATAGAAGCAATAAGACCTTTCAAACATGAGAAACATGAGCATTACGTGGACCTACAGCGTATTTCGAGGTAAAGCTAAGAAGTGAGCGGTGATGGGGTGCCGTAGCTTCCTGGAACCAGTTACACCTTTCCATGTGGAGCCGGGGAGGCTCAATCTGCAATCCATTCTCTGTTTCAGCCGAACTCTATTACGTATGAACATCCTTCAGTACGATTACAGGTACATACACATCTTCCATCGTGAACGGACGAAAATTGGATTAAGGTACAAAAACAACAAAAACAGTATGGAGTTTGTGATAATCCCCCCCCTACCTTAACCACCGTGCACCAATTTTCAGCGAAGAACCCATGGTCACGAGCACGGATATGTATATTCTTTCGCGAACCAGGCAGTGTGGATCACAATGTCTGTAACTTTCGTATTGGAGTTCCGCGGAAACGTAGAAGAAAACGTATCTTCTCTTCTTAAGTCTCGAACTGTCTTTGAATATGGAATAAAAGCTTCGATTACTCGAATATATCCAAATAGTGCCATCTGTCGAATTCGCAAATATTCAAATGTGAAGATCTCCTCGAATATTCGACTATTCGAATATCCGAATTTTTTGAATATTTAATCGAAGGCGAGATTTTGGTTATAACTAATATAATCGCTACCTCCTCGGAAGCATTCATGGATCTCACCACAGGTGAGACAGAACACTAGGTGAGTATAAACAATGTTTGCAAATTATTAGCTCTACAATCCGCAGCACCCGTGAAATTTGAATGGCCGTGTAGCAACCACCCCCCCCCCTCCCCCCACTCAACAACTTGAACATATGATCAGTGACACAACATGCATGCACTAATCACTTGAAAATTGGATACACACGCAGTTTCTGTAAGCTAAATTGGGTGTACCCCTCAAGTTGAAGTCGTTCCCCACAGCACTGCAATCTGGTAGGCCATCACATCTTGCACACAAGTTCTAATGCCGATAGGTAGGCTAAGCATGACAAGTGACGGCTTTTATTGAGATTGGCGACGGGCCACCAACACGAAAACAACGCAGCAGCACCAGCCTCAGAGCTCTATTTTTTCTCGTCGTCTAGAAGTTGATTCTCATGCGTTTTCGAGCTTTAAGTGCTCTCGCGATGGCCGAAAATGCCGAACAGCAAAAAGCAGTGTGGTAGGTAAACAACAAATGGAGCAGGCTCAAAGATCACAGGTGGATTGGCTGGGTTAGGAACTAAGTTATTTGGGGGAGGGGGAGTTTAGTAGAAAACAATGGCGATCCACGCATTAAGACCTCCAAGGTGAACGAGCAGTTCTGACATCTATGCACATCTGGTGCAATATCTCAAGCTAAACGTTTATCTACCTAGTTTTGAAGGGGAGGTGACTCCAACATGAACTTGTAGAGACGCCTATGTGTCTGAACTTTGAGTATATTGAGAAACTACGCCGGAACTACACAGTAGAGAGTGTTCCAATTGTCCATTTGCTCGAATTTCATGTACGAAATTATTATATGTACATATTTTGAAGTGACCGAGGGGGGGGGGGGAGGGAGGGGGAGGAGTTACTTCAAAATAGAGCCAAACGCAGGAAAAGGCATACTTTATAGCTAGAAATCCGTATGAGGGTAATGCGCGAAACGAGAACCAAACGCATCGAACATAGGCAGACACTTCCACCTACATCATCAAATTTATTTACTTTCAGTGCTATAAAAACCTTTTCCCTTTCTTTGTACCGTGGAAATGCCCGGATAGACAGTGTTCCACGCACATATGTATCGAGACATTACATTAAGTGCAACACTTGCTATGGTAATATACACAGTAAGTACTTGTACTGCAATATATCAGGAAAAGAGCTAGTGGCTTTCATTAGACATGCAAATTGTCTGCGGATATATCGTCTTCAATTCCTATCATGAATGCTTCCACGGAAGCTCTGAGCGTTTCGCTTTTCTGGTGTGGACGAGTTTCTCGATCATGAAGTGGTAGCCTACCTTGCTACTGATACCGCTACTTGCTATTGCTGTCTAAGACGACTTGCTCAGGCAAAGGTAATTTTGCCAGGAGTAGTCCCCCATATCAGAGAAGCGGATAGATCGTTACCTTCTCGGGGATGTTTGTAAATCCTGCCAATGAGCGTTCTTCAATGAATCACTCGATGGTTTTTGTTGGACTGCTACATAAGTGCAACAATTCAGATAACTGGATAAGGCGAACGCAGCAGAGGCTGCCAAGCCGCACTCCCAAGAAATGGAGGAACATGTAGAAGGTCTATATTTCCCAAAGGAGCTGTTTCTATTACATATTATGAGAGATTCCAGCGGCCCAGACCCGCTTGTGCCCGAGCACCAGCCGCGTCTCGTCACTCTGACTGTCTGCGCATCCACGCATTCCACTAATATCACTGTGCACAACTTTTATCGATCTATTAATGTGTTGTGTGCGAGGAGATATGGGTCACTGGAGTATAATACAGGAAAATCTTTACTAGATGCATGCTTTTGACGTCGTGTATCTATATGGTGAAAGACAGACCAAGTTGCAGCTCTGATGCAGGTGAGACGCACGCGTTTGCGACGCGGTATATTCATTCACGGATTCACACGCCGCTGATGACCAGTCTTCATGGAAGATCCTCTCGCGTGCGTCTGGTGCGCGACGGAGGCACGCATCTAGTATAAATTGTCCTTGTAGCCTCTTTTCAACACGATTACCATCCCACAGTTCGAGGTTCTTACACTGGCGAAATTCGAGCAGAGCCAGAGAATCCTTGGATTTTAACTCAACCCTGAGTTCGGCATAATTTTCTCAGGACTACGATAACTCGTCGCACAAAGCTGCAGCTGTTCACAACAAATATGCTTATTTTGCTGTGTTCACATCGAGTTGTTGTGGCATTCCATCACAACTCCATAAACAATGCCAACGCCTTGCGTTCACCAACATCTTGTTTATGCGTTAGGAGAGTTGTCAGTACTTATCGATTATCCTAATGTGTCGTGACAGAATCGAGTTCCCAGACTTTCCTATTCTCAAAAGGTCAGACAGCTTCTGTCTGGATTGAACGAGAAAATATAGAGTCACTAGACCTAAGATCAGAATGAGTACTAGAGTAAAAATTCAGCTGAATATTTCAGTTCGTTTCGTCGATTGCTCCCAGAATCAGAAAGGAAGGAGCCCTACAGGCGTGAAGGGAAGATGAGGTGGATTGCACGGTTTCCTTTACCTTGAGTGACCGTATCTTGAATACTCTTTATGTGGAGGGCATCAAAAGGCTTTCCGAAAATGGGCGAAGAGTGGTAAGACGCAATGATGGTTGATACACTTCTTAAAGGCAGCACCCACGGAAATTTTCGACTTGAAAAAGTCAACAAATCCCAAAACTATCGAAGGTGCTGAACAATTGCATATAGTCGGAACTTTCCGATGGCACCAAAAACCCTGTTTTTAGAAGCTCACGGTAAGGTTAGGTGTAGCAGGTGTGGTCGAGTTGCATGAGCTATGGGATGGGGATTGACAGCAAAAGATCGATAACGCCTTTTTTTCACCGGTTGGATATTTGCGCAATCAGTTATTTGTTCCATACTGCAGGCTTTCCGTACCTCATTAGGAAAAATAACCATTGGAAATTGTGACGCACTTAGCATACATGTCATTTGAAAATCAAAACCTCGGGAAATTTTCTAATAGCAGGAAATTCGGAGAAAATCGAAATTCCAACATAAAATAGTTTGAACTTTTGCTAAACAGCTTTAATTTCTGTGAAATACAAATGAGAAAGCATTCCATCTAATAGAAGTAGCAAAAGTACAAAAAATCCTCGAAATGACTCACGAGGAGAGAAAAACGACTGGATTTTACCAGAACCGCAGTGAAACAGCTGTTTCTGTTGCAATTCGAGCAACAAACAACTAACAGAAAACTCGTCCAAATTGACCGGTGGCACAAAGATGTACCAGTTACTGCGATGAACGCAGTTGGTTTTCGTTGTTGTTATTATAAAGAAACCAATCGGAGTGCGCTAAAGTACCAGAAAGTGTGAAAATCTGAGGAGCGAAAGTTTCCGTGGGTGCTGCCTTTAATGTGCTTTCCTGTTTTGAAAAATCAAGAAAATGTGCTGTTCCAAAACCCGCGAGAACTTTCCCAACAACCCAATAGTTAGCTCAAGATATTTTTTGTGGACATAAGTAAATCTTGGGGGGCAAAATTTGGCCGTGACGGAAATGTTGAGACCCAGCTTCTGATAATCGCAATTGTAGTCCTTCAAAACTCCTGCACCCTTGTCAAACTATGCGATGTAATTGAGGAATTCATACACCGGTCATTGCTACCCATGACAAGTAACATTATCTGTGTGGGCATGCAAACGTGGAGCAATTACCATCCATCAGCCCACGCCGGAACAAATCTGACATGCAAAGTCGACTTATGCCCGAAAAGAGGTGCAGTACTGCTCCTTTTTCCTAGATGAGAAACCTCATGTCAATACTCGTTCCGCATACCATTACAACTTCCCAGGTTCGCATATGAACTATTCCAGTGATCCACCGTAAGCATTTTCCCAAGGCTGTGCGTTACTAACAAAACGAATTAGTGCAGAAACGAGTTATGGCCATTTTCCAAGTAATGTGAAGGAGTGACAGGGCAGCAGAAAATTAACAAAAATGCCAAAATTTACATGACCCTGAAGAATAACTGGCTGAAGTCTGGTATTTAAAGAGTTGGTGGAGCGTTGAAAATCGCTAGAAGGAGAGCATAAAGCTCCTGATTCCCTTTGACATTCTAATGCTCTAACGGAAAAACGACTAAAGCACACTACTTTTCAAGCACTGTGCAAGCAACGCATTATTGTATAACGTCCCTTGCATCGTGACCTAATTAACAGCCTTTTTTGCGTTGCTGCAATTCAAAGGTTCAACGAAATTCGAAATTTTTGTAATGCACAGCCATGGTTGTAACCCTGTCGATGATCACTGGAGCAGATCTTCGCACCATTTGAACTACCCGTGCAATGATAAATATTACCCACGAACCTCTAATCCTTGAAATTCTTGAGATTATTTGGAAATTTCGAAAATTTATCGATGGATTTTCCTGGGATACTAACGCATGCGAAGGAAGTCCCCGATTTGTTTGATGTTTCGGGAGTTTCGCAACAGGAGCGAGCAGGAGTACTGCGTAAGACCGGAAGTCGGAAGTTAGAGCAATTTCGAAATTGGCAAAATTTGGAGAGTTAAAAGCAGCATTTATGAGCTCCCTTTACTCAACTACTGCCGATACTTGAGAAATCCTGGAGTCAGAGGCTCGCATAACGTCAGAATTCAGGAATTTGCGAACTTCCGAAACCGGAATTCCGCTCGTCCCTGTGTCGCACAATTTCAACATCGTGTATGAGTTCTATTTTCCTCACGTCTCTAGAACGCGGCAGAATCTCAGACACAAAGGCTTCCACGGTGAGAGACAGTTTAAGAGCCACATAGATCACGCAGGAATTGCCGCAATTTAATGCACTTCGAATCCAAGGGGATCCCGGAACATAGCATTCTCGAGAAGTGACTTTCTTCAGATTTTTTTCTGTTTTGGCATTAGTTATAAAAATTGGCCTGGCCTCATAGTATTTCTGAATCCAGCCATTTCGACTGATTCTTTTGCATCTTCGAAGATGGCACAGTATCTCACCAGAGGCATAAGTTTGCTTGCATGTCTCTTAGACGATATTGATTTTTATGCGTATCGATTACTGGTGCCGCTAACAGTAGCGACGCCAGCGATGCTCCGCCCAAAATCAATAGGCAGCGGAATCGATGTTGCTAACAACGGTGGCGCATGGTGTTTCACGTAGAATATGGCATCAGCCTATAATTACTCAAATAAACCTAGGCATTTTCGTCAGGAAAATGGCAGGGTTATCCAGTGATTTATGCTGTCTTGAGTGGCTGCCCCAATTTCTGATGGAAGTCAAAACTACCATGAAAAGCAGCGAACTGTGTGAGAAATTGAGGCTTTCGTTCTAGAAGCTATGTACCTAAAAAGTCCTTCATAATGTCAGATCCCGCTGTCTGGAGTCGGTATTAACAGCGACATTTTAGGGTATGGAATGAGAAAGCAGACAGGAAGCTGAAGGCGGAGCACTGTTGTCCGGCCCTGCTTCATAACTTCATAAAAATTACCAAGTCAAGAGCAGCCCCGTGTAAACCCGATGTATCAAACATGGATCGGTACCAGGGATGAGCGGATACGAGATATTCACGACCCGGATAACGGTGCGGATAACGGAGAGGCCAAAAATGAGCGGATGACGGATACCGGATAACGGATAACGAATAAGTGTTAAGATACTACAGGGCACCACCTTCTACTAATATCAAGAATAATATTAAGATATTATTAATCCTAATATCTAGTATGTATGAAGAATTATAAAAGGGACATACAACCTGAATATTGTGGATGAAAATTAGCACAAGTTCTTTCTAGTTAATTACCAAATCCGCCATTCTCAAAACGACGTTGAGCATGGCGTAGTTATAAGGAGCAATAAATATAGTATCTAGGGTCCGTAGTAAAGTGTCCAGTGCGATCATCGCACATCACCTTCAGGGCGATGATCGCACTTCGCGTTGGAGAGGAGTGTGGTGATCATCGCCATGGTGAATCGGACAGGCTGTACATGAAAAGTGATCAAATGTACCTGTTCCACGTATTCCCACATCAGTTCCGAGACTGTTTTAGCGTGTGAGACAGTTATGAACCATCGCGGCTAACAAGCTAGAACGAATACGACTTGTCAGAAACACCAGAAGCACCTCTGTGCTTCTGACAAGTCCTACACGTTGGAACGTGTCTTGTGCTGTGAGGCGAAAATCAACATGCCTGAGTCCGTAGGCTCAGATGCATTGCGTGCAAGTCGTGATCATACACCATCACCATACTTCGAGTGAGATGCTCCGAGTACCTCACTCGGCGTCTCTTCGCTCCGCACACTATCTAGTAGCCAAACGATGGCGATTATCGCCACATACGTGCTCGCAGCACCGCTACGGATGGTGATGATCTTCCATTCCTCAGTGTTGGAAGTTAGTCGCGCATGCGATCGTCGCCCCAAATGAGGCGACGAGTTGTGCAGGCAGCTGATCTCACCGTCATGACACTTTACTACGGGCCTAGGTTTCACGAAAACAACATTAATACTTGGATATTCGATAACTCGATTGGCACACTAGTTACCAGTGGCGGACGCAGGGGGGGGGGGGGGGGGGGCGCGCGCCCCCCCCCGAGAATGGGTCGCCAAATTTTCGAAATTACTTTACAATACAAATAAAAATCTTGTGTTAGTTTATTTTTAATTGTTTATTTTTATTATTATTTTTAATATATTTTTTATTTATTGTTTATTATTATAATTAATATTATTATTAATTTTATTTTCCGTCTGGGTCCCCAAAACGGCGGAGACCCCACTTTTCTTCCCACGCCCCCCCCCTCCCGCCCACTTTCTGCGTCCGCCACTGCTAGTTACATATGATGATGCGTGACCAAGGCGTCTTCAATACAAAGATCCCCATAACGAACTCTGGTCCTTTCACGTTTTCTTCTTTAGACCCTTTGTCATGTTGACGACAACATGACAAAGCTTTTTTTTTGGGGGGGGGGGGGTCACATAGGCTGATGCTTTGCTCCATATATCTTTCATGGAGTTCTGGTAAAGCTTCTAGTACTGACTGAATATTATGGTCATATTCACTCCTAAACACTATGTGTAAATAGTTCCAAAAATTGGGAAAAACACTAGGGTTAAATGAATAGTCGAATTGAACTTCGCGAGCAAGAGGGCACCACTCATCTATAAGTTGTGAAGTCATCAACTTCAACTTTGCCAGAGGTCACAACATTAGTCAGCGTTGTTGATAGTCTTACAGGTAAACAATGGTTTCGAGGTTATTGCCTTGATTGTCGGAAAAGCCAGAAAACCTGAGCAACAGCCTTTTTAGACGAGTACAAGTCTGTATTGCCTTCTCCCTTCCAGACTCAAAATCACATAAGAGGGAAAACGCAATAGATCATGTGATACGACGGCTTTTCTTCAAATGGAAGCTATCCTCTGTTGGGAGCCTGCGAAATGAATCCACTATTGTTGGCCTTATCTGCACCGTTATCCGGCATCGAAGGCCCAGATAACGGTGCGGATAACGGATAGGCCAAAACCTACGGATAACGGTAAAACGGATTACCGGATACGGACTATCAGCTCATCTCTGATCGGTACCTTTTTCGACCCCGTACCACGGCAACGCTCAGGCTCTTCCGCCATGAAATGTCCACTTCCATCCATAACCCAACCCATCCATCATCCTTTGTCAGTCCACTTTCAAGTCAAACTGAAAACTCAGTTTACTTGGGCCGCATTCGAAATTGAGCGCCCAACTGAATATTCTAATAGTCAGCACTATATAATTATGAGCGAATATCCGTATTCGAATGAATATTCGAAAAATTCGAATATTCATTCAGTCAGATGCTCAAATGTTCGCGGATTCCCCCTTATTCGAACATATTCGAACTTGAATATTCGACAGGTGGCACTGTTCGAACTTACTCGAATATTCGAGGCCAGTGCTCGATATTTGAAGGCAGTTTAGGATACAAAGGAGCAATTACTTTTTGCTCAGATCCTGAGGCTGGGATATTAACAATGTTGCTGGAGCGACAACTCCTCATAAATAAAAGGGTATTGACACTCTATTCATTAACAATAACGTTCCGGGTAAAAAGTGTATGAGAGAACTTTCTGGAGGTGATGCTTCCCAATAAGGAAGTGTAGAAGAGAACAAACAGTTAGCCAATTTAGCTTTTCATCCTTAAGTTTACACGGTTCCTGGTTATGAGTTCTCAAACGGCTTTTGATGGTGCACTTACGCATGAGGTTTATTTAGTGGACAAATAAATAGATTAATAAGTAAATAGATGGATAAACAAATAATCAAAGGATTTATTTGATATCGTTCAAAAGTAGGCAATTCGAAGAAACCATTTATTCAGGAAATAAATAATGGAAATAAATATCTGAGGAATATCTTCAATGGAAATAAATATCTGAGGAATTAATTCGTCCGAAGTATTGCGAAAATTGCTCGTGTGAATTATTCATCATTCAACTTTGGAAAGCACAGATTGTCAGTTCAGGTGGATTAGTGGATAAACTTCGTCATTTTCCCAGTGGACATGCTTCCAGACCCAGGCAAGGAACGAATGAGTGAGCTCTGTCACATGGGACTGAGAATATTGTCACTCATCAACGATCTAGCCACTTTTAAAGCCGCGAAAGTGCCGATGTACGGGGGCGGACCGAAGCGATCGCCTCCTCCCCGAGGGCGGCGTGAAAAAGTCGAGTCAGCGCGGTGGGAGGCGCACATCTGGAACGTTTCAAACCGCCGTCCGCGTTATACCAAAACTCGACGGTTTTTCTGCGAAGAAGCACTTTCGCTTGTCCGCTCATGTACTGACATTTGCTCTTCATCTGGCTACAACCACTTCTTACAGGCAGTTGCTTCATTTCTTGTCTCAGGTTTCGAGTGATTTTTCGTCTTTTCCTTGAAATCTCTTGAATGTCGCTATTTATTGATATAAAAAGCAGCTTATTGAAGTCTTCTCACATACATAGAACATAAATGAATGGAACATCTAGACTGAGTAGTGGCCAGCCATGCACACGTTCTCAGAAATTTTCCTCTTAGCTGAATCTACTCAGCTTGCTCGTCGGGAACTCGCGAAAACTCAGGACCCAATCAGGATTCAGTATCTAGAATTACAGTTGCCTGTATTTTACGTCAACCAGTGCAGGATTCTCGACAACCTCACACCATGGTTATCTTGGTCATGGACAATACAGAGTTCGTTGACGATCCTGTTCGGCCTTAAAGGCAAGGTCCAGGCAAAATTTCATCTCTCGGATTTCTATTGGATTCGTATCCCACGTCAACGCCGTGGACGAAAACTGCAGAAAAAATCCCAGAAAAAGTCCTACAATAAACACTTCCTATAGATCAGTTTCGGTGCGGTGCTTGCGAGTTTGTGGCGTCCGTGCTTTCAAATGACGTTGTACGGTGCGCCCTACACGCTGTCTGTTGTGGCGTCGTAGGAAAAATTCATATTCATACGACCAGTGGTCCGCTTGATGGCGTGGGGAAGGTTTCACGAACTGTTCGTTAGGCTGTATGTGTCTTAGCGTCCATCGTTGTTAACCATGCACTCACGCAGCTTTGTGGTTGGAGTGCGTTTTCCCACGGTTACCGTAATCCTCGGACGTTTTGTCCCATATCTAGCGATAGAGCTTATACCCAGGTCTCAAACTTGATATACGTGCTACACACACGGTCTGGACTCCAGAGACCAAAAACCTGGATAGGCAAGATTTTGACCGGACCTTGCCTTTAACTATGTCTCGGTGGTGCAAGCTCCGAAAGCAGTTAGCCCAGTGGAATTGATTAGTGTTTACATTCCAGAGGAGGCATCATGATAGTTGGAGGAGCAACACATCCCAAGTTTTGGTTCAAAAAGTGTTGTTTGTGCTTCTTGTTCGTGTGTCCTATCAAAGTGTTTTTAGTTTTTTTTTTTTGAACCGGTTTTGCTTGATTGGTTTCGCTTGCCACGGAATTTTTTACTTTTTTTTTCTTTTTTTTTTGTATAAGGAACACCAAGAGTGTATCTATAAACAAATAAACGCATAAACTTCTGGAAAGACCTGCGCTTCCTCGCTCGGGGATGAGCGGATCTATTTTATAAGGCCGAGAGTTAGAAGTCGGAAGTCGAGGATGTTCGAAATTTGGCAAGATTTGAAGAAGAGAAAAACAGCATGTATGAGTTGACGTAATTCAACCACTGCCATCCTCCAGGAATCTTGAACCTAGAAGCTGGTACGAATCCAAAGCCCAGGAGCTTCCGAATTTCTTAAAGCGTAATTCTGCTCAACCCCGCTCCATTATTCCGAAGTGAATCAGTATTCAGACCCCAATAAGATACGTCTTGCTCTTTTTATATAATTATTGTCACCATTGACTGAAACAAATCATTCAAGCAAATTACTCTCATTTTTACCAGAACTAGCCCACGTCAGAACGGCTGGCAGATCAATTTCCACTGGGGAGCGTTCATAAAATCCCGCCACGGAAAGCTCAGAGATATCAGTATGTCAAAGCAAGTAACGAGTAGCAAAAGAGAATACGTTTGAAGAAAACAGATTAGGCGGACGGAGGAAAGCAAAATTCACTTCGGAATCTTGCTTAAGACACTTTTGAAGTGTTGGAAGCGGCGCGGTATAAGGAATTTTGAGCTGATTTTTACGACGCAAAAAATACTGAAATGCTAGTCCTCGCTGAGACGGACGAGATGGGAAGAAGCATTTTTTAGCATCGCCACCAGTATTAGAACCGGAGATCTGAAAAACGATGCTGGAGTTAAGGCTATCAATATCATGGATAGGACCACTGTTTATTATGGTGCATAGTTCACTGGATACTTGGCTGGTGTTGTCTAGTGTTTAAGTGCAAAAATTTGTTGAGCAACTTCTAGCAGTAGAAACTAACATACAGTGGACGCCAATGGCGGTGGCCCATCAGCGGCCTCGAGAAGGACGCCGCGCAACCGCGCCGCGAGCGCGATCGGCGTCATCTGTCGCCGGGATGCTATTTCTAAGCTCTTTTCTTCCCAATTTGGTCAAAAATCCTTAAAACCAGATAAAAAGCTGCTAGAAATAGCATAAAAGCAGCAGAAACATCGGTCGCGGCGAGCGCGGCGCGGTTGCGCGACGTCCTTCTTGAGGCCGCGGATGGGCCAATACCACTGACGTCCACTGTATGTGACCCAATAATAGATCAAGGTGGCAACTTGAATAGAACTTGTTGATGAAAGTGTTGAGATGAGCTGGTCTTGAAGAGTTGAACTTACCTTTCTTTCTCGACGGATTACCCATGTAAAACATGGAATCATAGTGGACGAGAAAATGCTGAACTAGCCGTTCGCTTAAAAAAACGTGAAAATTTAGAAAATTCAAAGTCCACTGGTTTGCAGGAGACACCCCTTTATTTCTGAAAAGAGTTTGAATTTGACTCCGAGGTGGTGTTGTCATATGGCCTACGTAATCCAATGAAGTTGTGGATTTAGAAAATCATGAGTGACAAAGAGTCTTTCGGGGTGGTTATGACTTGCATTTTCTGAACACATGAGCTCATCCATGTCCAACATGTGTGTCAAGGCTGTGTTTCAGTTTTTCCATTGTGCATTTGTCTTTTAAATGTGAAGTTCTCTCCACCATGTGATTCTTGTTCTGACAGTGAGCTTTCTCATGGGACCACTTAGTCAGCTTCCATCAGCATTTCGATCCTCTCGTGCCTAGGTGGAAGTATTTCGTGAGAGAGACACTCGGGTGGAGGATCAAATAGGGAACTTCATCCATCTATGGATGATTTATTCATTTATTTCCATACGCGGGAAAATCTGTGAATCAAACCATGAGGATGCTTCCTATGTAAGCGAGCTCTCCCAGACCTGCGGTCACTTTTCCGATGCGTAGAAATACCAAAAATGATGGAGGGAATTATGTCTGCTGTACTTATACGTTGTAGTAGTTTGAATAGAAACTCCCAAGATCCGCCTCCTGGGTGGCGGTCAAGACGTGCGCCGCGACGCGACCGCGCCGCACGCGTATGCTTCTCAAGTTCAGGGTGTTTCTTCGAATTCGGCGCACTAGATAACATTTTTGGCCACCTTCTCACAGTTTGTCGGTTCAGATAACATGCATCTGTCCCATTCAAGCTTAGGAAAATTGCCCATATCCATGCAAAACCACTCATACCCTCGAAGACTGCAACCGCGACGCGCACATGAATCGACCAATCACAGACCAGCAGCATACCTCTTGTCACGCACCCACTCCACCTGTCCTCCCCATACAAATCTCTCTCCTTTAAAAGAGGAGAAAAGACCAGTGAACGTTTAAACTTGCTTTAAATAATGTTTTTCCAATTTTCAGCTCTTTTCACGTTCGACAGGAGATCAGTTACCATATTTATAGCACCTGCATTTCGATGAATAACCACTGATTCACTGATGAATGGAGTTTAACGAGCAGATCTCTTGTTGGCTGTGGGCGTTTAGTCAATGAGAAAACCCCTTCTGGCAACGTTCATTGCTTGCTGGTCTGGTTTTGCTTTGTAGTCCACTGGAGCCCTCAGTCACCATCCATATGGTAGTGTGGTGCTTTGATGTTGCACAAACGATTTGCTTGCTTTATTGAACGGTACCATAATCATGTTGATCCTAAGCAAGATCTGTAGTGAATGGCAGTATCTGCTAAATTGTTTTTGCACCACGGAATATCGCCTATCTGGTTAGTCGCTCCGCACCACCTACGCGACGCGGCCCGGGCCCATCCGGCAGTGACGATTTGGTTGTGTTTTCCATCATTTTCTTTGTGTATTTATTTTCATCCCAAAGTGTTTGGATCAGCGAAAACGTAAAAACGTAAGCAAAACATCAGTCTTATCAAAACCCCATAACCACAGCGCCCAGCTGGCCTGTCGCGTCGCGTAGGTGGTGCAACGCGGCAGACCAAATGGGCTGTATCCGTTGATACAAAAATAATTGGCTGCTTCTGTATTTAGAAAAAAATTGTAGTGTTTCAATAGATCCAGCGTAAGTGCAGATCCAGTCGCTAAATCGACACATCATCGTATATTTTATTTCTTCATCCACGTTCTCCAGCTTGGAATGTGTAACACGAACACTACATAAGTATACACATCACTGCTGGGTTCGCGCCTGCCAACGGAAATATGGCATAGTAGCTGCAAATTCCTCCGAGATGCCTAGAATGGTTGTGAATACCATTATGGAATCTTTTTCCGTTGTTCAATTGCTGTTTCATTGCACTCTGGAAAATGTAATAGATGTGACGTTCTCTCCTGCGATGGTATACTTTTTTTTGTGATGGTGGACGCCAGAACGCTAGGCGGCCTAGCCATCAAAGCCGACGAATTTCCTAAATTTCCCCTTCCATCTTATTCTGGTTAAGAGATGCTCTGGTGACAGCAAGCCACTATATGGGTGTGTGCATTTTGAACAGCAATCTATAGCACTTCTGCTGATACATGCATTGCTCACTTTTCAACTTTCGATTGAAAAAATTGGAATATGAGAGAACAAAATTGCGAAATTTTCTCCCTCATGCTGCACCACGTTCGACGAGGGAATTCATCAGATTTTTGAGGTTTTGACACCCAAAGAAAGTGCTCAAGGCACTTCAGCACTCCTTCCGAAAGCAAATTTTTTTGGAGGATTCGGTTTTCGTCTTTATGATTAAGTTTCCTAACGGTTTCAAAATTCCAACGTGATAAAAAATCAACCCAATGAATTTACTCCAAATATGCCTTTATCTTATGCTTTACATGTACAAATCCACTAGTTCGAATTTGGGGTGAGGCAATTGATCGCAGTTTGCAAAGCTTCAGAAGACTGAGAAATATGCTATTTCCCGTATACGCTTGGAACACCCCAAAGATGGCATTTTGATACGAAATAGATGTCAAATTAGTAATCAGCATGTTGAATAGCCCCTGATTGGGTGTTTTATCTGTTCTAATTCTCCAAACCGCCCTTTTTTTTGAAATTCAGTTGCAGCTTTATTTAATTCAAACGATTTATAGTGTTCGACTCATAACCTTTGCATTCTATTAGAACTCTGCCGTCTCAAGCCAATTTATGTAAACCACTCAAATCAGCGTGTCGAGGAGATGCAGAATCTGCTATTAGCTCAACCACGAAAATGAGGTGGGCCCTTGTCTTTAACGGTACCGACTGCTCCCTTTTCCAGTGAGAGTAACAAGAGTTCCTAGAGCAATTATGGCGAGAGCACTTGAGAAACTGCATTATTATTGTTTGGAGTCGTTTTTCTTTTCCTTCAATGACCACGGTACGCCGAAGGAAACGACATTTTCAGTGCTTTTTGTGCTAATACAGCTGGAATTGGATTGACGTAATAGCAAGAATTAATACCTCCTATCCACGGCCTAGGCAGTTATTAGGTCTTGCGGACTATAAGGAAATAAGCGCGGCTATAGAAGCCGGAGCAATCAATACACGATACCCTTGGGATGATGAAAAGGTGACAAAGAACAAGAAATAAGAATTTAAAGCCGTGAGTTGAGGCAGAGCAGCTTTATGCCTATCAAAGTGGAGTCGTTGCCTTCTTCACTTGCATTAGAAGTCGTTCCGTTTCCTCTGTTTTCTAATTCGATTGCCATAGGTTTACAGAAAAAGCCGGTCGTTATGAGCTCCTAAATCTTGGATTACTTCCACCCTTACAGGAAATTTGAAAACTTTCCTTCCTCACTTCCCACCTTCACGGGGGATTACGCTGTGAAGGATGAAACCGACCAGAGTTCGGCATTTTTTTTTGTGTTTTTCCGTCCGCCAAAAAGAGTTCGTGGACCACATGTGCGATTTCCACTTCTCAATTACTACGAGGCCGCTAAAAGTGCTTTCCTTCGCTGTAGGTTGGCTATGGTCATTGCTCGTTTTTCTAGCGCCTGTAATATAAAAGGATTTTCCCGATGTCAGTACCCAGCGATCGTTCTTTTTCTAGTTGTTCAATTCCTCAAGCTCTTGAAAAAACCCGCAGTTCGTTTCACAGACGAATGCGGGTGGGAGTGCTGTCGGATGATATATTGTTTTGACGTCTGCCGCCTTTCGATAGTGTTTCCGCCGAAAAACTGAGACGAGTTGGCAGCTTTAAAAGTAAGTGTTAGCCATCCGTCAAGCTATTTGTGAAATCGGGTAGAGTTTCAACGATTTTGATGGTCCCGGCGGATGTCTGATGTGAAATGATATCAAGCGCATAAGCGAAGAAAGGGAAATAATCGTGACACAAAATTCGTCTCTTCCGTTTAAAGAAGTAGATAGCATGACCATCCAAGCAAGTCGTCACTGATGAGGGGAGGTCATATTAATCTTGATAAATTGGAACTATCAGGTTACTCAGGAAACCAAGCAACCGTGTTCTGCATGAGATTAAAAGATGCTAATCTTAAGACATGCGTGCTCATGCAGAGCACGGTTTTTAAATCAATAGTTCTACTCCGGCAATGGTTAAATCCATGCAAAACCCATGCGTAACCATGCAGAACCCTTGCGTGAGAATGAAAAAGAAAACCGTGATTGTTTGTGCGTTCTGCTTCGAATTTGCATCGGATTTGGAGAAGCATGGGTTCTGCACGGACGTCAATGGGTATTGCATGGATTTGACCATTACTGATATAGAACTACTGAACTATTGTTTATAAAAATGGTGTTTTGCATGAGCACGCATGTCTTAACCGTGGGATTTGCATCTTTTAATCTTATCGCAAAGCACGGTTCCTAGGTTTCCTGCGTCGCACAAATGAAATAACGCGTCTGGACCTCTAGTACCTCTTTATTGCCAGCAATCTCTGTTAGTGTTTCGAGGGACTCTTGGAAGGCCCTCTTTGCATCATCTTGTTTGCAGCGCTGTTTTCCTTGCGAAACGCACCAGCTATTTCCGAAGTGATGGTGGAATACGGGCGTTAAGCTCGCTGGATTTGCAAAATGAGGCTTAATTTCTATTCTTGGCGTTGGCTGCATGGCACTATCAGGATAAATATTTGGCATTCTCCATTAGCTAAGTCCTGTGTACGGTGTTGTAGATCTGGTGCATCTCATAAAATTACCAAATGTATTATCCGTACTTCTCACATGGAATGGTTCCGCAATGGTGTAGTGCGTTCGAATGATAACGGAGTACTAGGTAGCGATCTTCTGCAGGTCAGATCTGCTACAGCTTCCCTTCTTGGTTCAAACACGAAGCCAGTCCTCGAATACTGTTATCGTATACGATCTGCTATTCACCTCAGCTTACAATGCGGTTAGTAGATGTTACGAAGAACAAGAGAAGACAAAAGTTTATGCAGTGCAGTGGAGCCTCACTCTGGGACCAGCGCGTTCCATACCGAGAGCTCCATTTGTGAGAAGGTCGTAAATCTTCGAAAGATGAATGCATTCCGGAAGATTGAGGATTCTTTGTCCGAAAGCTTAGTGGCAGTTCTCTCTTGTTGACGACATCAACATTTACCCTACACTCCTTTTGAGGGTTCTCCCTCCGGTTTTGCTGACAGTTCTCACTCGCAAATTCTCTGCGTTTATGTTTACCCATAGAAATCAGGGATCTTCTTCAGTCTTCAGTAGAGCTCCCGAAAGATGCGAGATTTCTATGAGAATTTCAACTTCACAGTAATGTCATCATCAGCTGTGACTGAATGACATGGTCCCTGGTTTTATGGTCATATTGACGATTCCGTGTTGGTCAGCTCTTCCCATGATGTTATACTGAGCGGTTTTTCTTCTCCTCATAGAGCTGAGATAGTCCCTTACCGGAGCCGCGGTTTCCTGTTCCTTAGAACAATAATTCAATTAAAAGATTTTTTTGGATTAGAATCATCCGTACTTGTCTTTCCGAACGGTACCGTCACTATTTCTTTCTTTACAGCTCGTTGTATTGCATTCTGTTTGAGAAATCAGGTCTGGCGAAGACATCATATGCCGAAAGCTGATGGCGATAAGACATGAACCGAGCCTTAGCATACCAGAAACATCATCTTTTGAGTTGGAGCTAATCAGGCTCCTTTTTGCAGAACATTCCACCCTCTCTGCGTTTTCTTGTTTCTCTAGAAAATGTATAGTGTTCGCCCAACTACCCACAGGGTGCGTCAGAATTATTGACGCACCTAAAATGTGTCTGTAGAAAAGACAAGATGCAGAAACATTCCAAATAAGCATATGCAGAATGAAGCTCATGTCTTGGCGATCCGAACAAATGCACTCTTGTTCAGAGCAAGCTCCTTCCTTGCTGAAGCACTCACAGAGACGTCGAGGGATCGCATAGCCTCTGCGCCGCAACTAACTCAGGTCGACTTTGTCCTAGATCTTGAACAGATAAGCATTTGGGAGCTTGATGTTTCTGTGGATGATAGCGCAGCTCTTGCTCTCTAAGATAACCATATGGGATCATCCGTGGACTGGAACTTGGTCCACAAGGAAGCCTATTTTTCGCCAAATTGAAGTCCCTCAAGTAGATTTTTGGAACTGGGCCCGTACCACTTTTGTCTCTTGCACAACAGCCAAGCCCTGCCAAAGTACCTATGAATTCTTCTTGTCATGAAAACTAAGATGAGTAAGAAAATGAGCCTTTAGAAGATTGCTTGAATGAGAAACAAGGAAAGGAAAAAATTTCTATAGTAAAACATAGATGCCTTTCTTTGGCGGGAACACGACAAGACTCGTGAACAGGGATATGATTTCATGTGCAACTTGGAGAGCAAGACCTGCCCCACTTCCCAAAGGAGTATCGTTTTCCTGAAGCTTACCATCTTTATAATATGGAAGAAGAATGGACGAACTTCAGTTGCGGCGCATCGGCGATTTTCTCTACTGACATCTTCGTGGCTGCTTTTACAAGGAGAGAGAGCTCTCCAAACAGGAGTGGATTTTTTGTATTCGCTAAGACATGACATTCATTTTGGATATGCATATGTAGTGGTTTTCTTGTTCTTTTTACAGCATAACTTCAGTGCGTCAATATTTACGACGCACCCTGTATTTTTTGTCAAACTTGCTTCACCTACTACCAGTTTGCAGGCTCCTACGCCTTGAATTTACCAGTTTTCGACAACGCGCTACCTTTGCTTTTTGGCGGAATTCATAGTTCTTCTATGAATTCGTCAAAATGTCCCGCTAAAATGAGCTGTGGGCGTCCGTTTTAGCATGGAGCAATTAGGCAGCAAAGTCTTGATAGCAAAAAAAAAACCTCAACATCCCTCCATTCCTCCCCAGCAGCATTCGTTTTCAGAGACAGCATGCATCAACGAGATTACCGAGGGTAAACATGTTAAGATCCCTAACATTTATCCATCGTTAGAACGGCCGTGCCCACGATCACCTTTGGTAATCTTATCATATTTCTATGTACTCAGTGATACATCCAAGTTCAGTGGTATCTGTTGAAAATTATGGCATTCTTCAAGAAAAATAGAATAAGTTGTGAACCAGACATTCCAATCTTTGCAGTTAATTTCTGAGGGAGTAGGAAAAAGCTATATGAATGCATTGTTTTGTATACTCATCTATTCGGTGTCCTCATCCGGAGGCAACTCTTCCAAGTTCACTTTTTATTTGTCTATTGTACATGGTTCCTGTTCTCGTACCTCCTACATTCATTAGTTCACTCACCGCAGAATCTGGATGCATCATTGACAATACCCAGGGTAGACGTGCTAACGCTTCCGACTGGATCCCTTAATTTGAGGCATTACCATGTTTACCCAGGGTAATCTAAATGATGGTGCATGATCGCCCAGGTGTTGAAAACGTTTTTAAGCAATGGAATGGGGATTTCCGGCAGAGAAGAGTAGGTGCGCGCTGAGGTTAGTGAGTGTTGAGCAGCATTTCTTAGGATAACATTCACGCATGGTGGTCCATTGGTCAATAATTAGCATGTCCTATATTTGCGACCATTTTTGTGAGGTGATCATGGAAAATCTGCTCAAAATCGTGGCCTTCAGCGATGGTGAATGGAGCGGTTCCTAAGCTCACCGCCACTTCAAGAATTGTGATTGTGGTGCGCAGCGTTTTGACTTCAATACATAGTTTTCAAATAATTTACAATCAGTACTAACCCTTATTCTGGAGGAAAGGTTATCCCAGATGGAGAAGACTGGAAAGCTGCTGCCCGACGGGAGTGGAGTACTCGTAATTTATCGCACTCCTATTTATTTTTATGCCGATTCCATGGGAGGTCATATGCACTCTTGGAAAGAGCGCGCATAGCTCTTTCCGAATAATGGCCTTTCAGGCAGAAGCTGTGTTTTTCGGGAATGTGTCCCTGAGTGGATTGTTGAAAAAGGAATACTCACTCCTGTATTTATTTGATGACGGAATTGCAGCGCAAGGAATAGGTATTTGGAGGAGAAATAACTGATTGAATGCGTCACAGTAACTTATGCAAAACTTATGCACCTTAACGTATACACCGCCCAACATATCTTGCCTAATGCCTTAGGGTGCAAAAATAGATGAATAAACGAATAAATAAGGGAACTAGTTCGTAAATAAAATAAGAAAAAATATATTGCTGTCTTTACACCTTCAACAAATTGCTTGTTAAACGTTTTTCAGCTTATTTTACCGTGCTTAAATCAAATAACGAATCATAGGTTACGAATTTGAGCTTTACCGAGACAATTAGTATGATTGCAGCCTGTGGTTGATTTGTTTTTTGAAACGCTTCTCTGGTTTTTGAGCATTGGTTTGAAAACTAGCTCATCCGGAGCATTATACAACAGTGATTGTATAAAAGTCCTCTATCGTCAACGGAAATTCTCGTCAACATTCCTGAAACAGCCACCATTAAGGAGAATGTTCCGTTGACGTTTCCCTCAACCTAGATTCGCTACTTTTTTCGCTAGGATGCATCATGTTACTGCCATTCTTAATTGTTTAGTTTTATAATATTTTTAATATTTATCCTCCACAGTTTAGCATTAAATTTATCAAAGTTAATATTTTTAGTAGTTTTATTCATGCAACTGAGCCACCAAAGTGAACCATGTTTTCATACCTCGTGTTCCTCCCCCTCTCCCCCCTCCCCCTTGCCTGTGCGTTTCTGCGTTCGCCACTCCTTTATGACTATACCTGTACCATCCCCGAAAAAAAGGGTTGCGCTGTCTTCAAAGGAAATCCGGGCCTATATCGGTGCATGTATAGTATTATCCTTCTAGAATACTTCTCAGGAGGACTTACTGGAACTTCTGACAATCATTAAGGGACCTTCTTTTTACTATCCCATGAGTGGCTCGATGTCGTCGAGAGCTTCAATGGTAGATGTTGAAAAACGAATACAAACCAAATCTGGTTAGGCAAAAAGAGCAACCAACATTCGGCATCAAAACTAATACTTACCACGAATACGCTCCCGGACACATGCCCTCCAAAGTATTTAACTCCTCCACTGGGATTATTGAACCTTCGTTCTCTAGGCTCAAAGAAGACGCGAGCGGATATGAAAGCTGCTCGCTTTGCCCAAATTCATGGACCCCGAGAGGATGAGATTACTGCTACATGGATATTAGTTCAGCGGAAGGATCAACTTAAATCTAGCGCTTTGAAGAGAAATGCTAGTTGAGCATAAATTGCACACTAAATCGTCTGTGTCTCAAGGGATTGTTATTTTTCTTCACTTCAGCAGGATAACGAAAGCAAATCCTGCTTGAAAGATGCTAGTGGTTTTCATGGATTATTCATTCATTCATTTGCTTCTAACTACATTTCTGTTTCGTTAGCGAATGAAGCCACAAAAACAGCCAGTCAAGATGGGATCTGAATGAACAGCAACATTCTAACTGGTAATGTGGCAGTTCAGAACGGTCCTGCTCAGGATCAGCAGTTGATGGAACGAATGAAATTCGAATAGCAATTCAAACACTGTACAGCAATGCAACGGCTCATACCTGACGAAGTCAACGACACCCATTATTTATCGATTTTCGGTGTATAGTAACTCTTACGCCACTGTATCATATATATGTGTGTATCAGTGGCGGACGAAGGTAGCGAATAAATGGTTAAGAGTGAATATGGTGGCGCCGAATTTCTGGAATTACTATATAAAACGGCTGAAAATATTTTATGTGTTTATTTCTCATAGTTTATTTTGGATATTGTTTTTCGAATATTTATTATGAATCGTTTACTACTAGTATTAATATTTTTGACAGTTTTATTATTCCATATGGGTGTACGGAGTGGCGGAGTTGCCATTTTTTCCCACGCCTCCCCCCCCCCCCCCTTGGCTAGCAGTTCCTGCATTTGGCACTGGCACATTTTTGTAGCCATGGAAAGAAGGGGTGATCTCAAACTAGTTGTTCTAAACTGTTTATATGAAGCCTAAAAAACTAAAAGCCAAAAATTGTGGCTAGGAATATAGCTCATATTCACATAGGCCAACAAAATGGCAATATAACCAAAACAATGGACCGGAAAAGTCAGATACCGCGATCCGGTTGGTAAGCGATTTACTAAGTTTTAGAGGTGGACGATTTTTTGAATGTAGTTAGGAAAGCCGTTATTCTAGTACGGGAACTGGATTCCCTAACTCGTCCAAATCCCTTAATGTACGAATTTCGAAAAAAAAAACCACTCTGAAGGCGCGAAATTGTCCGCATCAACCAGGTCTGCATGCTGTGATGTAGTAAGCACCTGCAGTCTGCTGCAAATTACTGCATGAGTACAATTTTTTAGTTCTCACTTCATTCCGGAAACTGCTTCTCTATAAGTATATTCGAATTTTGTTTGGTTCATTCAAAAAAAAAGTGAAGGAGTGAATGTTTGTGAGACATCTTGTTGCTTCAGAACCCATACATTATTGAGGCATTATGGATGATTGTTTCAGAATTTGCATAAACTATGCCGTTGCATCAGTTTCCGGCTTCAGCCTACATCATGGTTATCTTCACGGTTTTTTTTCTCCGTGTTCAATGCATCTCAATGTGCATGCATTTGAAGGGTTGCATGAAAGGTAGAAGCAGTTGTATGCATGGTTTGTCTCTATTATTGTTTCGCGAAGAAGTTTCTGTTATCAGATTCATGGCTGTTTTGGTCTCATATGAGTCATGCTTTCAACATAATTCCATAATTACATGTTTTTCCGGCTTTTTTAATGACACTGCAATCTACATTAGTCGATGCTTTCCTTTACTTCTTCTTGCAGCCTTCTTGCGTACCCCAGTGGAACTAAACCAAGCACCCGACCACTTCAACAACAGTGCCTTCCTAAAACACAACTATGTATAATAGCTTTCGAAAACCCGAAAATCAGCGCTCCGCTCCAATTGATTGAGGATAGGTGTACTGCTCTTCGAAAATGAATTCCACCTGCCACCTGAGTCCCGACGTTGGTTCCGTCTGATGCCTAAACGATAGCAACACTTCTAGCGAAAAACAATTGCAGACGACCAGAGAGATTCTCGAAATATAGTCCGGTGCCCCTGGTTGACGGCGGCGGCGGCTCCGAGATATCAGCGCGGCTCTCGATGGCTTGACAACGGCGGCGGCGTTCGCGTCCGCTTTTTGCTCCCAAGGGCCCTCTGGAATAGCATAACGTACTGCTCTGTCCACACTCTTCACTGCACCAATAGCAGTCGGTTGAAGTTCTTCCGCCAAACTCCCCTTCTAGGAATGTCGGGACTGCAACTCATTCACCATTTCGTAGCTCACAGTCAACAGCAAAGCAGCTACTCTCTGTTGCTTGAACACAAGGCTGATTCGGAAAATTCCTAATGTTTTGACAAGATTGCTGAAATAAACCAGCATCATATCAAGTTCCTTATTGTGTCGGTCTTCGCAGTGTCGAGAGAATCGCGCTAGCTCTCTGGACTCGTTCTGCCGAGGAAGCCATCTCAGTTTCGGAGAAATGTCATTTTCCGAAAAGAAAAACATTTTGAGTGGTTTTCACATCAATTTCAACTTTATAAGAATAATTGGTGACAGCCACTCAGTCTGTGCTGGCTGATATACACGCATGTGCAGAACATCGCTCTGAATACCACAGAATATCCCTTCCCATAATTACTCGTATTTGAAGAAATTTTGCGAAAATCTTGCGAATACCGCGAATAACGCGAATCTCCCGAAAATCTTCAGATTCTACGGCTGCGACTGCACATTGCAAAGGAATGGTTGATATCAATGTGTGTCCATCAGCAGTTAGTATTACAACTTATTATTATTTCGTTTATCAATTTACATTTTGATTATATGTACATCGTTGGCTCTTTTTTTGAACTCCTCCATTTTCCACAGCCACCATTTTAGAAGCACTTACGAAGATCCGTTTGCTCCCAACAAATCCTTTTTGCTCGACAACATCAAAATTCCCATCACAGAAGCTCGGAAGACAGCCACCCGTTCTAAAGTATAGACTGAGGAAAAGAAAACATAAGGAGATAGGGGCGATTTGTCAAAGAAATGCGCGTCGCCTAGTTCTTCTCCTACTCTATAATGAAATAGAACTCTATAAAAGTTAATTATACCAGATATTCTTTGCCTCACTTTCTAATTCTTTCTTTCCACAAATTTCTGCTAACTGTACCTGCTACAATAACCACCAAAGGTAATTCAGGAACATGCGATGAGTTCTAGCAGTGGTCCACTACAATTCGAACATCTAGCTATTCTTTCGAGTTCCTTGCGAATGTCTCCCTTACTTTGATTTGCAGTAATATATTTGCTCATTAATGCTTTGCAGTACGTGTGTGGCACCCCAACAGGTTAAACCATCCTTGTTCGTCATCACTCTCGCAAAGCGCTGCCAACTGCATGTTCCAAGTAACTTCTGAATTCACCACGCCATGGTGCTTCTTGGTCCACCTGGTGGATGTTTTAAGGGTGCGGGAATTCCATGTATTCTTTCGGCCACTTCACATCGGTTGACATGGCAATTTCCCACAAATCAGTCCATTTCCCTCGCGTAATCACTAGATCTCTGACCTCAGTGACTTCACGTAACCATGCATTTATTTTTCGATCCAAGAGACGTGCTCCAAGCATATGTCGCTCCATGCGTATGTGAGCAGAGACAAGCTTGTATTTCATTTTCACTTTGAATGAATGCGCTAGATGTGCTCTGTGTGATACATCATGTCAATTGAGGGATTTATATAAAAAATAGTTAATCAGCCATCAAACAACACCAGAGCAATTACATTGAAAGCGCATATACCCTCTCAATTGAAAACCGCCAAATAGCCTTATTGTACGTGCAAGAAATGCATAATATTTCTGGTGGATTTTGTCAACAACCAGTGCCTCGGTTCCAAGCAATACCGCAGACACCTACAATGAACAGGTTCGTTTTCACTTCATTTCGACAGTTCTGGATAATTTCTTACGTCGTAGAAGACGGCTCCATCCAGCTTTAGTTCGTTCCATAATTTTTCCGGAGTGAATACTACTGAGTGAACCCGGTTGGACGCCCTCGCGGAAGGTTGTAATGGGTTGGTCAGTAAGTTCGTAGCGTTTTTTAATATCAAGTTTTACTGAAAATAACAACGATTGCAACGACGAATTGATCAACTATGGAACCCCCATCATAGTTTACGGCCTCCTCCCACCTTTTGACCAGTTCATTGATGCGGTTTCGCCAGAAATTTCATGGATTCGGAGTAACTGGTAAGCCAGTTTTCGAGGTCCTCATCATGTCGAAGATAGGGCTTCTCATTTGGTTGGACAACGAGCGGAAAAGGTAATGATCCGTGGTTGCAAGGTCCGGAGAGTAAGATGGATGCATTAGAACTTCACAATCAAAGCCTCGATAAAAAGCGAAGAATAGCAGATGTCGAAAGAGATTGCCTCCTGGATATTCCATTTTTGAAAATCGTGAACAATTAAATTACAGGAAAAAGCGATTATAATGATTTTGTAGTGCAAAAAGAGCTCTTTGGTTCGTATATACACTTTGACGGAAAATACGAATAATTCTAAAACGAAATTCAAAATAAAAACTCTCCCGAACTTATTGACCAACTTAAAAGTAGATCCCACTCTCGTCATAACCTTCGTTTTCAATGCGCTTATTTTAAGGCCACAGCTTAGCGACTGCTCTTCGAAATCATTCATCATCGTTTGCGTTTCTTGCACTGATAATGTGACTTCTCAATCCTAGCCTCAGCTTGTTTCTCTCTTCCTCCTCTTGTTCTTCTCCTCTATGTCTTTAGTGTTCTATGGTCCAATGAGTAGAGAATAAATAGGTGAATAAATAGGATATTCTGAGGCTACGCTGGTGAACTCCTCTCATTCAATTTCGTTCCATCCAGTATGAACTTGTTCACTGTATGCCTATCCAGTGTTAATGGAAAAAAGATTTGCCTCAGGCTGTTTGTGACCGAGTAGGGTTCACCATCGATGAAGCTGCGATAGAAATGCAGTGCGCCAAGGATTCATTTCCAATTCCAGTATATGTATTGCTATAAGAGGACGGGTTGAAAATTTTCCGGAATGACCACCAAATAGCAATACCAAACGGTGTTTTCCGTTTATTTCTATGCCGTTTTATAGAGAAATCCTCCACACGAATTGACTATAAATATCAATTCTATCTGCCGAATAGCCTGCTTTTGACAGGTCCTTCTAGTCAGCCAACTTTGCTTATCTTCAATTATTGATGAATGCGAAGTTCGAGCAATCAATAAATCTTTCAAAATAAAGAGGAAATCTTATGTAAACAAAATCATTCCTATGTTCTGATTTTGGGGACCCCATCGCCTACATTTCCCACCCTCACTTTCCTGGCTTAGATAAGCGAGGATTGCCGCACAAACCGTTGACCATATGCAGGACGTCGAAAAAGGTACTGCACCAGAAAACGTGGATAAATTCTTCGATATGAATTTCGCAGATAGGCGGAAAACTGTGCAAAGAATTGAGAAGTCTCCCAACATACTTTAAGGGCAAATAGTTCAAATGCACAGAGCTAAATGACTTCAAAAAATCTTTTCCAAAGATGTGTGCCGCATTTGCACTTCAAATTCGGAACAACAGCACGTTCCGAATTGGACCCCAGCAAAAAGTTTTAAATTACCTGTTTAGAAAGGAAAGGGTTCGAAGCCCAGAACTTTCGCTAGAGATCAGCTTAAGTTCAGCACTATAGCAAGCCTACAAAAATATAGTCAAAACAGTGGTTCGAATCCTAAGAATTGGTTCCGAAAAGGAGGACCTTTCACTGGGTGGAAAAGGATCAATATTTGTTTTTGCTATGTCAGGGCATTTCAGTAACTGTCAGAAAAGAATTTACTAGATAAGAATGGTGAATATTTTTCGAAACTGGAGGTTATTGTTTGTTATTATTTGTTTTGTATTATCTGTTATTATCTGAATGACCTACTTTTCAGAACTTCAGAGCCTCTGCTTCTCTCTCCTCTGTCCCTCTTGCTTACCCTTAAGCGGTTTTGTGATTTGTATTAGGTGTTAACATGAGTCCTTGCGCTTTTTTCGGATGCCCTTTTTTACATCTATTTGATTGCTTTTGGGTACCTCATATATGATTTGAAAGCGCTATACTTCCTCTACAAGAGTGCTGCAGCAGTTTTTCTAAAACGACAGTTTGCCTGAATTTTGGCCCAGCGAAGTGGAGCAGTGAGTAAGTGAAAAGAGCACAACCGACAACTGCCTCTCCTGGCATTCTGCTGAAGCTCAGAAGGCCATCAAAATTACCCAAACGACAAGCGCTAGGTATGAGTGAGAGGTTTTGTTCGAAATGACTGATCGTCATCGATTTTCCAACTCCAAAGAAGACATATTTTGTCTCAACCACTTCTACCAAACAGATTTCTTTAACGAAGACCTGGGAATTGCTCCAGAGGAATCATATGGTTTAGGTGGATATCAAAGCTTTCAAAGCCCACGAGCAACTGAGGTAATTCTGCTCAAAGGATCCAAGGATTTAGCCATCTTACCCCATGATAACGTCGGACCTCAGTCTTGCCAGCGTCATCAGACTGGCCCTTCAACAGTTCCATTGACGATGTTCTTTCGCGTGTATATTCTGCACAGCTTACGCGCTCAAACTTATTGGGTGCTTTTTGGACTCTATTCACTACAAGGAGGAAATGGTATTTTTCCTCAAATTACGCTTAAAAGTTAAGTATTTAAGTAGTTCTGTGGAAACCCTCGATGATATGATGTAGAGGAAGGAAAGCGCTTTCAGAAGATATACAACATGCTATGAAAATGGCAATAGGGCAGAAAACAGTAGAAAATAGCAGCTGAGAAAAAAAAAGCGCAAAGACTTATGTTAACACGTAATATTTACCTTCGCCTCCTACAGTCCCTTCGCAATTCTATTTACCTCAAATCGTAATTGATTTTCTCTGAAATCTTCTTCAATGAGGGGTCGAGCATTCAGGAATCTCCACACCCATGCAGCTGATACTTCTCGGCTTCGTCGTCGTTTCATTACATCAACAAGTGAGCAACATTCATAAATATAATACATCTGACTCGTGGGGCCGGCCTCTGCAGAGCACTAAATTAGCCGGGCCTCCTCATAGCTCAGCGCTGTGGCAGGACATCAACTATAAATAGTGTTCAGGGGGACGCTGTCCGGGGAGCGCTTGTGCTGAAAAAGTCGCACCAACAATCGATGGACTCAGACGATAACGTGGAAGAGTTGGAGGAGTTAGAGGAGGAGGAAGAGTATAAGCAGAGCGAGCTCGATAAAGCCAGTATCTACGAGCAAGGGTGGGTTAGGGTTGAGTTCCACATGGGAGTAGGTATTGAGTACTGTATTTCAGTGAGACCCGGGATTTCTTGCAGTTCTTGAGGAAGATCAAATACGACCACAGACAGTGCCCGGACGACGACAATGGCGGTGGGTAGTTACGAATTTCATCGAGTCAAATCGAGTGGGTCAATCATTTTTGCGTCACAGAATACCTCGCCCATGTGGTCTGCCGCGCCGCACCACCTACGCGCACGGCAATCCATTTGGGCGCTATCGTTGTCGGTATTGATCTTTAGCTTACGTTATTACCACGCTGAACCAAGAACAAAGGCACAGAGAAAACGTGAAAGAAAAATTGCCACCTGCAATGCCTGTGCCGCGACGCGTACATGTTGCGTAGCGGTAGACCAGATGAGCGGTATTTTGTGTTGCAAACGTGATCGATCATAACTGTGCGAAACATTCGAAGCGTAGATTATTCAAAAAAAAGCTCAAAAATCCAATAATTCGGAATGTCTACTGTTTGGAAATGCCAAAGCCCAGCAACTCTTTTGATAAGTATGGGCATCTCTACTTCATTGCTGCCATCCTAGCACAACTGCTGCTGAAATGAGGCAGCTTCAGCAGCAATTGAGGAAGGATAGCAGCAGAGACGTGATACGGCTTCAAGCTTTGATCTCGGCTTCTAGCTGTTCGGACTGCATTCCTGCTGCACAGCTTTCAAGGTCCAAATGTCGAATATGCAAAAAAAAAACTGGAATCAATACAATTTAAAAAAGCTTCCCCAAAATCTCTCCTCTTCTCTTCCTAATTTGTAACACTGGGATCTAGTACGGTTTATGAGAAAATGAAATGGATAATATAAAAAACATCAGGTTTTTAAAGGTCAGAGCGACCTGGTATTGTTCAACATCTCGACAACCCTCGTTCAGGTCCCGTCTCGGTCAACGTCTCCATCGTGGTCAGCAATGTTCGCTCCGTTTCCGAGGTGACTATGGTAAGTGATTAGGGCACCGAGCTCCAAATTTGGCTATCTTCTGGTTGGAAGGCCTGATGTCTACACAACAAAATTTATTGGAAACGTCGAGTTTTGCTGCAACCACTGACTGTGTTTTTAATCACAGAGTTCTCTCATTTCCGATGAGCCCATAACGCTAGTCTGTTTTCCCCATGCAGCTGGTGAAACATTAATGGCGCATTCCAATTACAAACTTAACTCGAGCTTCTGCTACAGGGTGGCCTGGTGTGATACGTAAGGTTGCCGAAAATCACCACGCAGTTACCAAACAACAAAAAAAAGAAAAGGAAAATGAGTCTCCACTCTCCAATCCCCAATCTAAAAAACAACGGAAATGGAAGGTAAGCAAGTAAGTAAAGGAAAGAAACCCCAGCATGAGGTACTGAATGTTGAATGGCTCAGCGTTTCCCTCGAAGGTACCATTCAACTGGCGCATCTACATTAATGTTTTAGTGGTAAAACTGTGTAATGGGATTATGAAAGGTCCTTTAGGTTCGGCGGCTAAGACTTCAGAAGTCATCCTGCAATGTCGCGCCATCCTCGCGGCTATTGGCGACGAGCTCTGGATCCAACTCCCCCTAATAACGAGGAGGAAATCACCTATATGAACTCTAAGCGATTTGAATATTGCAAAAGTTCCATGCTAGAATGCAGTCACACCGTAATTCTGATGGTCTACACAAACACCACCATGGCCATGCATGGGTGGGATTCTTGAACTGATAACCATTCCAAACCAGGCTAGCAAACCTATTTTTGTGTCCTGCGTCTCCTAACGCTACGTATTCTCTAGCCATTGATAATCAGCCATGCCAATTATCATTGGTTTGCTTAGGTGTCGTTTTATGAATCCCAGCCCTGGCTTGCGGGATGAGGCCTCTAGGCCTTTTCTGAACTTGGAATTGAAGGATCGACTATGATTTGTGACAGTCACTGTAGAGCTACACAGCCTAAGTTGGATCATCGATGAGCTATCCTTTTCGGGGAAGAATGGGACCCGCAGTGTCTCCCACGGGCCATCTTACGCTTACGGTGGCCTTGCGCACTGGAGTGGTTAGTGTTCGACAGCCGTTTTCGGTCACTCTGTCTCCTGAGTTCTCTAGCCGACGTATCTTTGGTGCTGAGCATTTCTCAGTCATCACAGGAGGATTTTTCACGCACTTTTTTAGTTAGAGGTGCTACGTCATTTTCACTACTCATCTGGTGGCGGAAATACATTCATTCACGAGAGAGAATTCCACTTTTTGCACCACTCTTCTTCTATAAAATCCTCTCCTACGTGGGAAGAAACCAGGAGAATAGGGGAGGTTCGTCGTCTGAGTGACTCAAAAAGGAAACCGTTTGCCTCTACTGCCTTCTCTCTTACAAATTGCAAAGCAATAAACTGCCCATATGCTAAAAACTTGCTTAACGAAGAGATCGGAAATGAACGTTCGGTATCAAATTTCGCCAATTTCAAGGACATTTCCACCAGCGCATCCGATTCGTGGCAGTGAGCGGCGAACATTCTGCCCTTTCCTGGAAATGGGATAACTTACGTAGCAGCTAGCCCGCTGCAGGAGCACTTACATGCACAGCGTTTGGCTATGTAAATTCGTAGGGACCTTCTTCCGAAAAAGGGGTTCAGTTCTTTGTAAGGCGTTCGACAAGGTAACACGAACATTCCTTTTTTTCCAATGAATCAAAACGTTTCAGGATTATTCGATCGAGATGTTCTATAGAGAGGCGTGGCTGGATCCTCGACTAAAATATAGTAAGGCTAAGTTCAAGAACAAGGTAAAGTTTGTGAAAATTTCGGGTTTGATGCGGGAAACTGCAGCAGATACTTGCAGACTGAGATTTCTTTGCACGAGAGCTACTCGAACTTTCTTTGGCATCCGGACACATTCGTGCCGAACGCAATCGCTTCCAAGAATCCACGGAAACAGAGCATCACACACAGATCACTGCTGAGGTTTGTGTATCACTCCTATGCTAAAGCTGCGGGAATAACTGGAAAATGGTGCGAGATTATATTTGCCACGTGGCAACCCTTATCGAGAAAGGGGTATACAAGGGCCTCAGTTTGCAGGTAGACGTGTAGACCTCAGTCTACTCTCCGCTTCCTTAGACATTCGTGCGGGAGTCCCGCCTGACAAAATGATGACTCTCGCTCGAGGGTGAGCGGGAGAAATCCAAAAATGAGAGTTTGTCCCGCAACCTCCGCGGGAGTCTCGACTTTGTCCCGAAAATCATGCCACTATCATGCTGCGGGAGACCGGATTTCGTACCGAAACTGAAAACATGAGAGAGCAAAAATGAGCGTCGAGTCCCGAGGCAAAGCATGCGCCCCGTGCGCCGACACCGCCCGCTACTAGCGGACCCGGACGCGGTTCTGCATTTGCGCTACGTCTATGCTTGACCGCATACCACACTTCTCGCCTGGTCTTCGCATTGGGCCACGGCTTTAACCGGCCTCAGGGGGCATTCCAGTCCCTTAGGACTCCACTCTCCGCCGAAGCAGAGAGAAGACATCCAAGACAAGTGGACTTCCCTTCAAGATTTCATATCCGAAACCAAAAAGAACAATATGGTCGCAATCACTTACTGCTCGTGTAGGGTCCCCATTTTTGCAAATAAGGACAGGTTTGACACCCTGCTGGAAAGTTTTATATTGTTCAAACGAATCGTTGTACGTGCCTTTCTAAAAAATTAGATTGTGTGATTCTACGTATACGTTGTAGTGTATTTTTTCATAATCAGCTGTAATTTTATTGAAGTTTGTATTGTATCGTGAGGTAACCTCATCTCACGACTGGCTTTAATAGTCGTAATAAATCTATCTATCTAAGACTGAAGTCTACCTGCAAACTGAGACCATTATATACCCTTCATTTCATATGGGGTACTACTTGACAATCACAAACCCTCTGGTTAATCCCACAACAAAAGTATAATGATTGCTCCCGACGGAGCTAACGATTTTGTCAGGTGGGATGTTTTGTCAGGCGGGACTCCCGCACGAATGTCTGAGTCGACAGAGTGTTCACCCGATTGAGCACGTGGTCCACACGCGTCGCACCACGCGTGTTAACCGGTCTAGCCCACTGTCCCGAATGTGTTGAACAAAGGCGATGATAAAATTTTCTGGCTGAGGAAGTGTGAGGACCTTTTTTTTCAGGCTTCGGAACGATGGCAGTATTCTCTACAGTCGGCGTCTTTCCCTTGTTGTCACATGTGGTGGGATACCTATTTTTATCCTTGTATGCCCATGGGAATCCTGACAATTTCAGGAATGGATCTGACGTTATTTCCTTTCGATTCACAGCTGTGCAAGCTCGGCATCGAGAGCTGTGCGTCTGATTCACCTGTTTCCAGAGCATTTACACTACGTAGAAATGCAAATTCTCTTGCAGATGGCTATACAGCTGACCAAGTGCGATACGTGTGGTCGCAAGGGCGGATTGAAGCTTTGATACTGCACAAGATTCGCCTGCCCGACTTCCAGATCAAAGAGAGCTTTGTGACAAGCCGAGTAGAGAGCTATGCTACAGGCTAGTGACAGAAGGTTCCCTAGATGAGCACGTCCTGAATGCTCCACCTTGCTCTGTTCAGGAGAATATTCGCGCTTGTACGTCTGCTTCGTTTTTTCACGCTCCGCCGGCTTCTGCTTCTTACAGCTGATCATCCCTTCGACAGCTGTGGTCATCACTTCGTGGGTATCGTTATGGATGGAAAACGAGACATCTTTTCAGGTTGACCCCCATCAGAAGTTGTTTTCTGTGTGCTTGCTCACCATTGTACCTGCTTCACTTACGTTATTTCAGGACATGATTTCAATTATACTAACTATAACGTTTTTACTGTTTTCGTACAATGAGGTAATGCCACGGGTTAGCTACATTAAAGCAATGGATGTTTATCTCGGTGAGTTCACTGCAGTTCTTAAAAAGGAGTGTTGCCTATAGATAGAAGTAGAGGCGGGGCGGGGGAGGGGTGGGGTGAGGGCAGGTGGGGATTCTTAACAATAGATAGGGAGCAGTGGAAATTAAAATAAAGTAGTGATAGGAAAATGAGAGAAGAACACGGCAAAATCTGGCACCTCCACATAAATGGAGTGCACGAGTAATTTTCGGCCCCTTTGTAAAGTGACGGAAACGTGACGTCTTTCCCACGCCCATCCTGGCTTACCAGTTCTGCCTTCCACAATGGTAAACCAGTGGGTATGTTTATCCATAGATGGGAGCAAGGTATAGAAAACGTCACGTGTGAGTAAATATGTTGATGGGTGGCTTTTAAAGGGTGAATTTGACCACGTTACTATTACCATGAGTAGTTCCATGATGCGTCCTTTTTCAAGACTTCATATTTTTCGGAAAATTCGCCGTGCTGCACCTTTCACCTAATTTCACACGGATTCGATGCCTGATGTTGTGAATGTTCTCTCATAGTTGACGCGGTATAAGCATAATGTTTCCGCCATGTATGCGTCATGCGAATTCTATGCGAACTTCGTGCAGCTTGGACCATATGGGAAATGAAGCAGAGTCAGGTGTGCATGAAATGTGCACAAATCAAAAGAAACGTCCATTTGCGATGTAAATTTGAGCGTTGTGCATGATGCACGCATGAATTCTGCCGCTTGCATGTGCAGGAGCACGGGTGTAACTTTATGCAAACTTCTTTTTTTATGCAAACATCATGCAACTACGTAGCTCCTACGCACACTTCATTTGCATCCTCTGTCAACCCCAGTTTTTTCTCACGATCATAGCTCGATCTTGGCCCTCTGATGGTTCAGAGTTATAAAAGAAAGTAGGTAACTACTAGGAGCAAATGTCGAGCATCCTGAAACAATACTTTTCAGGTGTTTGTTTTTGCATTGTTTTTTGCTCGCTCATAAAACTTGCCATCGTGAAATATATGCGCCAGCGACTGAGGTTGACACGGTTCGTTCTTGGAGACAACTTTCCGATGGAAATCCAAGTCATCTTGATGTTCACATAATTCTTTTGTTTCCAGTGACACTTCGATCGTGGCTGGTATGGTGCCCATTGTCCGCGTAGCCAATGGTGTCGGTGACTCCACCGCCACTACCTACGCCATTGAACATAATGGTTTAAAAAAGTGAGTGATGAGTTCTCGCGAGAATATTTCTTCAATATTTTGCCTCGCAGGTTGTTATGAACATTTTATTTGCCAACGTTTCGGAAACGCGCCATTTTCAAGACCAGGAAGTGCACCAATTTTCATGAACTTATGCTCTACACCGTAAAGCGCTTCTGCCTTCGACTCATAATGGACTAACTCATAGCTCATAACTCGACTCATAGCTAACTGTGAACACCAGACATGTGGAAAGCACTCGCCAAGCATTCCAAAAAAAGGCGGAGAATATAGGGCAATTTATACTGGGTGCGTGCGACTAACGCGCGTGCGTCTATATGATGAAGAATAGGACCCAGTCGCATAGCAGTCGCAGCTCAGACGCACGCATTTGCGGCCTCGCGACGGCCGCGCGTTCTTTTCATTGAAGATGTACATGCCGTGTTGACCGGTCTTCATGGAAAATCCCTTGCAAATGGATGCGTGCGACTGATGCGCGACTGACGCACGCAGCTAGTATAAATTACCCTATACGCTGCACACAAATATGATAACCATTTTGAACGAAGTATTGATTTATCTGTTCTATTGATTTTTCGGAATTCTTGCAAGCGGGTCGGTGAAGACGTGCCTTCTGGGATCTTCCAAAACGATGAACGTGGATAAGGCAGCCATTTTGGAAGGATTTATTTATCAGTCGAGCAACTTCACCCCATTTTCTGAGGGAAGGGGGGACGGGTAAAGAGGAGTAACTTAAGCCGATCACCAAATGATGAACAAAGCTTCAATAAGGATTTTTTGGTTCAACAACGAGCGAAGCCGGGTGTTCAACTTCTCTCGGCCATTTAAAGCTGATACCAACACTTGTTGAAGTGCTAGTATAAAAGAAGGGCTTCATGAAGGTGTCCTTCGGCATTTTTGCAAGGAGTAATGTATATCATAGTAATCGGAGTCACGGAGGGATTCTTCTAGTGTAAAAATCTCAAAATCGATTTTGAATTGAGACAAGGCTATCAAGCACACCTCTTCTTTATTTGGTGGAAGCAAACATAGAAACTGGTGAAGTCACGCTAAGTATCATTTAATTTTTCACCGCACGGATCTGAACAACCTTATTTTCAGAAGCTCTCTACCTCAGACCGCTGGCCTCTACAGCTCAGTTCCTTTGGAAAAACTGCAATCGACTATCTCTATTGACACGAAACCTAAAACTATTGAATTCACTCCTCGTTTCATGCATCGGTTTCATTGGATATCACAGGTGAGGAGCGTTTCGAAGAACGTTTTGAAAAGCAGTTTCAAGACAGTATGTCATCTCATAGGTCCTCATCTCGGCTGAAAATATGCGATTCGCTGAGGGCAAAAATGCATTTTAACATTCAGGTGAACGTCGAAAACCTCATAAGTCAAGGATTCTATGGAATTCTTTGACCGAGAGTTTTCAAATTCTTAGCCAGTGGGGGAGAGCCTTCATTCCTTAGCAAAAACTTGCTGATTAGCGTGGTTTCCCAGCACGGCAATACTTGCTCGATCGATAATAGCTATTGTTGAGAAGTTCATTTTAATGTGCAGTCTTCACCTCTCCTCAGCTTTTCCCACAGTTTACTGGCTGGAAAACTCGTCCGTATCAATATCAAATTTTGCACTAAGGATAGCACATTTGACTTTTTTTAGTTCAAGTTCATCATTGGAATCAGCGCATCGAGTAGTAAAGTGAGGCTGGATTCAGCTGATATCGCGATACCCATCATGAGGTGACACACTGCCCTTGAGTTCCAATCCTGGCCTGATCCGGTGGCTGCTTCTGGTATATATCGATTTTGGGCGGCGCTTCCGCTGCTGTTTTCGGCTGAAATCGATACGCACCAAAACAACTGTCGTCTCGCTGCAATGGCTGGAAGCATGAACAGCGGCAGTACTGCTAGCGAGATTCACATGTTTTCCATAAATTTCGTCCTGTGAGCTATATTCATACTTTTTTTGGAATTTCAGATGTCGTTCTTCTTCGGCTTCGTCATATTCTGCCTGTTTTACTTCCTTGTTTATCCCAACATTCATACACAGGTGAGTGCGACCTTGACAAATGTGTAAGCAACAATGTCGTTCGAGCAAATTGTAAGAAATACGGCAAAACAATTTCCTCTCAATGATCTGCCGTTGATTCCAATGATTTCAGCTGATCGACGAGGACTGCGACCGCACTGCCGCTGAGTGGTTCGCCGATATTAAATGATCTCTTGTTGTCGGAGAGACAGCTTTTCTCTTGTACATTATTTGTTTTCATGTGATTTGTCAAGTCAGATATTTATACAGATGAAATCTGATTGAAACACAAGCACTCATACACATCTAATAACGTTAAAATCACATGCGAGAAGGAGTTAAAAACAAGATGTGGATTCTGCCGCATTAGCAGAAATTATGCAAGAACAAGACTTCGACGAGGAAGCTTATCGGAGACCAATGACATTGCTGAGGCGAATTTGTACATTCCATAACTATATGAAGCACTGTCCCTTGGAGCTAAATCATCAACGTCTTCCAGAACACCATCGTGAAGCACATAGCAGCCAGATGTGGTTTTCGGGTGTACCCAAGTACGTGTTACCCCATTTGTCATTTCCGATCCTGAAATAGGAGGCGTTCATATGTTAGTTACCAATTTTCGTGGATCCTCCTCAAAATATCCCTGTCTCAGGGTACACCTAGGGATCCACTGACTCACCCATCGTAATACTGAGGTATGGGCATACTTGTGCAGATTGCGACTAGAAGAACCAACAATGCAGCAAGGATCGCACGCATGTTCTGAACTATCTTCCTTCTTGTACATACGACTTGTAAGAATGTGACGGACAATAGAGAACGTTGTTCAATTTACTGGCGCTCATATGCTCAACCGGTTGATCACAAACACATGCTCAAATGCAGGTTGTCATCCTAGAATGGATCATGATGTTTCAAAATCAGAAGAATCTTTGGGCGACGTTGGCCACAAGGCATTCATATTTCCTAGAGAAGTGCCGAAAAACCACGTTTCAACCTTTTCTTTCTGAAGAATTCGGGCTGAACGTTACGACGGCAACCTCAGGGAGTTGCAGCATCTTACAGGGAACTCCAAACGGAAGGAGGCATAGGGCGGGACCACGGGGCGACTCTCTTGGACAGAGACACAGGTGCTCTGCATGCTGGCTCTGGTTGCCTGCTTCTGCCAACACCTGTGTCTCTGCCCAGGAGCGACGCGCCGCGGCCCCGCCCCCTGCCCACGTCCGTTTGCAGTTCCCTGTGTGTGTGTGTTATAAATCGATATCACCGCATTGCTGTCGCAATGAATGGACACCTCGAACTCTGCAAAAAGGAGGAGCCCAAAAAGAGTTTTTTCGCCGTTGTTGCAACTAAATATGTATGTATGTATACCATCGCGATGAGCGTCGCATGAAGATTATTTCAATGTTAGAATCTCGAAATCGATTTCGAGGTGAAACGCTGCCACTGAGCAAACAACAAATTGACCAAATCAAAAGCAGGAAGATGGCTGAAGGATAACACCACTGAAGTATCGGCGAAATTTCGCAATTTGCTGGAAAACAAAGGTTATGCTTTCGCAAATTTGTCATCTTCTACATGAATGAAGGCATTCTGGGGCATGAAAGGATGGATTTAAAATTACTACATTTTCAGGACTAAACGCAAATACGAATAACGGCAAAACGGACAACCGGACACGGATAATCCGTTCAACCCTGCTATGAATACATATACTCTCTCAAGGTAAATGCGTGACTAGAACAGTAAAGGCAATAACTTGACCGCAATACATCATATTGTTATCGTGTGTCGTTTTATATGGGTCACATTGTGACCTATGGTTCCCTTCGGTGTGATGCTTGTTTTTATGTGAGCATTTTTTTACAACCGCGATGTGTTTACTTCATCCTAACCACGCAACACATTAGTCTGGGTTCATTTTTTGCCTGATTGATGAGCTCAATAATTTCCATCAAATTTTGCAAGGCGATGAGAGTAACTAGATCACAGCAATGTAGCGCTCACTCGGTGGGGGTTCCAACACATGACACATGACAGAGGGGGGTTCCGAGAGGAAAATAGCTGTGAAGCCGTGTGTCTTTAAATGTGTGTAACCTAAGCCGGAACGAATGAGAACTCTTATTCCAGGGTGAAACAGTTTAGATTGCCAGGATGAGTATGAGAGTATGACATGCTGAAGATGTCGATGCCGTTTTGACTGTGAAGACGGCGCACAGGTATAATAGAGGATAATGTTCTTTTAATGTTTCGAAAACCTCGTTCGAGCGCAGTACTCGGACTCCTTCGGTGATCGCTGCGCCCGCCACATGGATAAGGAGGGGAAAACGATTCCAGATATCAGAGGGATGATAACCGACGAAAATTGATGTTGTGTGCCCATCGACACACATCGTTTGTATCATCGTCATCATTTATATCTCCTGTTCACTTCCAACACATTCTCTAGAATTACAGGCGATGAGGAGCACTGAGCTTTGTTTGTGAACGATCGGCGATGATGTAACGTGGAAATGTTCCCACCACTGTTGCCTCTTAAATCGCCGCTTCAGTTGGGTGGTGGTCAAGACGTGCACCGCGACGCGACCGCGCCGCACGCATATGCTTTTCAAGATCAGGTTGTTTCTTCGAATTCGACACACTGAATGACATCGGTGGCTACCTTCTCACAGTTTGCAGGTTCCGAAAACACTCATCTGTCCCAATAAAGCTTAGAAAAGTTGTCCATATCCACACAGAGCTGCTCGTACCCTAGAAAGCTGCGACGCACACATGAATCGACCAATCACAAACCAACAGCGTACCTCTTGTCACGCAGCCGTTTCAATTTGACTGATTTTGAAGAGGCGAAATTGGGGAACATTGAAAGAATAAAACCTGCTCACAAAGGAATATAGTGATAAGGAAATTAATGAGTTCTAAATTCTGACATCTCATTCGAGTCCTGAGTGTCAACATGGAAAGCTCGGTTCGGCAGGACCAAAGGGTGTAGTCAATGAAACATTTGTTTCCGAGCTCTGTGTTGATTGCAGATGATTATTGTCCGATGCTGAATTGGCGGGAGGAAAGCGGGGAAAATGTAGGCTCCCCGCCGTTTTTGGGACCCCGATGGAAAATGAAACTGACAAAATTATTATTTGTAATAATTTATAACCAAAAGAAAATATTCAAAAATAACGACTGCATGTGCTCGTTCTTCTGTATCCATTGAAAAATTATCATTTTTTTTTAAATGATTTCATTTTGCAACACTCTACTTTCAGAGCCAGAATTAAACAATGTTTGCATTTGCCTCAATTTTTTGTTGAATCTACAGCTTATTTGCTTTGAATATTGGTCAGGAAACTCAATTGCTTGTTACAGCTGATTAAAGTAATCAAAATATTCAAAAACCAGTCTTCTAAGGAATTAACGGATTAACGCATTGACGCGTAACGGTTGTTGTAAACAACTTACAATATATTATAATATCTCCTATTCTTCTTGTCATGGAAATATGCTATTCTGTCAACGACATGTGTTATCCATAGGCAATATCTGTAGGCACTTATACGTGCCCTAGTTTCTCAAGTAATTGGGGTATGATCCCCTATCGTTCAGGTGCTAACGGGAGCGGTATCGACTTTGAACTTTCTATCAAATGGCCCCCTGTGGCAACCTCTTACAAAGTAGGTCGGCACCGCCCCCAACCTTGTGCATATAAACCCCCCGATTTGCATTATTATTGTCGCTCACTATCTTCGACAGACTGTTAATAAACCGTTATTAACAGTATCTTCAACTGCCACGGCCACCAAATTTGTGCATCGGCCGTTGGTAGACCCTCGCCCCTAGCCAATCTCTCCTCCGCGAGCCTTCCCTGAGGGACCAGGAGAGATCTAGGCTTTTCCTGTGCTTCCTCCCAAGGGAACCAGGACAGATCTCCTCTCTCTTCCTACAGTTCCTGCCTGAGGAACCGGAAGAGCTGAGTCGAGTTCACCGACACCTCGGTCGGTAAAAGCCTTCTCCTCTGCGCTACCTCCCTGAGGTACCCCAGGAGAACTAAAGGCTTTCTGAGTCCTGTGCTTCCTTCCTAAGGAACCAGCACAACCACTCACTCTTCCCCCCGATTCCTCCCTGAGGAGCCGGAAGAGTTGAGTCGGCTTCGACGACATCTCAGTCGTTGATCAAGCCTCTCTTTGCGCTACCTCCCTGAGGTACCAAGAGAACTAAAGGCTTGTCCATTGTGCTTCCTCCCTGAGGAACAGCACAGCTCCTCACTCCTTGACAACTCCTCCCTGAGGAATCGAAGAGTCGAGTCGAGTTTAACGACATCTTAGTCGTTAATAGCCTTCCTTCGCACGTCTCCTCCCACGAGGAACCAGAAGGAACAAAGGCCGTCACACTTTTGTGACTCCTTCCTGAGGAAAAGAAGTAGTATTGAACTCAAGACCCGCGTGGCAGAAGAGCAACAAACAGAACTATCCACAATGGCAGAAATTCAAGTATTCAAGACCAAAATCACGAATGCTTGTGGTCTGCTCAAGTCCAGCGAAAGAGAATTGAATCGCTTGGACGAACCATTCGCATTCCCAACAACCAAAGCTGAATGTGAAGCCTTCATAAGGCAAAAGACAGCTGAGCTTAATCATCTACAAAGGACGATTTCGACATCGAAACAGCTCCATGACTCACACGTCAATGCTGCTATTGCTAACATCACATCACGACAAGAAGCAAAGGAGCGTGAAAAGCTGATGTTGGATCTCAACAAATACCTTGAAGCAGAGTCGAACCATCTGGAAATGACAACAATCCAGTGGCTGAACAAGATTGAGTTCAGAAAGGAGGAACTTTCACAACAAACGTCACTCATCACGTGTTCAGAACCAAGCACTTCAAACAATCAGAGTGACTGCGGTCAAAGCGACCACCCAGTTGAATGGCAAAGCAGAGACATCAGGGTCCGCCGTCCACTGCTTGAAGTTCCCACATACTCCGGTCAACACCGCGAGTTCAGTGCCTTCTGGTCCGTGTTTGAGTCTCTTATTCACAACGATAGGGATCTCACGGACACAGAGAAATTCTTGTTTCTGAAGCAATCTCTCAAAGGAAAGGCAGCCTCCACCATCCACAGCATTCCAGTCATAGGAGAGAAATACCACACTGCCGTAAACTTGCTGAAGAAACATTTCGACAAATCTGCTAGCATAGCAGACATACTCATAACTGAGATTGAGCGCCTACCCAGAGCACTCGAAAATCCGTCAAGCTGTCGGGAAACATTTGATGCAATCAGCACTCGTCTCATACATCTGGAACAAACAGGAGTACCCATGAATGCGGATCGCGTCCGGAGACATATGATTCTTTGCAAATTTCCAGAATCAATATGCGATAAGGTCATCCAGAAAGAAAACGAAGAAGTCGCTCCATTTACCGTCAATGACATCATGACGGCAATTGACGACATAATCACTCTTCGAGAAACTACTTCACTGACGACAAGAGCATTGTTTGGTCATGAAGCTAGACCTGTGCTACCGAGCAACAAGGTTGACAACAAGCAGAGGAACACCATGGAAAGATTCCAAACCAAACGATTGCGGCAACAATGCTTGTGCGGAGGAACACATCCTCCTAGTCACTACACCAAGTACACTACTCCAGATGCACGACGAGCAGAGGCACGCCGCCAGAAAGTGTGTTGGAAATGCTTCAACAAGAACCACTTTTCAAAAGACTGCAATATCTTAGGACCATGTCCCAAATGCAGTGAACCTCACCATTCATCGCTTTGCTATGGAAAGAGAATGGGAGTAGAGACTGTAAGCTTACCTCAGCCAAGAACTTCTCTACTACCTGGAAGGAACATGCAACAGCCGCCTTCAAGACCAGTTTACCAATCACAGCCTAATCGATCAGGTCAACCATATCAGAGGAACACACGAGACACCACTAACGTCCAAGCAAACCAGAACTCCACGCCACTTCAGGACCTCTCAGTGGACTTCACGCCAACGTCAGTTAGCCAATGTGTTCTCCAAATAGCTTCAGCCTTGATTTTCAACGAAGCAGATCAGGATTACCAACCAATAACCATGCTGTTGGACTCAGGAGCACAGAAGAGCTTCATAAAGTCACACTACAGTGAAGGACTGAAATTGCCAATCGTTCGATCAAGATCATTCACAACAACTGGAATGGGTGAACTGAAAGAATCCTTCCAGTCCGATGAAGTGCTAGTCACACTCAAAAGTCTGCATTGCTCCAGAAAGCTCCAGCGACTGTCAGTCCATACCAAGGAGAAGCTGACTTCCATGGTTAAAGCTGCAGTTCTCTCGGAACAAGACAAAACTTTCATCAAGGATCGGAACATCACCATAGCGCAGAAAGACAGTTCATCGTCAGAAGTGTCCCCAGATCTACTCATTGGACAAGACCTTTTGAATTCGATAATTGACCACAATGCTGCAGCTCTAAAGCTACCGTCAGGACTGATGCTTACTCCTACGATATTCGGATACACTATATCTGGGAACAGTCAGATCATTCCATTCAATGAACGAGAAGATGTTCACTTTAGCACGCTAGTTGTGGCAACGCCAACTGTCACATCAGCAAAGGATGACTACAAGAAGGACATCAAACACCTGTATGAGCTTGAATCTCTGGGCTTGAACATCAGCAATGACTCCCACGAAGCAGCTATGATCAAGTTCATGAATACCTACAGAAAATCGATTATCATAGACAATGGAAGGATCACTGCCGGCTTTCCATTCACTGAAGACGTGGCAATGCTTCATGATAACTTCAACGTTGCATTCAGGCGACTACAGGGCCTCGTCAGAGTCCTTCGATCAGACACTGAAAAGTTATCTCTGTACAGCGACACGCTCATGGACTACCTCAACGAAGGAATAACAGAAGACTGCAGTAATACCGCGGACGGAATTGCTACCTTCTATCTTCCTCATAGACACGTATGGACACCATCGAAATCAACAAAACTCAATTTTTTCTCTATGGAACTTTCAAAACCCTCTCGTTTATTACCTTCGTGTTGAAGGGAAGCATTGTGCCTTGGCACTGTGTATAATCATACTCTATATATATATATATATATATATATATATATATTACAGACTTTATGTGACTTTGTGCGTGCGTGTGCACACGGGCCACCATTGGTCAGTGGTGGTGATTAGTGGTGATTGTGAGATCCTATAAAAGGTTAATAACGGGTATGGTGTGGTGGAGTAGGGTAGAGAGTTGGGTGAGCAGAAGGGCTCGCGATGTGCAACGGATCCGTCGCTGGAGAAGAGGTGCGCCGGCGTCGAAAGTGGGGAAACGCCTGGAGTCGGGTCCAACGGTGTGATCAGGGTACGCCGGCGTCCAAAAGTGGGGAAACGCCTGGAGTCGGGTCCACCGGTGTGATAAGGGTGCGCCGGCGTCCAAAAGTGGGGAAACGCCTGGAGTCGGGTCCCCAACGGTGTGATAAGGGTGCGCCGGCGTCCAAAAGTGGGGAAACGCCTGGAGTCGGGTCCAACGGTGTGATAAGGGTGCGCCGGCGTCCAAAAGTGGGGAAACGCTTGGAGTCGGGTCCAGGGTGTGATAAGGTGCGCCGGCGTCAAAAGTGGGGAAACGCTGGAGTCGGGTCCAACGGTGTGATAAGGGTGCGCCGGCGTCCAAAAGTGAGAAACGCCTGGAGTAGGGCGGTGTGATAAGGGTGCGCCGGCGTCCAAAAGTGGGGGAACGCTTGGAGTCGGGTCCAACGGTGTGATAAGGGTGCGCCGGCGTCCAAAAGTGGGGAAACGCCTGAGGAGTCGGGTCCAACGGTGTGATAAGGGTGCGCCGGCGTCCAAAAGTGGGGAAACGTCTGGAGTCGGGTCCAACGGTGTGATAAGGGTGCGCCGGCGTCCAAAAGTGGGGAGCGCAGGAGTCGGGTCCAACGGTGTGATAAGGGTGCGCCGGCGTCCAAAAGTGGGGAAACGCCTGGAGTCGGGTCCAACGGTGTGATAAGGGTGCGCCGGCGTCCAAAAGTGGGGAAACGCCTGAGTCGGGTCCAACGGTGTGATAAGGGTGCGCCGGCGTCCAAAAGTGGGGAAACGCCTGGAGTCGGGTCCAACGGTGTGATAAGGGTGCGCCGGCGTCCAAAAGTGGGGAAACGCCTGGAGTCGGGTCCAACGGTGTGATAAGGGTGCGCCGGCGTCCAAAAGTGGGGAAACGCCTGGAGTCGGGTCCAACGGTGTGATAGAGGTGCGCCGGCGTCCAAAAGTGGGGAAACGCCTGGAGTCGGGTCCAACGGTGTGATAAGGGTGCGCCGGCGTCCAAAAGTGGGGAAACGCCTGGAGTCGGGTCCAACGGTGTGATAAAGGTGCGGTGGCGTCCACAAGTAATAGGAATTCGCTAGGCGGGTCTATTTCTGCATGAGCTACGCCTATCCTGTTTCGGCGGAGCCTCCTGCCTAAATCACCTAGATGTACATTGTTTTCTTTCGTATCCGTGTTCTCTTCCCATTCCGTTTGTGTCTGAATGAACCACTCCTTCCTTTCTCTTTATATACACCGGTGGACTCTTATCCATTTGAATTACCACAACAACCAATTGAGCCTAAATCATTTCAAGATAACATTTGTACTGAATTGGTTATACTCAGTTCTTCACGGCCGATAACTTCGCTCATATAGAAGAGTATAACTTCGTTCATGTGGGGGGAAAGCTACCACCTACGGGATCAAGGGTTTCTCAGGAGAGCGATAGATCTGCGCGGAAGGATGCAGATTTTATCAAGGCATTTACACTCTTGTGTTTGCTTTCAACGTGTAGTATGCGAGCGAAGCGAGCATCAATAGAAGTCTGGAAGTCCGGCGTTAGCCGGACTGCCAGACTGGTCTTGACTTATAATAACGGGCTTAATCTGTTTTCATGTCTGTCTGTATGTATGTGTGTCAGACCGTTACGAAATTCTACAATTAGTCAGTGATCGTGATTGTGAGATCATATAAAAGCCTAGGAATGGGTGTGGTATGGTTGAGTGGGATAGGGATGAGATCGAGGAGAAGGTTGGACAATGTGCAACGGGTCCGTCAATGGAGTCAATACAAAGGGCTGCGCCGGCGGCCAAAAGTGGGGGAGACGGGTCGACAGCTGTGATAAGGGTGCGCCGGCGCCCAAAGGTGGGGAAACGAATGACGGTCCAGCGTTGTGATAAGAGCGCCCACGTCCAGAAAAGGAAGTTCGTCACGGCCTAAGTGAATTTCTTCATGAATGGTGCGCTGGCACCCGTTCCGGGTATTCCTCCTACCTATATGACCTAGGTGCACCTTATTCCAATCCGTATTCCCGTCCTCATTCCAGTCCATTTGTACCTGAATCGACCCCACCCTTCACTCTGTTTTTGTACATGGGCAGACGCTTATCACTTGGGTCCGCCGGCGCCCAGAAGTGGGGGAGACGGGCCCACCACTGTGATAAGGGTGCGCCGGCGCCCAGAAGTGGGGGGACGGGTCGACAGCTGTGATAAGGGTGCGCCGGCGCCCAGAAGTGGGGGAGACGGGTCCACCGTGTGATAAGGATGCGCCGGCGCCCAGAAGTAGGGGAGACGGGTCCACCACTGTGATAAGGGTGCGCCGGCGCCCAGAAGTGAGGGAGATGGGGCAACCACTGTGATAAGGGTGCGCCGGACGCCCAGAAGTGGGGGAGACGGGTCCACCACTGTGGTAAGGGTGCGCCGGCGCCCAGAAGTGGGGGCGATGGGTCCACCACTGTGATAAGGATGCGGCGGCGCCCAGAAGTGGGGGAGACGGGTCCACCACTGTGATAAGGGTGGGCCGGCGCCCAGAAGTGGGGGAGACGGGTCCACCGTGTGATAAGGATGCGGCGGCGCCCAGAAGTGGGGGAGACGGGTCCACCACTGTGATAAGGGTGCGCCGGCGCCCAGAAGTGAGGGAGATGGGGCAACCACTGTGATAAGGGTGCGCCGGCGCCCAGAAGTGGGGGGACGGGTCGACAGCTGTGATAAGGGTGCGCCGGCGCCCAGAAGTGGGGGAGACGGGTCCAGATAAGGTGCGCCGGCGCCCAGAAGTAGGGGAGAGGGTCCACGGGTACTGTGATAAGGGTGCGCCGGCGCCCAGAAGTGGGGGAGACGGGGACCACTGTGATAAGGGTGCGCCGGCGCCCAGAAGTGGGGGGACGGGTCGACAGCTGTGATAAGGGTGCGCCGGCGCCCAGAAGTGGGGGAGACGGGTCCACCACTGTGATAAGGTGCGCCGGCGCCCAGAAGTGGGGAGACGGGACTGTGATAAGGGTGCGCCGGCGCCCAAAGTGGGGGAGACGGGTCCACCACTGTGATAAGGGTGCGCCGGCGCCCAGAAGTGGGGGAGACGGGTCCACCACTGTGATAAGGGTGCGCCGGCGCCCAGAAGTGGGGGGATGGGTCCACCACTGTGATAAAGCCCAGAAGTGGGGGAGACGGGTCCACCACTGTGATAAGCGCCCAGAAGTGGCGCCGGCGCCCAGAAGTGGGGGAGATGGGTCCACCACTGTGATAAGGGTGCGCCGGAGCCAAAGTGAGGAGACGGGTCCACACTGTGATAAGGGTGCGCCGGCGCTCAGAAGTGGGGGGAAACGGGTCGCACCTGTGATAAGGGTGCGCCGGCGCCCAGAAGTGGGGGAGATGGGCCCACCACTGTGATAAGGGTGCGCCGGCGCCCAAAGGTGGGGAAACAAATGACGGTCCAGCGTTGTGATAAGAGCGCCCACGTCCAGAAAAGGAAGTTCGTCACGGCCTAAGTGAATTTCTTCATGAATGGTGCCCTGGCACCCGTTCCGGGTATTCCTCCTACCTATATGACCTAGGTGCACCTTATTCCAATCCGTATTCCCGTCCTCGTTCCAGTCCATTTGTACCTGAATCGACCCCACCCTTCACTCTGTTTTTGTACATGGGCAGACGCTTATCACTTGAGTTACCACAACAACCAGCTCAAGATAGATTATTTCAAGAGAGCATTTCCACTGAATCGGCTACGTCCAATTAACAACGGCCACTAGGCCCAATCAAAAGAAATTACTTCTCCCACGTGGAGGAAGTCTACCGGTTACGTGATCGAGAACTTTCCAAAAGTCGATGGACTTACTTGGGAGGATACAGGATCTACTAAACCTGTCCACGTTTTTTTTTTCGGCATCGTATGTGGAGTATGCGAGCGAAGCGACGGCCAGACTGGTAAATAAATAAATAAGAGTAGTTTTCGATGCATCGTCTCACGCTAAAGACCAGCTCAGCCTCAACGACGTAATATATGAAGGACACTCTCTCTCACCATTGATCCACGAGATACTGCTGAAGTTTCGAACTCATCAATATACGATGACAGCCGACATTCAGAAGGCTTTCCTTCAAATAAGACTTCCTCAGAACCACAGAGATGTCACACGTTTCCTATGGGTGAAGGACATCAACAAACCGGCAGAAGGATCAAATCTCAGATACTTCCGATTCTGCAGAGTTCCCTTTGGCATAAATGCTGGCCCAGCAATACTGAATCAATCTCTTCTTAAACACATCGAAGAGACATCATCGCTACTGGGACAGGAACTGTCGAATTCGCTCTATGTTGACAATGTCTTACTTGAAGGCAAACATCCAGAAGAGCTTCTTGCCAAGTACGCGGAATCAAAGAAGATATTTCTATCCATTGGAATGAATCTTCGCGACTACCTCTCTAACAGCATTGAAGTCAACGAAAGAATCAACGAGCAGGACAGGGCTTCTAGCAACTCCACCAAAATCCTCGGAGTATGTTGGAATGCTACAGATGACACGATCTCCTTCGAATGCAAAGACAAAGGAATCGAAAAGATCTCGAAACGGACAGTACTAAGCCAGATTAACGGATACTGTTACGATCCACTCGGTTTACTAACTCCTCTGATGACACCTGCAAAAGTTTTCCTCCAAGATCTCCACAAGCAGAAGTACGCATGAGACGTTGAACTGCTGGAAACAGATAAGGACTCATGGAAAACCATCAAAGCCAACATCACTGGTTTCAGAAAGGAATTACCAAGGAAGATTTCTGTGGACACGACCACAGATCACACCCTCTCAATATCCGTCGACAGCTCGAAAAGAGTCTATGCCTGCTGCGTATACGTCACATCCAAGTCCAGTGATGGCAGAACAGAATCAAGGCTGTTTATTGCAAAGTCCAAGGTGGCTCCTATAAACAAGTAACAAGCAATACCTCGACTCGAGCTCCTCTCTGTGTTCATAGGACTGAGCCTTGCGGAATCAACGATCGAGAAAATCAACCTGAAGATCGCGAAAATCAATGTATTCAGTGACTCTACCATCGCACTATGCTGGATACACGGGACCAAGCGACTACCGCCAACCGTCTCTACATTAGTTCAAAAAATTGGACTCACCAGGAAGAGACTTTCTGCAGAAATCGCAGTTTCGTTCTACCATGTACCTACACATGAGAACATTGCCGATTGCGCAACACGTGGAGTTCCCAAAGATGAGCTTGCTCATCACCCCTGGTGGTGTGGTCCTACATGGCTCAACGTGCCGTCAGAAGAATGGCCAGTAAAGAAAGCAACAGATCTTTGCCCACAGGAATGCATTGATGAAGAAGATGCTAATCTCTACAGCTCCATCGCAGCAAAAATTGATCCTGTTTTGCCAACAGAAAGATTGAGCAGTTTCTCAAAACTGTCAAGAGTGGTTGCATACTGTACCCGTTTTATTCGAAATGCGAGCCATCAGAAGTACTTCAAATTACGACAAACTGGAGTACAAACAAAGACGCCATCAGCCGATGAAATCATCCAGGCAGAAGCTCTCATAATTCGCCATGAACAAAGCATATATGGTTCTGAAGCACTGATCCAGAATAAGCAGCTCAATGTCAACTATGACAAGGACCGGATTCTAAGGAAATTTGGCCGACTCCAAAACGCTGATATTAGCTACGACGCCGCTAATCCGATCCATGTACCGAAGCAAAGCAGACTTGGACAACTGATTGCGGAAGAACAACACCAGTCTCTTGCCCATTGTGGGGTAAATCAGCTTCTGTTCAACATCCGGCAGCGCTACTGGATACCTCAGGACAGGGTACTATGCAAAAGAGTACTCAGAAACTGTGCCATCTGCAGGCGTTTCAACGCTGCACCCTTCCAGTACCCCAACATGGGTCCACTTCCAAAGGAACGTGTTACAGAATCACCGCCATACACGTACACTGGAGTGGATCTCATGGGTCCAATACTGATCAAAGGAGCTCAACGCGATGAAGATGCCAAGCGATACGTTGTTCTGTTCACATGCCTCGTGACGAGATTAGTGCACCTCGAAGTAGCCACTGATCTCTCGGCAAAAGCTTCATCTTCACATTGAAGAGATTTATCGCAAGACGTGGAGTACCTCAGAAGATCATCAGCGATAATGGAACAAATTTCCAACTCGCGGAAACATTACTGAGCAAAGACTGCGACAACGATGATGATGACAACCATACATCTCTATTTCTTGTTAAGCACAAGATCTCGTGGAACTTCATTCCTCCCTCTTCCCCATGGATGGGAGGTGTATGGGAGCGAATGGTCGGCACGGTCAAGCGATCACTCCAGAAAACGATTGGACGTCGCAAACTCACCGAAGAGCTGCTCCATACCACAATATGTGAGATTGGAAGTGTTGTAAACTCTAGGCCACTCACGATGCTGGGCGATCAGGATTCACCGTGCGAGATCCTGAGACCAATCGACTTCGTCTACAAAGATGTCCGTCATGGAACAACGCAGCTAGCGCCAAGAATCGATGAAGATGATCCAGAATATCTACCATACCCCGAACTTTCATCTCAAAAGGCTGCTAAGGAGGCACTCACAGAGACTGAAAGGCTAACGAAAAAGTTCTGGACTATGTGGAAGCACGAATACCTCATGGAGTTGCGTATCCGCCATCAGTTGTTTGGATCAAAGCACAAAGGCACTAATCGGGAACCACACATTGGCGATGTGGTACATCTGGACGAAGACAATTTTAAAGTGCTATGAACACATTGATTTAAAGATTGTTACTTATATATTTTAGTTTTCGTTTCGTGCACTATCCTTATACGAAAACTAAAATAATTTTATTGCTCCAAGTTTCCTCCTGCACTCATCAGTAAGGTAGAGAAAACTTATAGCAATAATTACATAGATAGTAAATAAATATATATGAAATGTGGATCAGAAAAAACTTACGTCCACTTTCTTCAGCCGTTCTGGTCTGCGACCTCATTTCGGAATGTTTGAATAGAAATGAGGAAGACTGCTTAGTGGTGGGAACAAGATATCATTTGTAACTTGTGTAAACGAGATATCATTTATAACTTATTATTGGGGATTTCGGTGAGGTTTATTTTATCGTGGAAGGAGTTGTGCGATGTGTGGAGACGCAGGGTATGTTTTATATCCGATTTTTAAAAGCAGAGGTCCACCTCATCTTCGTAGTCCAGCCAACAGCGGATTCTGCATCCACTCGGCGCGGTAGTTCAAGCAGTATACACAAATTGTCCAAGAATGGTCTACAAAAAAAAAAAAAACAAACTTCACTTCCCGTGGTCAGTGGCCCTTGGCTGTGATAATCGACATCGTTCGAAGTAGAGACGGATCTACCAGAAGCGTGATATTGCGTACAAGCGCAGGAAGAGAAATCCAACGACCTCTCAACCGCATCATACCGCTTGAAATTCAAGCCGTCGGCAATGTTTCCAACAATGACGTCGCTTCTCCGAAATCGGGAGTGCCTGCCAGAGTTAAGAAAGTACTGAAAAAGAAGACAGTTCCGGACGAACCTGAGCTAAGGAAACAGCCTCCAAGAGCTGCCAAAAAGCCTATGAACTACAAGGACACTGATCAAACCTCGTCGCATATCTCAAAAAGGACGTCACAAATACGTCATCGAGTGCAGTGACTATGATCATGCTCACCATTGCACTTCTCTGCGTCAACACCACAGCGGCTCAAACAATTGTACGCTCGGATAAAGGAGTACTACTCAATCGCTCGACGCCAGGGAAATCGGAAATTTGCGTGAACTACAAAGAATGCACCGCAGTCCCAGCCGATGCGAGTGTGTCTGAGATTTTATTGCCATTCAAATATCTCGTCAAACAACATGTAGTTCAATGGAGGACAATCGTCAACTACAAGCAGGAAATGGAGACAATCGTCTGTCCTCCAGGAGAGATTTGCAGCAAAATCAGTTGCATTCTTTGCCCAGAATTCTTTGTAAATCCACATTGCGCTCCACAGTTGGCCGCTGGAATTGTGGTGGCCTGCATATCGCTCATCATCGTCCCAATAGCGATGATTTGCTACCTTGTCACAGCTACAACAGCACGACACTACCATCCAAGGAAGCCAAGCTCAACACAGTATAACGCGGAACCCAGAAGATCTCATGAACTTAAAGTGGAACGCATTATTGAATTGCACCCACTGGGATCCAAGATGATAGTGTTTACTGCAATCCTGCTATACTTGGCTGCGAACGCTGACGCATGTGCATTCTCGCACAACATCAATGCTAACAACACGATCTGCCAGAGGACAAACGGTAGTGATGTCTGCCGACACGTTTAGGAAACCACCATAACGTTAAGCGAAAGGAGACCAGAAGCATGCTTTCGACTAAGGAATGCGAATCGAACAGTGGGAAGCGTGGAAATACGGCTCCAGCACGTGGTACTGTCATGCAATCCCGTCGTACTTTTCTATACTAAAGACGTCGACATTATCACGGAATCTGCGAAACGATGTCACCTAGCCGGATCTTGCACCTTTCAAACGTGCAGCCACACAGGAAGAGCAACGCTGATCCCTGAATTGCACGATAGCATGGATTTCCCTGGACTGTCAAGATGCACTGCATCATGCGGAGGAATAGGATGCGGCTGTTTACTACCCATGCCCGGATGCCTCTTCTCCCGATCCTTCGCAAAACCACGGAACAACAAAGTATATCGAGTCTTCCACTGCCCTTCATGGGAGGAATCAGCTTTGGTGAAGATTACGCAAAGCAATAGCAGAGGAACGAAAACTTCAAGCACCATAAGCGTGATTTCCCAGGCAACGAAAGTACTGGACAACATCAATGTCACTCTGGAATTTGTGACAACGCCATCAATCCCTTAGCTGGGTACCATTTTCCTGCAAGCAGTGAACAGCAGCACCTCAGAAGTCTCACTAATTAGAATTGATGACGTCATCGCACTTCGCTGCCCAACAGAAAAGAGTGCTTACAACGTGATCGAATGCTTCATGGAGGACACGTGTTCATGTTCACCAACGGAAACGGATGCAAATTGCCAATGCAGGAACATCAACATCACAGAAAAGGCCCATTCTGTCGACAGGCGACTCCCATTATCTTCCTCAGTCCTCTACCTGCAGGACATTCACGGAAGAATGCAAGGAATAAGCCACGACTCTGTCGCCGACCTGACCATTGGTACTGTAGTGCAATACCAGACCGACAACTTGGTCGACTACGTGACCTACGACATAGCTGCATCAGCGGTTCAAGGATGTTACAACTGCCTAAGAGGAGCTGAAGTCACCTTCTCCTGCTTTTCAAAGCAGCCAATTATGGTGGAAATCAACTGCGAACGCCATATGTATGCAGCCGTTTGCAACTCTTCCACTTCGCATACAACGGCTACAATACACGCCACGCAGCCCAAGTACATGGAAACCTGCTGGGTAAAATGTGGACCGACGCTCCACAACATCACCCTGTCCGGACTACTCGCCTATCACGCATCATGGACGCAACAAGACCACAAGCAAGGAAACAAGCACGCCAATTACGTCGACATGTTCAACTACCCCAACCTGGAACACCTTCTGGACGTTGCGATGGAGAACTGGAAAACAGCCGTCATGACCTTCGTCGCCGTTGCTGTTTTCGTCGGCATTGGGACGCTCATGATCCCGAAACTAGTCTCAAAATCCGTGTGTTAATGTTTGTTTTCTGTTTTGAATTGTTTTGTGATTTAGATATTTGTGCATTATAGTCATTGCCATTACTTTCAGAATATTAGTCATTTATGTCATTCATGTTGCAATTTTATGCTACCGCATTCTTTGCCCGCCCCCAGTGTTGTAAACAACTTACAATATATTATAATATCTCCTATTCTTCTTGTCATGGAAATATGCTATTCTGTCAACGACATATGTTATCCATAGGCAATATCTGTAGGCACTTATACGTGCCCTAGTTTCTCAAGTAATTGGGGTATGCTCCCCTATCGTTCAGGTGCTAACGGGAGCGGTATCGACTTTGAACTATCTATCAAATGGCCCCCTGTGGCAACCTCTCACAAAGTAGGTCGGCACCGCCCCCAACCTTGTGCATATAAACCCCCCGATTTACATTATTATTGTCGCTCACTATCTTCGACAGACTGTTAATAAACCGTTATTAACAGTATCTTCAACTGCCACGGCCACCAAATGGTTATTTTTGGCCTAACGTAACGAATTAACGGATTAACGCAGTTCGAATTTTTTCTAACGCACAGCCCTGATATGGACCCGTCATGAACAGCCACTCCCAGTTCTGCACAAGAATATCTTCCAGATGGCCTCAGTACTTTTAAACAATACAGTGTAAACAAGGCAGTGAGAATATTCACGTGAAGTTATTCAAGCTTCACCTTATTGAGATAGTCCAACTGAGGAGCCTCTGCTTTCTCATATGTATAGGGGGGGGGGGGAAAGAGGGAAGGCGACTGACACACGAAAGCGCACCCCTACTCTACCGGCAGACGTGCATCTTGGTGTTTTTTCCACTATTGAGCCACCGCGGATCCAGTCTCCACCCGTGCACCCGTATCCTGGCGTTTCTCCCACAACTCTGCCCGGGTAGATCCATTCCCCATCCATGGACCCGTATCCTGGCCCATTCCCCATTATTGGATCCATTATATATAAACGTAGGAGAGAAAACACCGCGAGTATATTCCCACTGGTATTTATCCACTCTGCAATTCAATATAACTCATCGATCCACGTGTTCATTTATTGGCGCAATTGCGGTGTCTTGGCGAGAGAAAGCACGACGTGGAGATGGAATATACCATTGGTAGTCAGGTAGAAATCAACCGGGAAAAGATAACCTGTAGTGAAGCGAGTGGATTCGCATCTCCGCGGATGTGTTTTTAATGGATAGCAGCTTCTCTGAAACACACTAACTTATCCGCTAAAGCGCGTTCATCCTACTGGATAAAAAATATTGGGTACGGGCCCAGGAGCAGACCCATTCTCCATCCATACACCTGTACTTTGGTGCTTTCCCCATTACTGGGCCACGGCAGACCCTTTAGCCATCAATATACCCTTATCGTGGCGTTTTCCTCACTATTGCGCCAGGGTAGACCCATCCTCCATCCGTGAAGTCGTGTCCTGGCGTGCCCTCACAACTGGGTATCTGTGGACCCAGTCTCCATCGGTGGACCCTTATACAGACGTTTTCCCCACTAATGTACCCTTTGTGGACCCATTCTTCATCCGTATCCCCATACCATGGTGTGTTCAACAACTAATGGGCCTCTGCGGACCCACATTTCATCCGTAAAGTACCAAGTGGCTTCCCACAACTCCATTTTACCTGCAACCATACCACAGACATTGTAACTGTGAAAATTCCAAAAGATCCCTATCGTGATGCGGAATTTTCGGCACTTCCTCTGAGCTGGTGCAGCAGGAGTCATAAAAAAGGTCAGGGTTGCCCGGACATTCGCCTATTGTTCCCTCCGTAGAACCAGAACGCAGACCCCAGGCGGTTCACCGAACTGTCCTGCTGTAATAAATATACGCCAGGAACGCAATCTGAACAGCATAATAGGTCGAGTAAAAACTCTAGCAGCATCTCCTGCAACTTGCTGCCATCCTCCCATCACCTGCTACTCAAATTTTCACTCATTAGCAGCAACTGCTAAAGGTTGGCAGCAATTAAAGGGAACAATAGAGAGGAAACGCTGTTAGGGTCTCTTCTCAACCTACACAAAACGTTGTTCGAGCTGTGTTCCTAGCGCATACTTATCAGACGGAGAATGAGGAACATCATCAGATCGTCAGGCGTCTGAGACGGGGCAGGCTCCCCTTTCGCTCACAGGAATGAGTTGACAACTACATTTGTAATCATTAGACTTTGTTCACAGTTGCAAGACGGCATCAGAGACATTTTTCGCAACAATCATTTATTTGCAAAAATGCAGTCTTTGATTTTTCTGTTGAAACGTCGAATTTCTTGGAGTCATCTGAAAGTGTCGTGTAAGCACTTCATCTCTAAAAAAAACGTCAGGCTTTCGTAAACTCACTGAGCTCCCTCTCTTTGCGTTCTACTGTCATCGAAGTTCATCTGAAGGAAGCGATGGTTGTAGATCAAGTCCCACACTCGCAAAATCTCTCGCGATAGCACCATCTGAAAACAGAACAAGGTACGCAATTCGAAAAATATGCTGGTGAGGATAGTTCTACCTGAGCAGCCTGGATCTGCATAGGGTGTGTATGGCGGATTTTGCTGACTAGGTCCATGTCGATCAGCAGCTCGTAGAAGTACTCCTCGACACCCTGCATCACGTTCTCTTCGTCGTCGAGCAACGTCGATCCATTCACCGTCTCGTTCTCTGGAGCTGTATGGTGGTCACCGCCGCCGTCCACTACGTGCTCAGTCATCCACACCGGAGAAGATGATCAAATGATGCCCATTTGGAATGGAAACCCCTTTTATAGAGCACGGGAGTGATAATGGTTGGATAATAGGATAATGACTGCTAAGTGGAGTAGACATGAAAACTGAATTCACTACATGGTTTTTTTTTTCAAGATTACTGGACGTTTACCATTTGGAATGATCGAGTTTGAGGTCTTTAACCATGATCGATCGAAAATCACCTCGACTCATTATTTGTTAGTGACTCTATAAAGAACATTAGGAAAGAGCTATCCAGAAAAGAATTTGAAAGACGAGGAAAAACCCTTTCTGAAGGTCACATAAAATGCTCGAAGTTCTCCAAATTCCACGGAAGAGAACAGTTTATTTGTGCATACCCCAAAACGGCAATTGATTTCGCACCGACCTGATATTTACAGAAGTGAATCAGGGGATTCCGCGGAATATTTGGAAACATTCCACTAGATAGACAGTGATGACCGCAGTGCTCACAAGGGTACCTCCCAGACAAACTTTCGGAACTTCCGCGGAGCTTGATTTACTACTAGAGCTCGATTTTCGGAACCTCCGCGGAAATATGACGTCACTCGTCGATTTTTCCGGAAGTTCTGCGCAAGTTCCGCGGAAGTTCCGAAAGGAGACGCAGAGAAAAAACGTTTCGGAACTTCGGCGGAGCTTGACACTTTTCGGAACTTTGGCGGAGCTTCATGAGAGATAGAATGGTCCAAGAAACTAAAATATCAAATGGCATGTTTTTGTCCAATTTTTTAAGTGGTATGTTCTTGACTGACTTCGGCTAGACAAATAAGAAGCCGTGGTAGAATACGAAAATTTTTACGCTATTTTTTCCTCGAAATTCACTTCGGCATGCACCAACAATGACATCTGTAATGTCGAATTGCGGGTAAAGCTCGTGTCAGAAAAATGACCCCCGGGAATTTTCCCATAAATACGAAAATTTTACAGATTTTCACCTAAGAGGAATTTTTCCATGTTATCATTGATTTTGAAACCTGACGCAGATACGTCGCACAGTCAGAGGGCAGACCTGCTTGAAGATCATCTTCAGAAAGCGAAACTGCTAGTGCCGTAACTAGGGGCACGCGATGAAACGACCTAAGGTGGGACTTATGGTCATACGATTTTCGGTATCGTCACGCGCGGAGGTGTTCATCACTCCGTGTTGGTCGATTTTACTTTTCTAGTCGAGTTATGATTGACTCCATAATGCGCGAATTACGTCACTCTTGTTCGATTTCGGAACTTCCGCGGAGCTTATTCGGAACTTCCGTCGGGTCACTCGCGGAAGTTCCGAACAAGCTTCGCGGAAGTTCCGAAAGTTTGTCTAGGCTTACGGCGGCTTGACACGGGAAGTGTGGCAAGAATTGTCTTCACCAATGTCAGTCACGGGAATAGGTATATCAAAAAGTTCCGCAACCTGTTCCATACTTTTTCCACGAAACTTTAAAAGCGGTTGTGTAGCCCGAAGTCATTGAAGTCATCATGCCAAGTTTCATATTCTCACGCTAACTAGTTCAAAAATAGTGGCGCTTTCTTCTAGTTAAACCATGGTGGGTTTCACATGCTTCTCGACAGAGCACCCGTCCACACATCAAGGGTTGCTGTTGCTGCCACATGAGAATGCGGATTCGAGTCATTGAATCACACATCCTATAGTCCGGTCTGGCACCCAGCAACTATTATCTGCCTGCGAATGTGGAACAGCATTATCGAGCCATGAGATTCATGGGGCGAAGATGAGCTGAAATCGACTGCTGGAAGATAGTCTGCCTCATGTGATGTAAAGAGCTCTATTAACGTTTTAGAAAATCGAAATTGAACTAAGAAAAGTGAATAAGTGTTCAAGGGACCTATATTTTACTATTAGGTTGTCGGAGAAGTTCCCCGCCACTCTCTTCTTCTAATCGCCAATCTTTTCGCAGTTGCTCGGGAACTTTCTATCCAAGACATATATGAAGGCAGTGCAATAGCCTTTTCACACCAAATTCCTCTTCGTATTCCGTCACGGTCATGGCCGAGAAAAATCGTCATTGACTAGGAGCATGTTCCGCTGCTGTTGCTTTGAAAAATCATAGAGCACAGTAACGAAAGCGATGAGGTAAGAAATATATGTCATAAGGTTGGCCTCTCCAGTGGCTCTTAAATCACTGTAAACATTTGATCCCGCAAGTTCGAAGACGGCTATCTCGCCTTGGGTGTGATCGACCGGTCAAGGAGGTTGGAAGGCAAATCCTGGAGCTGTTTGAAGAGATTCCGCGGCGTGATGACCATGAGCGAGTGAAGGAACTTCAACGCTGTCATAGCATAATAGCTTTTCATCTATGTACAGAGAGACAAGGAAATACGAATCAATGTATTCAGCCTGATCTGAGCTGCCACAGCCTCAAGTGCTGAGAGATGTGCGCCTAAAGTTTTTGACTTTTCCATAGATTTTTGGTTTGTTTGACAGCTGGTTACTAGCGGCGAGAAGTGGGCTTCCTAGGCAAATCACAAGAAAAAGCGCGGGTGGCTTGGTCTCTTGTAAGGTGGGATTCCAGTGGCAAAACGAGAACTCTATCCGTAGAAGGCAGTGCTCAGTGTTTGGTGGAATTAAAATAGAACCACTCACTCCCAGATGCTGCTAGTAAACCATATTGCTACAGCCGGGGTTCCAGTCGATAATGGTGCCACTTCTATTGTATAATTATTGCTCGTATTGGAAAAGAATAATAAATTTGAAAAGGCAGTTCGAAAATGGCGGGAAACTTTTCCGACAACCCAATACATCAAAATTTCGTCGCTGTAGACCTTTTGGAAGAAGTTCAGGCCGGAAACTTTTTGATACCCCTATAGAATATCATTGTCTGTGCTGGCCTTGTACACTCCCTGAGAAATAGGTAAGGAAATGTATTCTGCATAATATCTTGTAGCTTCTTCTCTTTTTCATCAATTTTCAGTACACCTTTCTCTTCAGTACACCTTACCACCATCTTCGCAGGAGGATCGGCAGATTGCTGCAGCAAAAGTCTACCCAAGAACGGCACAGGAACAGCCAGATCATTAAGAAGTCCGTAAGGCAAAAGATGAGTCCCCGTCCTTCTGCTTGCCAGATACCAGAGTTCCAGTAGGACAGCATAGGCTAGGCGATGGCTTCTTTCTTGAGAAGAAGCGGCTATGAAGAACCTTTAAGTATGCTGAATCCTCCATGCATCGTGCAGCATAACGCCGTCAATTGAGCAAGATCGTTGATGGTCGATGAAAATCACTGACGATTCCAGAACTCTGTCGAATTCTCCATACAGAAGCGCGACTTATATGCGTCGTTTTGATATGATAAAGAGTGTTTAAGGAATAAAGAATAAAGAAAGGACTTCCGTGCCAAACGAATCCATTCCGGCCTCGCGGCGGCCGTACGTTCTTTTCGCTAAGGATGTGCATGCCGCGGTGACCAGTCTTCTTGAAAAATCCTTCGCAAATGGGCGCACGCAGTTAGTATAAATTTAATTTCACGGAGAAAATGACCCATTAGTATCTATCGTCAGCATTTGACCGGTTCATTTAAGACAGCTATACTCTGATGTTCATTGGCGATACATTTGGCGATGTTTGTTTGGCAACCTCGCAGACGAGCTTGCCAACTACCTAGGCAAACGGCGGGCGTCAAATGTATTGTCAAACAAGAAGTCCCGTTAAATGTATTGCCAAACAAAACTAGTCAAATGTATCGCCACGCAAAGCTTGCTGTTTGTATTGCCAAACAAACCCTGCCAATTGTATTGTCGAACAGAATGGTTATCAACCGCACAAAAATTTCGATATCATCAGGATATCGTGCCATGATGGCCTGATCCCTCCAGGACCACACCGTTAATGGCTAAGCCTCCGACTAAGAATGAAATGAATGTCTTATCAAAACACCCGAAAAATGTATCGCCAAGCAAACCTTGTCAGATGTATTGCCAACAGATTCTCTTGCTAAATGTATCGCCAATGAACATCAGAGTAGATCGTTCAGAAAAGAGTCGGTATTGGTGCATTCATAGATTGGAGATAGGTTGTGCAGTTGTGCACTATCAAGCATACTTGATATTGATTGAAAACTACCGCGTCTCAGTCCATAGTGCTTCTACCAGTACCGACTACCGGTTGAATGAACTATACTATATGGGGACAGACGAATCCCGGAGCATTGCAGGGCAAAGAAGCCATATACACTTCCAATGAGAGAGACGATCTGCCTAAGATTCTTGCCGATTCCCATTCTATTCTTCACCTCCTCATTTATAGTCTGTTAGCTAAGAGATGGCACCTGGGGTGACTTTGTCTGCAACTACGACCTCATCACGGAATCGACATGATAATCTGATTTTTACACTTTTTTGATATGTGTGTGGTGTGATTGCTTCATTTTGATGTTTCCCTACTGCCATTTGGTAAAATCTCTTCACAGACGCATCCTGCGGACAAAGTCGTAATTGCGGACAAAGTCGACCCAGATGCCATCTCTGAGCTAACAGACCATACAGGCTGACAAGCGAATTCTGTAGTGGTGTTGCGGTTAATGCACGGAAGCAGGCTTATCAGCAGACAAAAACAACGTAGAGCATTTTCGTGCTACTACTTTGCTGCGCATTTGTCCACTGCATTAATCAGCACATGAAGCGTAAGCGTGGAAGTTTTGCGGAAAGAACTAGTAGACACCATTAAGGCATATACTATATGCACGCGAGACCGCAGCGACTGAGGAGAATTAGCGGGCTGGACACTCGCTCGCCCGCGCTTGTACCACCTCGGTCATTCATGATTTTCCTGTATTATGCATGTGTTTTGCGATCGCTTGACTCTGTTTTTCGTGGGAATGTTCTCTGACGTTGGCTCCTATCCTGAATTCCGACTCTACCTGCTCTCAGCCAGCTTTCAGTGGCTACTTTCCTTTCACTTGATTAATTAAAGTCAGAAATAGAGGTTGTGACAACAGAGTTACGTACGTATTTGTTCACTCGACTTGAACAATCCTATAAATGAATAAAATATAAATAATAATGTAATATGAATGTAATGTGATAATATGTGATAGTACGTTCTATTTTAGCGCAAACAGTTTATTTTAGCCTAAGCAGCACCATGCTAAAGAAAGACTTTGTACCTTGCTTCGCTAAAGAGTGTTAGTATTCATTTTTGTTTTACACGGCGCTCAACCAATGATCTATTGAATTCGGTCTCATACGTGCTGATGAAGCACCTAGAGTGAAGTGAAATAAATAAGTAAATATATAAATAAACGAATTCTTCTGCCTTCTCAGCCCAAGTTGCTCACCTCACATTTCCTACTTGAATCTCCCTCCTCTCGTGAAATCCAGCAGCCGAAACAGAGTTCTCTGTAAGTTTACTTTCCCCACGAACCTACATAAAGTGATCTCGGTGTGTTTTCCGTGGCCTCAAAAAGCTATGAACTGCAGCACAGAACAAGATGCATCCTCCAGCGCAAAAACCACCTCTCTGAAGCAGATATCCACTTCTGGGCTGTATCTTCGACAGTAATGGCTTTCACTTAGACGCTTTTAACATCCCCAGCAGCTTGAGCTGCGTCTGTTTTACTATTGTAGTGAAACAAATGGAGGTGTCGTAGATGTACGATCTTGTCGAATTCGATGCTCGCATTTCATGCGACAGAAAATGAGAAGTAGCGGTAATTGGGGAAATTGGTTATAATATTTGTAAAGAGCAAAATGAGAGCTACAAGGTGACCTATGATAGACTATCGGCTCAGAATTCCAAAAACAACTTGTCGACAAGCATTTGGCGAGCAATTATCTGATCGCATCTGAAACTTGCTTTTCCAAAAGCTTGTCGACAACTTGTTCGGCCAAAAGCTTGTCGACAACTTGTCCGGCCAAAAGCTTGTTGACAAGTTATTTTTGACAAATCGTTGTCGACAAGTTGTCTTTTTCTCTTCGTTGTCGACAAGTTATAGGGGGAAAAGCTTGTCGACAGCTTGGTTTTCGTTAGCGTGATGACGTCAATCTTGTCGACAACGATTTGCTAGTAAAAGCTTGTTTGCCAGTTGTTTTTGGGCAAAGCTAGGCCGACAACTTGTTCTTGAGGTTCTGAGTCAGAGTAAAAAATAGAGTTGAGAAAAAAAGTCCGCTCGAACGTATTGCCCAACCCAATATTTTGGTTTTGGTCTAGTCTCGTGTCCATAAGCATTTATGTCTATTTTCCAAATGCACATGATCAGAAAGTTCTCATATACCATGGTAGATTGGGTAGAGAAGGTAACGTGTAGGTAGGCTTCTCGATTCTATAGTTGTCCTTGCTGTTCCAATTCCTCTAACAGGTCGAAGTTTTGCATTTTCCTTCCACTAACCTATAATTAGATATTCTGAAAGCTGGGAAGCATTTTGAATGATTGTCACTATCAAGACTTTGTCAACAGTGGAACTGCTGATTGTGCTTACGTGTGTCCAAATTTCCAAAGAATCTTTTTCACTGAAATTTTTCACAATAGGGTCATTTGAAGTGCTGGACCCGAAGATGGTATCCATTTTGTGACGTACTCCCATCTTTATAGATATACATACGGTGGAATCAACTGCAATTATTGTAGAAAACCGAGCGAAGTTGTTGAATTTGACATTGAAGTGGTGTTGCAAATTGATGTTGATACCCCTCTTGGACTGTACATCTCTGCTTATCTCCATGACATTCCTCCTCCACAAATTACCGAGGAATCTTCTTACTTTTCTTTACACCATCGGTATCCACAGGCTTTGACGGACGGTGGTGAGGCATAATCCACACTGAAATATAGGCTGGATGGAAAATACGGCAATGCCGCGATTGTTTGTCGCTTTTATTCCTTATCTTGTTTCTTTTTTTTTTCGTCAAACGATACATTTCTACGTGTCAGTTTAATTCATATTCTTCCAATGAGCATACAGATAGTATGAAAACAGTGCAGAAAATAGTGTGGAAAAGTTCAACGATAGGGCGAAAATATGCAGGAAAAAGTTTCAGATCAACTTCTACTTACTCTCACACCCTTAGTCAACACCCTCTTCCATAAATTTCGCCAAATTTCAAGCCCTGGAAATCAGCTACGCAGTCCTGCCATCACTCAAAGAATATGGTATGAATCCTTCCGTTGATGCCTCTGCATAGCCGCCCATTTCTGCTAATTTCAATCCACTTCATTTACTAGCTTGACCAGTTTTTTTTAACCGTAGCTGCTCCTTCTGGACGTCACTGGGATTGACTGGAAATTGGAACTCAACTCAGAAAGCACTTCTAATGGCATGGAATGAGGTTGGTGATACCGCTTGACAGCGGAACGGCGGGAGAACCCATTTACCCACCAGTTTTAGGGCAATTTATACTGGATGCGTGCGACTGACGCGCGTGCGTCTAAATGATGAAGAATGGGGCATAGTCGCATAGCAGTCGCAGCGCAGACGCACGCGTTTACGGCCTCGCGGCGGCCGCGCGTTCTTTTCATTGAGGGTGTGCACGTCGTGTTGACCGCGGTCTTCATGGAAAACCCCTTGCAAATGGATGCGTGCGACTGATGCGCGACTGACGCACGCACTTAGTATAAATTACCCTTCTTTTGGCTCCCGTCTCACGTCTGGTATAGCGAAATGAAATGTTGCCTTATGTTTGCCATGGCTCAATCAACACAAACACAACGGGACCTTTTTGGGTCACTCAGCAATAGGCTTCATGCAGGCGCTAGTGCAGGCAGGGACAGGGAAGTAGTGCAGGTGAAAAAAAAATGTATTCTATGTCAATTTGGGGATGTGAACCGTGGGCATTTCGAAAACAAGGGGTTGAAAATGTCAAAACCTCTTGCCCGGCAAGGGAGGTTGGCGTTGTCAATACGTATTATAAAGGGATCCCATGGGAGGTTTTCTCGCCCATGGGTAACCGTAGCTTAGAGATAAGAATCTTCATGAATGTTATCGCAACAATGGGGTCAGAAAAAAAGGAATGAGGGCTATCCACCAGGAGTGTGTGGAAATGAAGAATCCCAACAAGTTCAATTCGGAAGGCTAGAATGCACGTGAAACGGAAAACTACGCGCATCCTTGGAGTACCAATAGTTTCTAATTTGATAGGCTCCTAATTCTTCATTCTTTACACTCTTACCCACCACGAGGCAACGGCGAAAGTCACAAATGGGATGAGTAGTATGGCAGATTTCTGCCATTGTCAACGAATCTCCGCAACCATCGAAGATATCGTTCAGTCGGCGGCATTCGGTAGTACGAATGAGTTGAGGAGTTCCGTTATTGCTGCCTTTGTTCGTGAAGCAAGAACCCATTGCTCAGCTCAGGCTGTATTCTCCTGTAGCTCTGGTTCAGGACGAGCTGATGAACATGAACTCAACGTTCTCCTTGATGACTTCATAATATTGTGGTTGTTCCGATGGCGCGTTTGATGGGGCATTGATAGCGTTGTTGTGTGTCAATGCTACGGCTCATGCTCGCCAACTGCGTGTTGGGCCGGGATCTCCCGGAAAGATGGTAGTAGGGTGTATTGAAGACAGCGGTACAACCAACTGCTGAGTGTGACACCCAGAGGAAGACGATATGGCTCGGCTAACAGGAGGTACGCTGCTGGTCTGTGATTGGTCGATTCATGTGCGCGTCGCGGCTGCAGCCTTCCAGAGTACGAGCAGTTCTGAATGGATATGGACAACTTTTCCGAGCTTGAGTGGGACAGATTAGTGTTATCGGAACCCACAAATTGTGAAGAGGTGGCCACCGATGTCATTTAACGCTCCGAATCTGAAGAAAAAACCTGAACTTGAAAAGCGTATGCGTGCGGCGTGGTCGCATCGCGGCGTACTTCTTGACCGCCACACACATGAATCGACCAATCACAGACCAGCAGCGTACCTCTTGTCACGCAGCTATGGAGTCAAACCAGGTTAGCAAACCAACTTTACGTCCTGCTTCTTCTACCTTTATGTAGTCTATAGCATAACCAATAACGCTAATCACCATTGGTTTCCTTAATATGGTTTTCTATCCCACTTCCCAAAGAAATACCAACACAGTCTGTGGTTCAGGAATTATCCCGTTTCCTTTCGCGCTTGGGCAAACAAAGAGGAAAAACGTAGCGCACACCATAAGTAAATTGGGACCAGAAAAGGCCTAGTTAACAAAAAGAAGACTAAGAGGAAGTGTGGCGTCCGAAACAAGGAAGGAGACATAATTGGCGTTCAGGACCTCTGCAGTATCATCATCCTCTGCATTTAAGCGCACTAAGACGCGTGGAACTGCGGAAATTCGATTATCTCCAAGCATACATACTTGCTGGAGAAACAACTGGAGAAATAGTTTAACGGCGGAAGTCTTATTCTTCGGATGAACTGGCAGACACATCTAGTCTTTCTATGTCTATGATTTTTAACTTTTGATTAGAAAAGATATGGCCGGAATCTCTCGAAAGAGGTAGATCCATGGAGAGTTTTATAAGAGACTAGTGGCGGTCAAACTTTTCCCGACTTTTTTTTGGATCATCTACGAGCAGCCTAGCCAAATTCAAGCGAGGTTGGGAGATAGCGTAGAGTTGGCAAATTCTGCCGGTAGAAAATTTTCGAGCGGCGCTGAGCCTCTGGCGCATGCGCGTCTGCTTGACTGACTGCGATCTCGCTCAGCTATACGAGGACATTCGTGGGATTTTTTTCATGGGCTTTTTCCTTAACTTCCCTCACAATAAAGAGGCTGGCTGAGATAAGCAGTTTTCTACTGAGGCCAATAGTAAGCAACCATCACAAAAAAAAATATGAAAGTTCGAACAGACGATTTGCACAAGCGGTATTCAGGATCGACCGCCAATATCGGTGGACCGCAGGTGAATGGAATGCAAAAACACTTCATTGGGTGATACAACTCGAAGGAAAACACCCATCCGAGCCGAGATTCCATGAATTTCCTCGAACAGCTAAGCGACGCCGCACCCAATCTGTCACAAGCGGGCCACAGCGAGCATGAGCCGCAAGCTCGGCCCGCCCTACAACTTTCTACAGACAGAATTCATGGGCAGTACACTTTGTACAGGGAGCGCAAACATTTTCAACCGCACCACGGCAGAAGAAAAAAAATGGCGTGAATGTCTGGACTGTTCCTTCTGAAATGAGAAAGAAAGGACAGAAAGAGAAGAAGACGAGCTTTTGAATATGTACTAGAACTACGATGGAAACATCATTCTCTACTTCAAAGAATTATTCCAAAGCTCGTGGTTCAAAAATCCGACATCGACCTTGTAACAACATAAAATATGGTGTTTTTTAGCATCTGAATCACTTATCCGTTATCTGATATCCGTTATCCGGTCATTTTTGGCCTATCCGTTATCCGCACCGTTACCCGGGTCGCAGAAAACCTCGCATCCGCTCATCCGTGGGCACCACCCATTTTGAACAGATCGCATACATCCGACGGTCGCTCCGCGATGGAGTATAAACACAGTCAAGGGGATCTGTGCGCCGTATTGTGTAGTATTATCTCATCTTCTCCACAACACTATTTCCTCAGTGTTTTAATAGAGAATATGTTCTACAATAATGTGCGTTGAAAGCTATGCATACAAACCTCAACAGACATGCTGCTTAAAAGAGGCTTAAATCAGTCGCATATGGAAGAATAAACATTAAGAAAAGATACGATAACATCGAGTTACATCGCTTGAGTTGCTTTAGTCAACTAAGGGTGACAGCCGAAAAAGACCTTCAGAACTCTGCTGATCCAGTCTGAGTCGAGTCCATCGCCACGATGTTATAAAACGCCTCCTAGCGTCCGTGCGTGCTGGCCGCTTGGATTTTAAAACCATCTTCCGCACTGTCATTGTACTCATGTGTCTGTAAACACTTGTTTTCGGAATATTCTCGAAAAACTGTAGCAGACGTCACGCGGACGATCTGATTCATCCCATTTGCATTCCTCTCAGTGGATTTTGACACACTTCAATCGGCACCGAGTTAACGTCACAAGCGTTCAACTCTCCGCATTTTTATACGGATTTTTTTCTTTCTCGTGAAAAACCTTAGTCCTCAGCTGGACGCTGTGATCAAGCAGCAGTTTCTTGTTGCAACCTCGATTCTCTCCGGAGATGTGATCTTCTATCCACTTCAATTTCTCGCTGAAATTATCGCTGCTTTCGTACAAAAAGTCAATTGCAGCCGTTCTAATGGAGCGGACGATTCCACTTCACTTCCTAAAGGGAAATTTTTTCCAGAATATCGAAGCATTCGTGATTTCCTTCCATGTGAAATGTGGCTGCTTTGGAACATAGCTCTATAGCACTCACCTTTTCAGGGTGGGCTAATGAGTAGCCCAATAGCCGCGTTGAATCTTGCTCTATAATTGCCTAGATTTTGGATATGAATGAGGAAAATGAGTCTACATGTGAATAAAAAACTTGTATCGTTCCTGCACGTACTCATAACCTGTAGGCCATTTTTTTCTCTCTGTGGCGGAATATTCCTTTCGGTAACGGAGGAAATATTTACTTTTGCAAAAGTTAGCCACGTTCCTCCAAAACAATGTCATTTTTACAGTTCATTCTCGGAATTTCTCTTTGTACAAAATCCTTGAAACCCCCAACCAAACTGATAATGTAATAATTCTTTGATGTATAGTAAATGGGTTTACATGCTTCCCATAAGGAAGCCATATATGGTTACACTCGCTAAGACTATTGCTTCTTCAGTTTTAACGGGGAAAGGGATGCATTAGGTTTCCGTCCTCTTCGTGAGAACTCTTCCGGAGCTATGTTCCTCTAGCATGAGTCACACGACCTTCCGCACGAGTAAAAACGAAAACGAAGAGATTCTTCGCACTGGCTCCTCATTCCTCTCCATTATCTCCAAGCGTTGATCCGCTTTTCTTTTCCCATTTAGGCTGACATTTTGCGCTCTTTATTCTTGTTTTCCGTGTAGTGTTTTCATGCTTCAATCTGCTTAAAACCTTCATACATATATAGCTGATGCAAAACAAATGGTGCCACTTTTTTTCAGTGGCGTATATTTTCGTTGGGATAGAGTATGACAACCATTTATGGTAATATTCCTGTAGAGCAAAGAAACATCTATCAGTCTGTGGGTAGAAGAGGTTTCCATTGCAGTTAGCAGTCATGAGATAGTTGAAAATGTCCAGAAACTTCCTTCTCAACTTTTCAAGTTTCCTTTATTTTTCATAACAGTGCAATGCGGTCCAAACTACCTTCTTTGTATTTGGCGAAAACGTCGCAGTCTAACCCACATGTGAACTCTGGCACAACGGTTGAGCTTCTAGGGAAACGTCGATGAGCACTGTCTGAAGCATTTCCTCCTTTACTTCTAGCATTCCTAGTGGACGTTTCTCTTCAAGCTGGTTTTCGAGAAGAATATCTTCAACATTATCTGTTGCTGTTGTTGGCCCCAAAAAGTCGCGAAAGGTCTGCTGGAAAGACGCTCGAGACGCTCAAAAGGGCATTTCCTGTACCCCAAATACTCGACAAAATTTGATTTCGGCAGAAAGTCGGGACCTGTTCACACGACAAGCAATTATCTATCCCTCCTAAACAGTTGAAAGAACATTATGATTTGTCGAAGTTATTGTTCATTGAAGTTGCGGAAGAAAATAAAGCCAACACGAAAAAGCGTCATCTCTTCCGCATGAACCCAATACATAGCTGCGTCCGTCGGATGCAGCTTATGTTCCCAGACACCAACCTTTGTTTTGGCATCAATTTCTCATCGAAGGGAGACCCATGAGTGGCTGTAATCCGGTCTTCCACCCCCGGTACTTCTTCCACCCAATGTATTCACACCGGAAACATAGACCACACCCTGAAGAGTTGCCAACCTATGCTTGAAATGCATTTTTTGTGATAATTTGATTCTTCTGCTATGTCCATACCAATAAAAGGATGTCATCATGGTAGGTCCATGGTGACGAGGTCACCTATTGTGACATGGGTTTAGCAATGCAGATCACTGGTCCTTCTTGTAAATTTTCGAAACAGTTATTATTATTTTTATTTGATGAGTTACACTTCTTCACTCCCTGGAAGTGCTCGCACGCTAGGACGAAGCCTGATGAAAATTTAACTGTGCTATAAGTTCAGTTTTGCGTCTGTCTTACTTTTTTTTCACTGTCGGTCAGAAACCCAGCTGGCCTGGCATATGAGTACCAATATAGGGAAAGGAGGATATACCTCATTATAGGAGGGTCCTCCCAAAAATTTGGAATCCAAAATCGTGATTTGAGAGTGAGATCTATGCCGCTTATCTGGCACCCTAGGTCTTGTTGTGACCATACTGATGGAGTACGCTACCTGTTGCCAAAAGACTCTACAGTTCGGTATGGGAGCGTTTGGATGGATTGTAACGCTAAATTCACTTCTATGCCTTCTCTGTTGAGAACAACTTTCTGGGTTGAGGTTCATAAACGCATTATCGAGCTTACCCAGACTAGCAAACCAACTTTCGCGTTGTGCGACTCCTAGCATCACGTAGTCTGTTCATGGATGTAGTATAAGTGATCATGCTAGCCATCGTTACCTGCTTTCAAGAATTCCAACCCTGGATCAAGTCTGTATCCAGAATATTTTAGCACTTACTACTCATTCTCCTTATTTAGTAACTCGAAAAAAAAAGAGAAAACGTTTCACAATGTGGAGATTGTGGTTTTCAGAATGCGTCTTGCTCTCTGCTTGTTCGTCTGGTTACTACCTTCAGCGCTGAGTCGCACTCGAGTAAGTTCTAAGCTCTCTAAGCTCGATACGACGAAAAACTCCATTACTAATGTCTCTTTTTTGCAGACTTCCTGTTTCCACTACGTTACATGCATGGAAGAAGCACACAAAGGACTGCAGCAGTGTGCTGGCGGCACTTCGCTGGCTCTAGCGCTTGAAGCGAAGGAAAAGCCGTTCGCTGATTTCACACAGGAGCACAGAATAACTGCGATCAGCTGCCAGGGTAAGTACCCTGAGTGTCCATTGGGGTAAGCGTAACCTCTGGCCAGTTTCAGAGCAACTCCTCGCCGACAGCTTTGATTTCGAAGTGCTGCAGTTCCTGGTGAACGAAGACGCACGCGAATGCTTCGAGCGCCTTCCGAGAAATCGTTCACGTTCTGGTCGCAACGTAAGAGCAGCTCCCGAATTTTTTTTCTGAATCACTGATAGCCTACGCTGATCTTCAGCCAGCAGCAACCTGTCCATACAGAGAGCCGCCTGCGAAGAGCCACTCGGCTCATACTCCGTTCGAGTGCTTCTCCTCATTCCGGTCAGAAAGGCAAAAATGCGAGGCATTACTGCAGTGTTGCCCGGAGCACTTAAGGTTCTTGTTTTCTCATTGTTTTCTCTTCGATTCTTCCCCGACGTCACAGTTCCTGCTCCTTGTGTGTACTTCAGCGACTATACTCAGAACCGAATATGGTATTAGAATGCAGGTTTTAGCAAAACAATTTTTATCAATATTATTTAGTTGGTAACAGTGTTCTAAAATTTGAATAGGACTCCAAATTCAGGGACTGTACCAGATTTTTGCCTTTACTATAGCGGCATGTATGTGGCGCTCACTTTTTCGAACATTAAAATTTTTGACGTTTTCTTTTCAAAAATTTATTAAAATTAATAAAAAGCAAGGCTAACAGCAATCTGTGGATTTTCTCCCAGCTGCGAGATTTTTTTTCATTAGCTCCTGTGATTCATCATTTTCCAATGATTTGAAATGAATTTATATGTTAAAATACGTAGTAGTAGACTGTTTGATTTGATAAAACAGCTGAAGCCTTGAGATGACTCGCTTCAATTGGTCAGATATCTTATTGACAGGAAGAAATGATCCTGTAACCAGTGACGCACACAGTAGGGACGAAGGCGCAGTCTGAACGGAGTGCTAAATTATTCAAGAATTTTAATAAGGCAGTTGAAGACCTTGTATTATCCATTTTTATTTCTTATATTACTACATACCATTTTCCAGGTACTTGTTTCTGGAAATCTTGAAATCAACTCTTCTAACAGCTCAATCTCTGAGAGTTCGGGTCCCCCGAGAATGGGTCGCCAAATTTTTGAAATCACTTTATAATGGAAATAAAAATCTTGTATTAGTTTATTTCTAGTTGTTTATTTTTATTATTATTTTTAATATAATTTTATTGATTATTTATTATTATGGTTAATATTTCTATTAATTTTATTTTCCGTCTGGGTCCCCAAAACGGCGGAGACCCCACTTTTTTTCCCACGCCCCCCCCCACCGCCCAGTTTCCGCGTCCGCCACTGGAATCCGGGAGGATGGAGCACTGACATGGTATGTCCACACAAATCACTGAACAGGGCACATACACATTCAAGCCCTCTACGATGTTCAGATGAAGTCGAATGGGTGACGCATCCCACAAACTGGGATTGATTAGCGCCGACCACTTTATCCTTTATCTATTTATCAGATATTTTACGGATAAGATCAAATATTTTACTGATGAAATAAGACGCCTACCCTACAAAACGAGGTGATACTTCCTTCAGGAAAATGCTGTAGCCATGCAACTCTTCTTTGTCCACGATATGATACGTTTCACTAGGAGAATGATTGAGGAAATGTTAGAGATAAAAAAAGAGTAAAAGTGTATGGAATTCAGAGAGGCAGATGAGGAAAGCAAACAGTAGGCACAGATATTTCATAGATGTCGCTTTTAAAGCTTCAAATTAAGAAAGCAGTTCATGTATGAATATCTCGCAAATCTCGTCTCGCCGTCATTGAACTCAGGTTATTACTTATTTGTAAATATGCACATGTATGTCATGCTGGTATAAAAGCTGAACCATCAGCGGGCCATTATTATTTATCACTTACTGGTAACCGCTAATAGATGAAAAAAAATGGAGCTAGAAGAACATAGAAAAAATTTAAAAAAAAAAGGAAAAAAATGTTGGTGGATTTTATATATCTTTATATATCTTCATGTGCCTCTTATATGAGAAACCATCTCCTTTCAGATGTGCTGAACGACTGAATTCTGTGTCGGTAGCATACCAGCATGCAAAATCGAGGGGTAAGTCAACTGCAAGCCAATTGCTGTCCAAAATTGTGTCATTATTGAACAGAACAACCTAAAATTAATATTTATCGGCACATTTTGACCATGTTCATGTGCTTCCCACAAAATGGTGTTCCCCACATTCCCACAAAGTTGGACCCAAGAAAACTCGTTCAGTTTCGAAAACTTCTCTGGTTTTACTTCCGAGAGAGTTACGTCCAGTACTGAGTTGTGTTAACAGCGGCAGACACATCTTTGTGAGCTCAAACAAGTCTACCAGTTAGCTGACTTCAGCCACTTCAGCCAACGAATTAGTGCAACGCCTACTTCTATGCCTTGGATCCGTCGAACCTCAGAGTTTTCTGGAAATAGCTGCTATGCAAGTCGACGGAATGCGATTTCGAGTTCCAGGACTGCCATTCCTTAAGCCAGACAGGGAGACGGGTAAGCCATTTTCTCAGGGACTAAAGCTATCGTTCTTTAAGGAATTTATGAGAGGTGGTTAACACACATTGCGAAGTGATACACATGGTGCATCACACCCTTCCGTCCCCGAGTGGCCACATAGTAATGCACATGGTACATCACGCGAAATGCGCTCTTCATGTCCATAAAAAGTCCTCTGTGGTTAGATGGCGCAAATAATTAATTACAAGGTGAATGCACTCTGGCCATCGGCGCTCGCCATGCAAAAATGTGCTCGATCCGCAATGTGTTAAAATAAATAATTATGAATGGAACTTGTCACACCTAAGCACCACAACAACACACCCCTAGTACACATATAACCAAAGTCTGTGCAAAAAGCTATAGGCCTAAGCATTTAGAGAAGCACAGCTCAGATATCGAAGTATGAACGCAGCAAGTTTGCGCGTACTGTTGCGTAAAACTTTGACTCAACATATCTGAACATTGTAAAAGACAACGGGTTCCAAATCTGTCGGCAGTAATTTTTGCTGGCCCCATTTTGCTACTTCTTTCAAAAGCTGAGAGTCATGCAGAGATGCATATCCATACCAGCGAATTTCACCCATAGCCCTCTTGCAATAATCATCTTAGCCTCAAAGGCAAGGTTCGGTCGAAATCGTGCCCACTCAGGTTTTTCGCTCTCTGAAATCCAAACCATATGTGTAGCATGTACGTCAAGTTTGATACCTCGGTATAAGATCTATCGCTTGATATGGGACAAAACGCCCGAGGATAACGGTAGCCGTGGGAAGACGCGCTCCAACCGACAAAGGCTGCGCGAATGCATACTGAACAACGATGGACGCTCAGATACATACAGCCTAACTAACACTTCATGACAGTGGCGGACGCAGGGGGGGGCGGGGGCCCCCCGAGAATGGGTCGCCAAATTTTCGAAATTACTTTACAATACAAATAAAAATCTTGCGTTAGTTTATTTTTAATTGTTTATTTTTATTATTATTTTTAATATATTTTTTATTTATTGTTTATTATTATAATTAATATTATTATTAATTTTATTTTCCGTCTGGGTCCCCAAAACGGCGGAGACCCCACTTTTCTTCCCACGCCCCCCCCTCCCGCCCACTTTCTGCGTCCGCCACTGCTTCATGAAACCTTCCTCACCCCATCAGATGGGCCACCGGTCCTCTCAGTATGAATTCTTTCCTACAATGCCACAATAGACAGCATGTAGGGCGCGCCAAGTAACGTCATTTGAAAACACGGACACCGCAAACTCGCAAACACCCTACCGAAATTGGGCGATGGAAAGCGTTTGAGACCTTTTCAGGGATTTTTCTATAGTTTTCGTTCAAGGCGTCGCCGTGGATTACGAATCCAACAGAAATTCGGGAGATGGAATTTTGCACGGACCTTGACTTTAAGTAGATCTTTGAAGGAACTGTCACTGAAATGGGACACTAACATTACTCCTAAATAGGAAGTGGTCTTATTCTTTCTCCTCCTTCACATAGGCACATGTCATTTCAGAGCAGCGAATCGCTCGCCGCCTGAGCCTGATGTCGTACTCAGCTATAGAACATAGAAGAGAGAAACACGTCAAGAGATTTCAGCAAGTCAGGTAGCGTTACCTTCTCAGACACATGACTGCAAAATCGTGTTTGAACCATTCAAGTCATGCAGTGGAGGCCAATTCAGATCCCGAAATTCGTTGCAACTTGTATATTTTGTGCAAGTTGAACCCACCAGCTCGTGATCGAGTCGTAAAATCGTGAAACACATTAAGAAAGCAAGGAAAAAGACATTTTTCAGGCATTTTTTAGCTGTAAGACCCATTTTCTGACCAACCTAGCAAGATACTGGCAAGATTTCCTCAGCATCGCAGCTAAAGGCATCCTCATGGAGGCGTGCTCACATATGTTCAGTGGCCTGACTGAACACTCAGATTTTACACATCTCCATGTGTTATGTACAGGGCGGGCCATAAGTTGTGGTACATCGTTTACTGGCTTATCTTTCTGCGGTAGTAACATATTTTCAGTGGCGGTAAGTCTTCAATAGTGCTGGATTTGGACTATTTTTCGTTTAAAAGCTCGCGTTGAAGACGTGCGGCATAGCAGAAGATGTCAAATGCTTAGATTCAGCCAGCGATTCCCGACCAAAGCAGCGAAAAATACAGCTTTGATCACCTGTTTTAAGCAGAACAAAGCCGCATTCATGATGATGATCACAAGAAGACTATGCAAAAATTCGTGAAAGATCGGCATTCATATAAGCAGCGAACGAAGCTCTTCAAAATTTGCTTGTGTATGAAAACCAAGCCCTACAGTTTCAGAGTCACCGTTGGTTCATATCCAGGCCGGTTATGGGCTTACGTAGCCATTTCGTACCATTTTTTCATCTAGTTTTGTTCAGATCATCTTTCCTCGTTGGCTAAGCATGCTGTGCCCATGGAAATGTTTCTCAGAAACTAAATAGGTGAAAATTGGCTCGCACTAGGACCATGGAGTAGCCGTGGTTTCTCTCTACCATGTTTCATATAAATCGTTTTCACGAGGAACAGCAGGTATGGCCTGGAAGAGTATTCTTTACGCTTCAAGAATTTCCTAAACAGTAGAGCTCTTCTCGAAGATTTTATGAATTTACCAGGAAAGATTCTCACAGAAACCACCACATTCTTCGGAAATGTTTTTCGAGGCCAACTGCTCCGAAGCAAAAATCTCTTGTACAACCCTTTCCTAACTAAAATATAGTTTGAACTTTTCTCCCGTCTGATCTGGCAAGTTAAGCAACGTTGGGCCTGGTTAGTACCTGGATCGGAGAAGGCTTGGGAATCCCAGGTATCATAAGCTTTTGCATTTGCTTTTTTATGCTGCATGTAGAGTGTTTTGTACAAAAAAGGTAAGAATAAGGTATATGAATTCTGTATAGTGGGTTTATAGAAGTATTTCCGAAATTTCCATTAAATGCCAAAATTTAAAAAAAATCATAGAACAGGACATAGCATGCATCTCTGGCGGAGAAATAACCAAGAAAATGCTGTACAATAACTTATGGTCCACCCTACATACCCAAACCTTCAAATATCTGAAACTACGGAACGCACATTATTACAGCTTTTCTCTACTTCTTAAGAGACCGACTCCTCAGTAGAAAGCAAACAGAAGTCATCAACCTGACCACACCATCTTCCCGAACTACACCAATTTCCAGCGAAGAACGGGTAGCCATCGTGAGGAACCTATTCAGGTAAACAATACTGTGCATTGTCATCACATCGCTGCTCATCGTTCTTTATAGGAATGCTAACGAGAAGGAGCTGGCAACGTATGCATCTCTCTTGGCGGCAGGAAATTTCGCTCGCTTAGCTGAGCTGGAGAAGAGGAAGAGTGCGAACATCACAGGTTCACAAATGCAGCGATTCCGAGAAGCAATCAAGGTGCGTGACACTATTTTTGAAACTCGGCAGGGACGCAACATCACGTTGAAGACCAAATATGGAAGAATTCGGCTCCGTCCAAGACGTCTTGAGAACTTGCTGTCGCAGAAATTTTGCTGAGAGGGATGAGCTGGTATTGGCCGGGGACAAGGCGTAGTCAGCCAAGAACTAGTGAAAAACTGAGTCACTAACTCTGATAACTGTGCACGGCGAACGCAGACCAAACGGCGTAATGGTTCGGATAGAAACCCTAGCAGCAACTGTTGCCAGTTGCTGCCATCCTCCCCTCGATTGCTGCTCAATCTGTCGGCCCTTTAGCAGCAATTGCTGAGGAACGGCAGCAATCAAAGGGAGGATGGCAGCAACTGGCAACCGTTGCTGCTAGGGTTTCTACCCGAACCATTACGCCGTTCGGGCTGCGTTCGTGCTGAACAGTTATCAGAGAAATAGCATAGGAACAAGTAATTATAAGCTGTCGTATGAGAAGTAACTGTGAAATGTAAAAGTTACAAATCCAACGCTGAATGAGAAGCTAGCTGTGTGCCCGATGCTTTCATGCGCTCCTTTTTCATTTTATCCTTTTCCAAATTCCATCTTCGGTTTGAAAGGAAACCTTACATGAAGCCTTCACTGTTTTGATCAAGGCCTCGCTGTTGTCCAAGAACTCGAAGACATTCGACTTTCTCGAATCTTCAACGGCGGTTGCACGTGCACTTTTCCGATCACCCGCGGAGACCGAGGTTGGTTTCGTCTTTAGCATGAATCTCAATTCTGCAGAGCTTAAGCTTTTTGCTTTAAATGAAATTCTGAATTCGATACCTGGACGAATCGCTGCGTAAAAATATAAGATAATGCTTCCATAAGAGATCACCATTGAGAATGCTGATACGAACAATATCCTTTGTACTATACTCCAGCTAGTCGAGACCTATCTTTCCATAAACTTTCGCCTAGTTTCTCCTCCCTACTGAACTTCTTTCCATCCCTATTTCTTGGGAATGATCGCCATAGGCAATCGTGAACAAAATCTTGGAGTCGGCACGGAATGTGATAGAATACAGACACAAGTGGAGGAAAGAGCTAGTGAGGCAAACGTGCCAATTAGCTCCCCAACATGTGCATTGTACTGTTTTTCATCCACCATGAGAAAGACTAAGGAGCATTTCATACTATTAGATTGTTACATAAGTTTCCGCTGTTTTTGCATAGGCATTTTTAAAGGCTCCTAATAAATGAAAACCGATGATTTCGCGCATATCTAGATACCATTTTAAAGCGCATGATCTCGCGAACATTCTGCGTTGCGAATCACATTCCTCCATCTTGTTTTGAAAATGTAATTTATTTCGAAGTGAACCCTTCAAGAATACAAATTTAGTAACAGCCTAATACGTGGTCTGCCATAATTATGGATACTGCTTGCGCGCAGCGATCTTACTTCGAAACTAGTGAGCTTTCGCTTGTTATTCAAATTTTTTTGTGTTCTTTCTGTTGCTCAGATGTTGCAGGTTTTATGGATAGTAATCAACCCATTTTCTTGTGGCACAGTCCAGCTTTAACACAGTGACGACACTGGGACCCACGGGTGGATTATTCCATCCTGGCGGCCACCACGGACAAAGGGACCTACCTGTGGGTTCCAAGTCAAAAATGAGGGTTCAGAAATCAGAACCTCCTAAAATTTTGCGCAGGAGGGGGGGGGGGAGGTATTTCGTCCGCCTAGTTTGAATATGACCCATTTTGTACCGTATAACCACACTCGCGGGTTATTGTAGGGATACTTTGTCACTTTATTTTGAAAGTCGACAAAAATACATCAAAAATGATGATAACAACCTAATTTTACGCATGTTCCAAAATTTATGTCAAATTGTATTATAATTCCATATTTGTGATAAATATTATAATCACTGAAATTTATGGAGAAATTGTTAATATTATTGAAATTTTCATTTATTAATTGATTGTAGTTGTTGTCACTTATTGATTATTTGCCGATAATAACAGTAAGAATGTTAATAAATGATAATAACGTATTGTTATTCTCAATAATATGACCGCTACAGTTTATACTATTCATTTGTTGATATAAAATGTATTATCACTGCACTGGAAAGAATGAACGAGAATTTCGCTTTGGTCCCCACGCTGCACAACTCGCCAAGACGTCCTTTGTCGTCAATGTATTAAACGGTCTGTTCCACGGTGATCGTTTGAGGCCACATATATACTTAGACACCCAGAATTTGCATCGCCTGAAAGAGTGAAGGGACGCCATATACAGAATGGTGCAGTGTATTAAGGGGAAAGATCAGCTGGCAGTTCCATTCAATGAGGATGTCGTTCTGTGAAATCTCCGAACAAACCAGAGGAGGGCGTTGGTGCGGTCAGCGTATCCTCATGTACCCTCCTCGCCATACTGACATTTTAAGATTACAGAAGGGCATTTACAATAAGACGACGTGTTATTCGCTTGTGCACCATCCAAGAAAATCCAGCAATTGTAGTGGAAGAACTTTTTGAATCACCAGCTTCCAACGGTGCTCTTATCACTACTCTAACACTGGCTCGCTGAGAATGGTCCACCAAAAACCGGATGAATTGGTGATGCTCATTTATGTGCCGCATAAGAAAGGACTTCTGTACTTCTCAAGGTCTGTGGCGACACCAATGGAGGGATATTTGAAATCGAATACAGAATGTTTTTGCTAGAACAGGAGTTAGCATTGTCTTCTGGAGATCCTCCTGAGACTCTGTATTCATCGTTCAGAATGCTAAATTTATCTAGTTACCACAATTTTGACACACCTTGTAGATGTGTGCTTTTGACGCAGCCAGGGTGAATTCTCAACAAATAATGCATAACCATTTTTGTCTGCAGAACTCGTCCATTTTAACCCATTGACTATCCTTTCTCGCGGGTTTCCGCATTTTCTCAATGCGTGGCCAATATTCCTGTGCCCCAAAATTTTTATTAAAACTCCAATATGAAATTTCATAATCTATTGACTGTAAGGTTCCATAATCTGTTGACTTTTCACGTTATCATCTAAGAATACCATTAGGACTACTAAGGCTTGAACGACCTTTTCAAATAAACCATGCGGAAAAAGCTGCGGCTCACAGCTAAGCCATGTGGTCGTCCCACTGGTAAGGAAGCAGGCACCAGGTCAATACAGCTGAAAAAAGGGTATTTCTCACGGAATTCCTCACTGACTGGACCATCCGAAAACGGAATTTTTTAATCTGTTTAATATTTTCGTTAGCACTAATTCATGTATCCTAGGAAGCAAGACGTTCGATAGAATTTTCCACAGGAAGCGTGGATAATGATGCACTTCCTCGCCCCAGAGAGTACTCGCAAGTAAGCAAAACCACCTTGGCGCTATTGCTGTTCTAATCTCTTTGATCTACTCCCTTCCAGCAAGAACAAGCGGTTCACATTGTCGATAGCTCTTCTGGACAAGAATTCAACTCCCTCACACATGGACTTCGGAACACAGCGATTGGTTTGTTCCAGCTATTCGTGCCAATACTAAAAAATAGGCCAACGATGTTATCACAGAGAAAGTGGACCCACTGAGGGGGCTGTTCGATGGCCGGATCATCAATCTACTCAAGGAAGACCAACAATTCACAGCCACTCCAATGTTAGGATTAACGAAGGTGTACAAGGTAGACAGGAACACGCTTCCAACTTCATTATGGGCTTCACTTTGAGCCATTGCGTAAAGAGAGGCATTGACTTACTGCTTCAGAGCCGAGCGCTTCCCCTAACAGGATCGAGAACCATTTCTGTGAGTGAAAAATCTACGACCAACGCGTTCTTCAGAAGTTCTAAAGTCGAACACGCCACTACTGTAACTATTCCGATGCAGTCACAACCGAGCACCAAAGTGGGTGTTTCCCTTTTCAACGAAACCTCAAGTTTGATGCCCCAGCAGGAATAGAGTTGATTCTTGTTTGCCTTATTGCATCGCCTCTTGTTTCCGATAACGGTTGCGAGAAAAATACGCAAGGCCTGAGCAACACAGCAACATATATACAGCAGAACACAGCGACAAGTTAGTAACCAAAGGATGAGGTTACTCCAATAATTAAATAAGCAACTGAACCAAGATCTTGGTTTTGAGGGTTGTAGCTGACGACGCCGCGGACTTCCATAATCATTGTGTAGCATTTTTAGTCGAGTTGATGATTTACGTGCTCTCACTGTTGCTGTCTCGTACTCTAGTTGTTGCGACTTGGTGGTGCCCCGCACGTGTTAGGTGAACGAAGGCCCTTCGCCTTGCCGTTCCATGGCACACCTACACGTGCTTAAACCACGCCCGGGCTCCTTACCTTGCATACTTACGCCCGTGGTACGACACAACTATACTGCCAGTGAATTAGGTTTACTACAATGCAGTATTAGGACGGTTTACGGCCGATTAAACCAACATGTCCTAACACAGAGGAGAAGATTACATTAGATAAATTATATGAGTTTATTATACTACCAATACTTACAATACTACTACTAATATTGCTACTACTTACAATACTACTACACTACTACTAATAATAGAAAGGGGACCTACGGGGGCTCAAAGGGGTGATCTAGGGATAGTACTCATCATACTCAGACTCAGCCGCTTCCTCTAGCTCGCTGTCGACGCTGCCAAGGCTCAGGTAGCCGCTATACTCCTCGAGGAGTATAGCACCTTGCGTCGCCGTCGCCGGCGGCCGCCAATGGCGACCCCTCACAATCGATACGCACCGGCGCCGCAGTCGCCAACATTGGCGGCCGCCGATCGCCAATGTTGGCGACCAATCGATACGCACAGACGTCACAGTCGCCAACATTGACGGCCGCCGATGTTGGCGATCGCCAGTCACCGGCGACGGCGGCCGCTGCCGCCGCTCCGCCCACAATCGATGCGTATCGTCCTCACAGTCGCCGGCGACGGCGACGCAAGGTGCTACAGTCCTTGAGGACTATAGCGGCAGTGTCAAGGCTACGGCGCAGCTCCTTCCATTCCTGTGGCTGTTTTATTAGCTTTAGTCTTACCTGTTTCCAATCGATACCTTTTGAAACAATCATGTCATCACACTATCGCTAGACAATCGATACTGCGCAGGACTCTAGGGTCCGCCAAATCCCTCTCCATCACCTATCGATCCGATTGAACCCTCGTTCCATCATCCACGGCTGCAAGTGACTGACTGAGGTGTAGTGCGCGCGCGCTCTGAGAGCGGCGCCTATATAGGCCGTACTGGGAAGTGGGCGGAGCCTATGGAAGGAAGGCAGCCAAGGCTGCCATAGCGGCGCGCGTGGCTGCTGCGGCAGCACCCGTTGACCGCAGGGAGCGACAGTGCAGTGCTCCCGGCCACAACAGATTCGAGGAGCGGAGTCTCGCGTCCGCGGCGCTAGTGAGGGAGTACTGTTGAGACAAAATTGATGAAAAGAACCCGTTACAGGAGTTAGGAGTAGCCGAATAGGATACTGGAAATGAGACATTAACTCTGTTTCTTGCAGTGCGTTTCATATTTGTGGACCCATCCTATCCTCCTCCCTCTTGCCCGACGCCCCCGTATTTCCCCAATTCCCAACAGCGGCTCTTCCGCTGCCCGCAAAATTTTTTTACACTACCAGGATGATGAATCTGAAATAACCCTAGGAAAGAAAACTAGTGTTTGTTTCAAAAAGCTTCAAAAAGAAAAAAAACAAGAAAAATTTGTCGGCCAGAAAGGACAGTGATGGGGAAAAATCCGATTTGTTATATAATTATGAAACATGAAATAAATGTGAAGTCCCATTCTCCATTACAGTGATTTGATTTTCAGCTGGAAAAAGGTACTAGGTAAATGGGCTTAGAAAGTTATTAGAGAAAAAGAGCCAGTGAGAGTGAAGAATTTGGGGATCTTCTGTAATTATGAGGTTCCCCGTAGTTCGCTTATGTATTTCATTTATATGTGAAAAATATCACTTGAAAATCAAATCACTTGAGGGTCTCCATAAGTCAGTGAAGGATTCCCATCACAGTACGGCAAAACGTAAATACAAGAACTCCACTAGAAATACGAAGTGTAATGTGCAGGTTGGTGTATACTGGATGCATATTCAATGGGAAATGGCTGAAATAGTATTCGCTTCTTTTCAGCTTACTACGGGCAATCCAACCAGTACCACTGCTAGCGTAACTACAACGGTTGTCGAAACGAATGCAACAACTGGAGCAGTGCAGCAACCATATGCAATTGATGAAAACGAGGTTAGACTGCGACTCTCCACTATATTTTGATGACATCATAAACTCGAATAGCTTTGCAGATGGAAGGGTCCACCGTTCGGATTGAACAGGGGGCGGAAGCGGTAGCAGGTAAGATACGCTTCCATTTCTTGTCCCAAAATCCGTAGTAAATTCATAGAACCTGTGAACGGAGCGAATTAAATCTTAAAACGGCCAATCGAAAGTTCCAAAGCTCTTGATCCCGAATATCTGAACAAAAACTGTGTCCGAGTTGAAACAAACAAAAAGTTTAATTTTTTCGCTAGGAAATGTCTTGGTATGAGCCATTAGCATACATAGTTCAGTTGACGAAGTTTGAGCGAACACAATTTTTACATATAGTGTGCGTTATAAATATCAGACAGCAAAACAATTCTGCAAAAGAAATAACTTTCAGAAAACGGAAATTCATCGATTCATTTATCACATTGCAGTAGATTTACAGTGCTACCCTTCGACATACAGTAGCGAGCAAAAAGATTGCAACTTTTGGTATTCCGTCTATAGCTTCTTCCAAAGCAAAGCCCGGGAGTTCAAATTTTTATGGGAGTTGTAGATACTCATGCGAGATAGAAAGAAGGAATAACCCTTTACTCCATTAAATTCTCGTTCTTTTAAGAAAATTTTTTTCTCATCGCGGCCTAAATCTGTAATTTAGCACCATCCGCAATGTCTCTTAAAATGACGTCTATCGTTAGGATCTGATCACGAATTGATTCCTTGCCGCATAGCCAATCCGTATGTGCTTGAAAAGTGCATGCGCTGACCACCGGTCGACATCTACAAAGACTATGTGAGATTAGTCCAGCCATGATCCTCCTTGGGTGTTTCTGTCACCTTGGCTCCACCTATCGACTCTATTTAAAAGGGAGGAATGCCCTGATGGTTCTATAATTTTGGATACAAGTGTTTGGTTTCAACGCAGCTTATCGCTTCCTCGCAGCTCCGAAATATTCAGGCTTGTTGCTGTGCAGCCAATCGTGCACATCACAGAAAATAAGTTTTGGAATTTTTTCTGTTTAGAGCAGGAAGATACCTTAAGGATCCCATAAATGATAAAGATTCTCCAGGGTCCCTAGAATATTGCAATGTGCGTGGCGACTCATAGCGCCTTGGATTTATCTAAAGAGGACTACTCGAAGTGAAGAGGGTTGGTCACTAGCACGAGCATGTGTGGCCCCTTGCTCCACCTACGAGTTTTCCCACTTCGCCTAGAGCCTTTTGATTTAAAAATGTCTCGTTTAGTTTGTTTCATCTAATTTAAGCTGAATTAGCCAGTTTTTATAGTGCCAGGTCACAGTATCCCGCTTCGGTGATGAGTTTCGTTTCTGTTTCGTAGAGTTTATTGCATTTTAGCAAGATTTACCTCATCAAATTCAAAACGGCATGAGTCGCCACGTACATTGCAAAATTCTAGGGACCCTGGAGAATTTTTATAATTTATGGGATCCTTGAGGTATCTTCCTGCTCGAGACAGAAAAAATTCCAAATCTTATTTTCCGTGATGTGCACGATTGGCTGCACAGCAACAAGCCCGAATATTTCGGAGCTGCGAGGAAGCGATAAGTTGCGTTGAAACCGAACACTTGTATCCAAGCTTATAGAACCATCAGGGGCATTCCTCCCTTTTAAATAGAGTCGATAGGTGGAGCCAAGGTGACAGAAACACCCAAAGAGGATCACGGCTGAACTAATCTCACATAGTCTTTGTAGATGTCGACCAGTGGTCAGCGCATGCACTTTTCAAGCACATACGGATTGGCTATGCGGCAAGGAATCAATCCATGATCAGATCCTAACGATAGACGTGATTTTAAGAGACATTGCGGATGGTGCTAAATTACAGATTTAGGCCGCGGTGAGAAAAAATTTTCTTAAAAAAACGAGAATTCAATGGAGTAGAGGGGTTATTCCTTGTTTCTATCTCCCATGAGTATCTACAACTCCCATAAAAATCTGAACTCCCACGCTTTGCTTTGGAAGAAGTTATAGACGGAAAACCAAAAGTTGCAATCTTCTTGCTCGCTACTGTACAAAGACATAGTTTCTTCATTTGGACGCTGCACTCCACGTACCGGTCAGCACCGCGGCTACGTTCTCAGAGGCAGTGTCTCACCTCAGGGACAAAGTTCGTCAGTCGAAAGAATGCGAGCCGCTGAACACAACGATGTACTTTGTTTTTCCTAGAAACGTCGAAAACCCCATAAGTTACGGGTTTCTTTGGCCGAGAATTTTGAAATTCTCGGCCAGTGGACGAGAGAGTTCATTCCGCAGTAAGAGCTTGCTGAGGGTGCGGCATGGTTTTTCAACACGGAAACGTTTGTTTGTTTGATAATAGCTGCTGCTGAAAAGTTCATTTTAAGGTGCAATCTCAGCTTCTCAGCTCCGCTTTTGCTAGCTACGTAGCAAGAAAACTCGTCCGCCTGTATCCAATTTTGCCTTAAAAGTAGGGGTTTTTGAAGGTGTTTTCTGACATCAAGCACATCATTGGAATCAGCGCTCCGAGCTGGACCTGAATTTGTGAATATCTCGGCACCCAACATGAGTTGAGACACTGCCTTCAATGCAGCGAGGTGATACGTCTACCACATCTTCAGTGATCCCAGTGGCTAATAAAAAATCACCTCGCTCCAATGCCAACTTAGCCGCGTGGCCGACGGGTACGTGGAGTGCACCGTCTAAATAAACAGACTATACATAGAATTAAACATAGTCATGAGAAGCTAATGGAATATTTGAGTTTGAGGACTTGCAAGGACACTGGACCTAGCAATCGTACCAAAACGGTGCTCACCGACAAAGTTGGTTAGTTTCGTCACCCAAAGTCACTTGAATATGACCACTGCTTTGGGATGCGGTCAAATGAAGGAACTATCGAGGGCTCCATTCTCTGCTGGTTCCTCGCCGTTACCGTCAACCAACACAGTGTCATTTAGAAACAAAAAGAGATGGAGTCACTGTCATTATTAGTATTCCAAGTGTTCCCTTAATAGATGAAATTTGTATATGTAGAAATGAATGTCTGTATGTATGTACGTGTGTATGTGTGTAACGAATAGAAGTCGTGGAGGGTTAACCGATCGGGGCCAAATTCTGCATGCACATCCTTCGCGGGCCGGCGGAGGTTATAAGCTGCTTTGCACCTGAGATTATCGATTGATTTATCGATTATATCGATTCTATTGATTTTTCGTTGTTTTTGCCCAGGGGTCGGTGGGGACATGTCTTCTGGGGTTCCTCAATACGCTGAATACGAATATAACAACCATTTTGCACGAAATATTGGTTTATTGATTTTATTGATGTTTCGCTATTTTTGCTCCGGGAGCGGTGAAGACGTGTCTACTGGAGTATATGTATCGTTACGCTGAACACGAATATGACAACCATTTCGTAAGACACTATCGATTTGTCGACTTTGTTGATTTTTCGCTAATTTGCTCCGGGCGGTAAAGACATGGTTACTGGGATTTTCCGAGACGTTCAACGTGAATATGACAAGCATTCTGGAAGAATTTGACAGCAAAACAATTTCACTTCATTTTTGGGGGAGGGGGACGGGATGAAGAAGTGTCACTTAAGCTGATCACCGAATGATCTCGATTGGATTTTTTTGGCTCAACAAATATTGGCATCAGCTCCAAATAGCCGGGAGTAATAGAAGACCCAAGCAAAGCCGGGTACACCATCTAGTAGTTACATATAGTTACATCTATCAGACACTCATGCTTAGCTTTAAGTCTCATTTCGTTACATAAAAATAATTCATTTTGTTGAAATTCTGCCGGAATTTGTTCAATAATTTGTTTTAGTGAGTAATTTTTTTCGATAATTTTTCTATGCTGTACTGTTGCCTGAAAAAGCCTTTTGACAGGTAGTGGAATATTCTAACCATGCGTGGAAGAAAGAATGAGACTAATTATTATCTCTATAAGGTGTTGATTAGACTCCAAAAGTGAAACACTGCGTAATAGGCACGACCACTTAGTACTTCGAAAAGTGTAAATTTTCCTGACCATCACCCAGTTTATGGAGAAAGTATATGTCAGTAAGTACTCTTTGAAAGTTAGTGGGTTGAGTTAAAACTTATCCAATCTCTTTTCGCAGGTTATGTTCTAACGAACAGAAATGGAGATCATGTCCTAGTCGCTCCGAACTTATAAAACACCTCAGTTCAGACTAACTGCGTTCCTATGAGAGCAGCCACGCCAAAACATAGTTGCGCAAAAATTAGAGAATGAGAGAACGCGAGAAATGGTGCCGTATTCGGAAAGGCAGACGAGAAATGCGTGTCACTGGCACGAATACTCAACTATTGTCGATTTTGGAACGGACTATATATAGCCCATATCGATTTATGCCCAATGTCGGGCAGATTAGCCAGAATGGTTTCCACAAACTCAACTTGGGTGCATCATTAATTTCAATACATCCTGTGGACAACAACAATAATTTGGAACAAAGAGCTCGAGATCTTTCGGTTCAATATTTAATTCCACTCCCAATGATTCTGATGGTTCCCGACGTATTTTGGTATTTTGGTACAATAATTAGGAACGGTGTCGTAGCTTATCATATACATCTACAATTCTCGTGTATTTTACCTATGAATTTTAGTTGACTTACTCACTGCTGAAGCATCAACGTCGCCGCTCCGATCACAATCCATACAACAGGTTTGTGCTGGTAGAAAAAAATTTTTTCCTTCTTCTGCCAATAACAATCTCAGGATATTTGAAAGCTGTTGAAGCACCCGTCCATTGTAATGTGTACATATTTCGCTGCGACTTGGCACCGGACCATATGTGCCCAAGTGGACCATGCTCATATCACCAAACCTTGTCTTCCAAGAGCAATAAGTGCAAGACAAGAGGCGGCACATTACTTCTGAGAGGGCCCCCCGATGAAGCCCTCACAGTTCAAACAATTAGCCCAAGCATCCGACACGGGCCAAGCGTGGTCGCCGCCATGTAATTTGGAGTGGGTACAGATCATCGGGAATGATCTATAGAAAGTGTCCAAGATTTTCAAAGGCACCTTGTCCAGTTTAGGCAATGCAGTGGATACAGTCGCGGTCAAAAAAAAAATGATTAGTGACATGTTGAAGGCGGAACTTTTAATCATACCTTATCTTGGAATTGAGCTATTAGGCCAAAATTTCAGGACTTGATGAGGGTTGAAGTACTCTTTTTCGTTGCATAAAATTGACCCAAACTGCTTTCAAATAGAACTATCACGTTCCACGTCCAAACTCACCACTTTCATCAACACATTGGTTCCTCGTTTGTATCGGCTGATTTCGATTCGCGGAGGAGTTGTTCTAAATCTTATTTTGAGTTGGTAATTTGCAATGATAGTCGTGTTCTGAAGTTCTTCTCTTCACATAGAAGAGTAGGACTGCCAAAATGCCCAAAAAAGGGAAAAAATTTCCGGTAATCTCGAACAAAAGGAACCGTTTCGATGGAAGATATTTCCATGATATCCACTACCAAAAACTATTCCGACATTGAAATAGGGACTGTACAAACATACACACAATGAAAAAGATTTTTCTGGTAAATTTCAACTTTTACCTTGGTCCTCGCATTTGAGCAGCAAAAAAAGTGCAACAATGACATGTGACGGGAAAATGGCCAATTATCTGCCTAACCTGCATCAACTCTTTATTTCTCTCAGGAGGTGGTAGTAAAGATATTGGACGAGATCAAAGAAAGCCGGGGAAATTGATGGTTAGGCCTAATAAAGCCACTAGAATTGAGTTTCTGTCCAAATAAGCTGCTATATGGAAGCACCCATAGAGCTTCAATATGTATCCAAATATCATCTGGATAGCCCAATCCAGAGGAAAGTTACAGAAATTCTCTTATCAAAATAACACTGATCATATATTTTTGACTGTATGCTTCAGTCAATGTGTATTCTCTTGCAAAACATCGAATTTTGTCCGTATATCTTATGCATACTTACATTTTTGTGATTTTTTCATTCGCATGAGTTACATCGATCATCGTTTGAATACTTGTAAAGTCCTTACGCGCAATCGGCGGAAAATTTTCGAGCGCACCCAGCATCCTGGGGCAGCGGTCCCCAGTCGTTCGTCAGATTCTTAACCCAGGTGTATGTTTTGCTTCATTTTTTCTTTATCTGAAGTTTATCTGAAGCTGTGAGGCCTGTGGTTGACCGATATCGACCGGATGGCCCCGCATGCCTCATATTTTGCACATTTTCCCCATGCATGCCCCAAATGCTTGTTTTTATCGTTTTATGAGGCATGCGGGGCCATCCGGTCGACAACGGTCAGCCACAGGCTTCACACCTCCAGATAAACTCCAATCAAGGAAAAAAATAAACGAAAAACACTCACCTGGGTCAAAAATCTGACGAACGACGGAGGACCGCTGCCACAAAAGGGTCGCGCCGCGCACGCGCCCCATGCTGGGTGAGCTCGAAAATTTTCCACCGACTGCGCATGAGCACTTTATAGTCTGTTAGCTCAGGAAGTGCACCAGGGAGGACTTTGTTTGCAATTCCGACCGCCCTGGCTTTGGCCCTGCTGATAGGCTTTTCTGCAAGTTTTGATATGCATGTGGTGTGATTCATTCCTTTCCTTGATGTTCCAATACTGTCTCCGATGGAACCAGCCGATCTGCCGGCCAATACCACTGCGGGCGCAATTGCGGCCAAAGTGCACCCTCGTGCACTTCCTGAGCTAATAGATTATACTCGAAATGCACGTGCTGGCCCACAAAAAAGAACACACAAAACATCTTTGGTCATAGTTCACGCGCTCGCTGTATATTACAGTTGCATCTGTTTTGATTTCTTTTGGGAATGTAAGCCACGAAAGTAAAGTCAGTTCAAGATTGATCAAATAGCACCAAGCTTCGTACGCTCCTCTTCAGATTCCTTACGTTGAAATTGAGAAGCTTCCGAATCCAGACCTACGGAAATCCAAATGAACCCTCCACTCACCCTTAGACCTTATCTTCTTGCACCATAGGCGTGACTATACGATAGATCTGTCTATGCTAGATGCGTGCATCGAGACGCGCGTTTCCGGCCTCGTGCGATGTTCTCATGGTGCACACTCAGTGTTGACAAGTTCGATGGCCACTATCATGAAATGAACTACCACTCATAAAGTGACTGTCACATATGATCTGATCTGCTGATTCTTCACGCCATTGAGATAGGCTGCGGCGGATGGCTAGTTTCCTGCTGCGCAGAAAAAATCACTAGATTTAATATATGAAACATAAAAGCCATTCTATGTGAAAAAAGTTCCTTTTTCTGTCAATTTCGTCACTGCAATTATCATTGTGTACATTGTATTTACATCTACGGATATTCTATTGGAAAGGATTATACTTATACCGGTGGCTGCATTCAGAATCTTGACGATAACCTTAGCTTAACAACCGCCGAATCACCTACCGCCACAGCGGACTCAACGCAGAAGTTCCGTGATGAGGTCATCCTTTTCCCTCGGAAACACACTTATTCGTGATTTTCTATAAATACTGTTACAGCCTAGCCAACGATCACTTTGTGCTACATATGCTGTCTGTCTGGAGACGATCCGCGACTATGAAGACGCTTGTGAACAACGCTATGCAAAGGACTACATTGCTCATGGTTTCTTACCTTCTTCATTTCTTTGGCTATATTTAATCTAGAGATTGAAAGATCTGAAATCGTGTGGTGTTAACGTGCGCAGATAGAGGTCTTGAACCTTCTTTTTATGACTCGTTAATCTTCTTAATCAACGACTTCTAAAATATTTCTGACGTTAAAGTAGAAGAACATAAACGACTCCTGCGCCGCGGAATCTGCATGGATTGAGCTGGAATCTTCAGTGAGATAAGAACTAAGGGAACACTAGAAGATTTTGGGAGGGACAATCTAAACTTATGTGAACTAAAAAAGTATACGCTCACATTCTAAGTCTGAGTGATTGCAAGGCTCTCCCGTTAACTCGTGGCTTAACCGATTGACACCAAATACTCCAGTTTGAACCGATTTTGCTTAAAGGCAGTGTGTCACCTCGTTTACGTGTCTGAGCTTTTACCAGATTCTGAATCTCCTCGGTACGCTGAATCCTATGGTGCACATAAAATGTTACAAAAAGGTCTTTGAACCCTACTTTTAAACGTTTTTCGGGACGGGATTTGTAACAGTTTGTCGAGCCGAGTGGACGCGTGAAGCCATTGATCTCATCGATCGGACACGTCTAGACGTGTTGGCCAACACTGCAGATGTGGCGGGCACAGGCCCCAGCGCAGCTTGTCGTGGGCAAGCTGGGCTTCGTAAAAGGGTCGAAAAGCAAAAGGGGCTTCGTACGGGTTCGGGGCCGAGCCCCAGAAAAACTTTGAGGTGTTCGTTGGTCCAAAGAAAAGAAATGCGTTGATAAAGGCGATGAAAGACGAAAAAGGCTCGCAAAAGAACTGCTCGTAGCTTTAGCAGAGCAATTGCGGCGATCGATGTTGAAAAGTTCGATTGGAGCAGATCATGTACAGGTTCCCATAATCCGGAGGACTTAAACGACTCCTGCGCCGCGGAATCTGCATGGATTGAGCTGGAATCTTCAGTGAGATAAGAACTAAGGGAACACTAGAAGATTTTGGGAGAGACAATCTAAACTTATGTGAACTAGAAAAGTATACGCTCACATTCTGAGTCTGAGTGATTGCAAGGCTCTCCCGTTAACTCGAGGCTTAACCGATTGACACCAAATTTGGGGTGAAGAAGCGTCATAGCACTCAAAATAAATGTATGCTATCAGATCACAAAACTTATGTGAATCCAGGAATTGTATGCTCGGTAAAGGGGCCAGCCTGTTTCAGACAGGCTGGGGTACAAGCTGAGCCTGTCGGGGGCATAATTTCCCTATTCAAACACATAAGTTTCCAACCTCCTGCTATGCCCCCTATACTTGTAGGTATGTGCTATCATACGCCTCACATACTATCACTTATCATCTCCTATCTTGTGAGTATTTGCCCTTCTCCGCTCTCTCCAAGGCACTATCGCAAGCCGTTTAGCCGCGCTCCAGAGCGGAACGCCGACCCAATCGAGCCTGCGCGGGAACTGAAATCATTTGAAAGCCCCTTTGAAAGCCTCGGTCCTTTTTTTCTACGAAGGCTACTGTCATTAGTTTGCTCTCTACTCTTTTCCAAAGTTTTTATTCCTTTATTCTCGATTAGTTTGTTGTTCTGTTCGGCTTTTGGCGACCAATGTCGACCTTATCGTTTCCTGATTCCGTCAGTATAATTTCTGCCGCACTGTGGAATGGTCCATTCATTGATTGCTCTTGGTAAAGAATTATAGTTATGTTTTGTCGGTTTACACTGGTTATTGCAGTTATGTTTTGTGGTTTCACAATGGGTTATCGTCCTTTAATTGCTACTAATTGCTTTAATTGCAATCACGGAGAATGCTTGTAGAATTGCTATCATTGGATCCGGTCATTCCCTTTTATCTATTGTTATTTTCAGAGGGGGCTTCGTAAAATCTGCATTTTTCAAAGGGGGCTTCGTTTTGGCTACGACCCTAATACAGGCTCGTGCCGGGGCCTGGGCGGGCAGCCAGCACATTCACGGACCGCTCCGTTCAGGTGGTCCGTGAACTGCACTTTAAGACCCTCCGAAAACAGGGTTTTCGTCATTTTAATGAGCTTCGACGTACATCTCTGGAATTAGCGTGACGAGGTCTAGAGTCTATTGGTATTTTCAGCTCACGAAACGAGGTGACACACCGCCTTTAAAGGCATTGTACCACTTGTTTCGCTTGTTGGAGGACTCAACATATTCTCGACCTCCTCGTCACGCTAATTCCAAAAAAGTAAAGCAACAGTCAAAAAAAATCATGACAATTAGGAAGAATCCATTCTACAGAATGCGCGGACCGCTCGGGCGGAGCGGTCCATGGCTGCCCCTCCTTGAAACGACTGCGACGTTCGTTAACACATCCTGCTGTGTCGATCGATGAGATCAGCGGCTTCACATATCAAATCGGTTCGGCAGGCTGTTCCAGATCTCGTTCCAAAAAGCGTTCAAATAGCAGTTTAAGGACCGTTCTGTGGCATCCTATGTATGCCGCTGGATTCAGCGTGTCAAGAAATGAATCTGCCAAAAGCTCAAACACGAAAACTATGTGGGACACTGCATTTATGTAACAACGTCTTCAACAACATTTTAGCTGCTCTCCACCTTCCATGGAAAATCTTGATTGTTCTTGCTTTTTTTCCCAAGTTCAACACTCGTTTTCCAAGGTATTGACGACAACGAAATCCTACGCATTCTGAACGTCAGCTCTATCGACCATGGAATGATTGTCCACAAGGCTTGCCTTCGGTCCATCGACAAAATCGATTATGCTATGGTATGGTTTGTTTTCTTACTTAAAACAGTTTTGGCTGTTAGGCGACAATGAACAATGTGCGCAAGTTTCTGTGCGAAACAGGGACAACATATTTCTCGGTTTTTCTACTTAAAGGCAGCACCCACGGAAATTTCCGACCTCGAGACTTTGGTACAACTTGGGGTAATCGAGTGCGCTTAACACTGTTATAATGCTGGAAATAGTCAAAATCCCTCTTCTCTGAAACCCTCAGTTAATCGATTTTGAGCAGGTTGGGCCGAGTTGCGCGATCTGCGCGTTGTGGACCGATCCAAAAAAGTCAATGCCGCGGCCTTTTTTGTCGGCTGTTTTGCGGGCGAAAGAGGGTTTTGACCATGTTTTGCGGAGTTCCTAAAGTTTATGGAAGAAAACAAACTTTGGAAAAGATAGTCTGACCAGTAAAGATGTAGAAGAATCACCAATGAATTCTAAAACAAACTCTGAGCAGTGGAAAAATTCGAAAACGCGACACTGGTGAAGATCAACCATTTAAGTAGCTAAACCAGCACATTCCTTGTGAAGTAACAGGTAAAAAATTTATCATGCTAAGTAGTGCAAAAAAGAAAGTTAAGGACCAAGAAATACAGTGGAGGCAATGGCGGTGGCCCATTCGCGGCCTCGAGAAAAACGCAACGCGACCGCGCCGCGCGCGCCGGGATCGGTGTCGTCGCCGCCGGAATGCTATTTCTAGGGTCTTTTCTTCCCGATTTGCTCGAAAATCCTTAAAGTCGGGTAGAAAAGCTGCTAAAAATTGTATAACAGCAGCAGAATACATAGGTTACTGTGCGCGCGGCGCGGTTGCGAGAGGTCTTTCTCGAGGCCGCAGATGGGCCAACGCCATTGACGTCCACTGTAGCTTTACAATAACAAGGAAAAAATGGCCAACCACCAAATCAGCTGGCAGCAACGATCCGTTGCCGCCACAACTCGATCAAACGACCCCACGCTGGTCCTGCTGATCCAGGATCTTGGACATTTCACTAATTATATCTCAGAAACGGTTGAGTTTTCCGTGCTACTTTCTTCTCTAAATTGTTAGAACTATTGCTAAGGCTCAGAAACGATCAAGACCTCAGATATGAAAATTTCCGTCGGTGCTGCCTTTAACTTACCGTAGAAGAACTGCCCAATGGCAAAGCCTCAGTTTATTTTCGAGCTTGTTTCTTTACTAGGTTTCGAACCTTTTCGACATAATAATAATAATAATAATAATAATAATAATAATAATAATAATAATAATAATAATAATAATAATAATAATAATAATAATAATAATAATAATAATAATAATAATAATAATAATAATAATAATAATAATAATAATAATAATAATAATAATAATAATAATAATAATAATAATAATAATAATAATAATAATAATAATAATAATAATAATAATAATAATAATAATAATAATAATAATAATAATAATAATAATAATAATAATAATAATAATAATAATAATAATAATAATAATAATAATAATAATAATAATAATAATAATAATAATAATAATAATAATAATAATAATAATAATAATAATAATAATAATAATAATAATAATAATAATAATAATAATAATAATAATAATAATAATAATAATAATAATAATAATAATAATAATAATAATAATAATAATAATAATAATAATAATAATAATAATAATAATAATAATAATAATAATAATAATAATAATAATAATAATAATAATAATAATAATAATAATAATAATAATAATAATAATAATAATAATAATAATAATAATAATAATAATAATAATAATAATAATAATAATAATAATAATAATAATAATAATAATAATAATAATAATAATAATAATAATAATAATAATAATAATAATAATAATAATAATAATAATAATAATAATAATAATAGTAATAATAATAATAATAATAATAATAATAATAGTAATAATAATAATAATAATAATAATAGTAATAATAATTTATTACGCTACTTAGGGTAGACGTGAAAAAAGACAGTGTTATCACCAAATAAAGTTACAGTCTATCGTCAAGTACAATATACAATAATACACCAATATGGACAAGCAATCCTCTTATTTAATTCATAGCTCAGCAGTCTTTTACATACCCACCGCTTGAACAAGGAGAATTTTCGAGTGGTGGGAGAAAGCCTATATTTCAAAGATAAATAGGCAGATCCCGCTCGGCACGTAAAACATACACGCCTGAGAGTTGTTCTTGGGCCTACATAGAATATTTTCTCCGAGGCACCTCTTGTTTTCGACGGTATTATGCTATAAAATCTATTCAAATCGATTTTCATCATGCCGCATAACATTTTATAAAGAGTGCAGACATCCCTCACTTTCCTTCGCGACTCAAGAGTATGAATTTTATAACGCGTATTCCTGATCTTAGCAGGTGGTATGCTTGAGTAGAGGGTTCCTTCACATCTTATCATCAACTTCCTAGTAAAATTATTCTGAACTTTTTCCAGCATATTGATGTCCTTTTTCTTATGTGGACAAAAAACTACAGAGCCGAATTCAACTATGGGTCTGACATATGTCTTATAAGCTTTCAACAGCACGTTCTTATCTTTTAGGCACAGTCCTTTGAATATCTGATAAGTGCGAGTCATCGCCTTCCTGGAGAGATTTTTATAATGGTCTGAAAAATTCATTTTGTTGTCGTAACGAAAACCTAGATCAACAACCTTATCTACAGTTTTTATTGCATGATTCTGAATATTGTATGTACAAAGGGGTACACAACCGCCTAGACGCATATGAACTGTTTTTTCAGGGGCTAGGGGTAACCTCCACTTTTCTGACCACTGTGATATCTGATTTATAGCGGTTTGAACTTCACAAAGCTGATTTTGGGAGTCAATTCTGTTATAGATCTTTATGTCATCGGCAAACTGTTTACACTTTACACCTTTTTCTTCCAAAGACTGCGGCAGGTCTGCAGTATAAAGAGCAAATAAAATTGGTGATAGAACACCACCTTGAGGAACACCACTCGAAACAATTCTACATGAGGAGTAACAGGAATTAATTTTTACTTGGAATGTTCTACCACTTAAATAATTTGACAGCCAACTGCAGACCTGAGGGTGTATTTTCAACTGAGAGACCTTATAGAGTAGCATCTTGTGACTGACTCGATCGAACGCTTTGGAGAAATCGAAGTATATTATATCACAGGCTTTTCTTTCATCGATATAGCTGCTCCAGTCATTCAGACATTCTAGTAAATTCGTCTCTACAGATTTCGCATCGACAAAACCATGTTGGTTGTCCGGTATTATTCCGTTTTTTTCTAAATGACTCACCAAATGAGTTTTCAGGACTTTCTCAAAAACTCTGCAAAAGAAGGAAGTGATACTTACAGGTCTGTAATTGTCAACTTCAGATGCGGGCTCTTTTTTCAATAAAGGTGTGATAAAGGAATGCTTCCATCTGTGTGGGACTTCAGAATAAGCCAAATGACGTGGGTACAAAATCTGGTGTGAGAGAAAAAGATTTCGGCCACTTTTTGATTATCCCGTACACAGTAATTTCGTCAAACCACGGAAAAGTTTCCATGGGATATTTCACGTCCGGATTGAAATCTGGAGGCTCATCTACCTTTTTGGAATAGACTTCACAAAACTTATCTGCCAGCAAATTCGCTTTATCAGCATCTAATACTGCAGTTCTATCGCCCTTCCTAATGCAAGGAATATGATGCGAATTCTTTAATTTTTTACTCAAAAATCTGTAGAATCCTTGTTTGTTTCCAGCGCAAACAATTTTTTTCTCAAGGTTCCTATTGTATTTATCTAACTGAAGGGAAAAGCTTTTCGAGAACGTTTTATAGGCTTCCCAATCGCTCTCACTTTGAGTTCTTTTAGCTTCGTAGAATAAACAGCTACGATGGTTAGCCATATTTTGTAGGTACTGCGGTAGGTAACAGCGAGTACCATGGACCTTTTCCCATGGAACAAAAATGGCTATAGCATCTTGCAGCATAGCGAGAAACATCTCATACTTCGCATCAACCGAGTTGACGGTTTCAAAAGAATCTCTCCAAGCAATTTTTGAGAGATGTTCACAAACCAGCCCGAAGTCACACTTAGAAAATCGCTGACATACTGTTGTAATCGGCTCATAGAATGCAAGAGATACTTTGAATACTATACTATTGTGATCACTTGAACCTACTGGGGGGTCTAAAGTAACCTTATCAAGGAGGGTTTCATCATTACTGAAAAGAAGGTCCAAAAAATGCCTTCCTCTTGTAGGCTCTTTTACATACTGTTTAAGGTCGTGACTAATAGTCATCTCAACAAAGGATGAGGGAATGGGAGGTAGATGCTTGCTCAGATTAAACCAGTCTATTTCTGGAAAGTTGAAGTCTCCAACAACAATACCAGGAATTTCACACGTGACTAGGTCACTAATGGCTTTGTTAAGCAGTTCGCTTTCTGCTGATTTGCAGGATGGAGATCTATATACAGCAACTAGCCTAAAGTAATAGCTCTCCAAAAGAATATCAACCGCCAATATTTCGAAACCATTAGGCACTGATTCGGAGAAAACTTCTATGTAAGAAAAATTTTTTTGAAGCAGTATGATTATGCCCCCACCACTCCTTTTATGTCTGTCACACCTAATTGAGTGATAAGAGTTAGCCATTTCACATGAAAACATCGACAACGAGTGCTTTGATTTTAACCATGTCTCAGTAAACACGTATAAATCGAAATTTTTTAGAAGTGCATGACTGATGTAATTTGCATTCCTGGGGTATGACCTAATATTCGAATAAAAGCATGAAAGATTCGACAGATTGAGGTTATGCTTAGTCGTGGAACGATCTTTTATATTTGTGTGTTCCAAATCGCTACATCGTAACCGAGGATTGCTTATCAGTTTTCCGGATTTTTCACGGAGGCAATAGACATATCAGTTTGAAAAACAGGTGACATGGACATCTGGGTAATTTGCGATGCAAGATTGGGCGATGAGATGACAGAAGAAGGTTTCGAGGTTCTTCGTATGTGGGGACGCATTAGTCTTTCCTTACGTAGTCGGTCTCTCTCTTCCCTCGGAAGCGATGGTCTAACAAACACGCTTCTGATAGAAAATGACCGCAACGATGGAGCTCGTCTCAACATCTCTCTACAATGAAAAGAACTGGGTAGAATCACTTTCACAAGTCTAGTTGAATCGTATTCGTCATACGTGTCTAGTTCACAAGACATAGTGATTCAAGCGACAAGAACGTCACTTGCGCAATTTTCCCGGTTCGTCAATGTTCAGTGCAAACAAATACAGACCGGCGAAGGCGACTGCCAAAAAAGTCGCGGCAACCAGGCGTGTGCCTTGCTATGAATTGGTGGCATGGAATGGTTTGCGTCAGGACGCTGTGTAATAATTTATATCTTTGCTCATCTTTGAACCCTGGCATCTTCAGATAATTTGGTAATCTTTATCTTCCACTCCAGGTTGGTTAGGTGGAATTCTTCATTTATTTTGACCTAGCATTTCGACGAAGCTGTCCTTTTCAGAGGTCATAAATTGACTCTAGTGATTTCAATTGTGTCCTAGACTACCAACGTTTCATCTTTCTTTCCTAGTTCTTGACCTTGTCCAGGGCAAAATGCAGTGAAAATACTCAAGATCAAGGTCTAACCCACCACACTTTCCTTAGCGGAAATGTCCGCACTGGTTTGTGACTCTGCCCTGGACAAGATCGAGAACTAGCAAAGTAAGATGAGATGTTGGTCGTGTAGAACACAAAGTGATAGATAGCGACTATTGTGGTGCATACTTCGTTTGATATCTACTGTTATTTGATTTTTTATAAAACTTTTTTGTCAAAAGTTTTGAAACAGCGGAAACTTACGTTACAACCTAATATGTTGCGAAATTACGAGGATATCACCGAGGATCTTTTTGGTACTGTTCTCTCATGAACAGATTCTCTATTTTACGATAGGTACTTGTAAACGACCACGTCATGCTTGTGGTAGCACTAGTATACATCGATACCCCTGGCGGTTATTATTTCGGAGTAGGCTTCTGTTGTATTCTGTTGTACAGAGCATCTTGGGCAACTCCACCCATACCTTCTGCATAAAAGGCTCAGACCCAGATTCCTCTTTTCCGTCAAACTCGTTAGCGTCGTCTTTATCGTCTATGGCTGTACTCTGAGTCGAGGAACCCCTCGAGATGTGAACTAACGAGGATATAAACCAGCGATATCTGTGTTCCTGGCTGTATCCAAATCAGGGAATCCTCCGTGATGTGAACTGAGGCAGATAATAACTGGCCTAATAAACAGTTTTAACACCTCTATACCCTGCAAATCCAGTCGCGTCTTAGCCGAAGTGTCGATGGAATCGTGAAAAGTACAAGATGCATTATAATTCCTTATGAGGAACAAGAAAAAATTAACAAACAGTTCATGTTCATGGCCAGAGTCCCACCTACAAATGAAAACTCAAGAGAAAAAAGGGTACCCATTTTTCTCTGTTACTTCAACTTCATTTGTCCTGAGCATACAGTGGTTCCCCTCATTCAAGAATTTCGGATTGGTTTTTGCTTGAAGCAGTGATTCAGTGTATTGAAGTCTTGTGTGAGCTAGAAATATAGGTAGCCACGAAACGAGAAATGGGAATGAGCAACCATCGTAATTTGGGAAATATGATGATTTTCACATAAGAGCTAATGCAGAATAGAGAGCTTAAAAGCGGTTCTTCGGGATCTTCCCAGAGGTGATCTAGATGTTGTGGTCAGCGTCGTGTGATGACTCTGCCGACAAATCTGCACTGGAAATACGCTGTTCCTTTACGAATCACAAATTTGCCTAGACAGACGGCATTTTTGGATAGCTGCGAAAATTGAGCAGGTCATTGTCAGCAAACAGTATGTAACCCCGATCCGTCCGGGGTATAGGTGCGGATATCCATTGTGAGCTGTTAGCTTCAAACACTGGAGGCACCTCCGCAAGAAATTGAAAAAAATGAATAAAAAACTTGCTCAGCAAACGTCTTCCCCATTTCGTTGTACTGATTTTCACTCCCAAAAACTTACCTTCGACGCATGTTATCCATAAAATTTCAGGTGAAACAACTGCTACTTACACAGCGAAGCCTACGGAAGCGCTGCTTGGAACATGGCATTGATAGAAGAAACGAAACCGAGACAGAGGTGTGGGCATGTAAAACAATTAAAACTAAAACAGTAAGTGAAAGTGAAATGTTGTAAATTTTAGGTTCTCTACTGCCCCAGCACACTTCCGTCGACGGAAACAATAGACAGCTTTTTATATCAAACGCATTATCGTTTAGAGGACAACCGCCTCACATGCCATGCACTTCTTAACGAAATGAGAGCAGCGTGCACTGCGCTTGAGAAATGTTGCGCAAGTGCGAGCAGGTAAAAATTTCATTTTTCCACATTGAAATATTGTTATAATTCTCTTCGAACTATTTATTTATGATATGACCACATCTGAACTTGCGCTTTAAGACGCATCTGATTGCGCAAAAACTGTCATTGTCGTGTTGATTGTACTTTTTTTTTCCTTTAAAAGCAATATCTTGATTACAACCAGGCTTCACCACCTCACTCAAATTTTACCACCTAATTTGTTTTGTTATTTGTTTAATTTTTAAAGACCTATCAAACGACGTCTTTATCGATGGGATCCAAGTAATCTGAATATCCGTCGTAGAATCTAACCAAACTAGGAATCAGAAGTGGATATGCGTGCGCTGTTTAAGCGCAACTGTATAGAGTGGAAGTGATATGTAATACGTTTTTTAGTGTTTTTTTAGCTTCAGTTTTAGTCCCACTACGGATTATTCCCTGAATACCGTACCATTTCTAGTGCACACATCTGTTCTTTTTCTATTGTTCAAAGAACAATATTGATCAACTATTTTTCAGCTGCGAATCACAAGTGAGAACCTCTTCATTTAACCAACGACTTGAAAACGCGACAGAACGCCTCATCAGCCGACACAACATTTGCGAACAAAATATGTTGGAGACGCTGAAACTTCTAGAAAATTTCGGTGATGAGGAGCAGTAAACACTCAGGAAGATCCACGGAATGACCAGGAATCGATAGCACGAAGCAGTTTCAAATTGCAGCAAGCATTCAATAGTGGAATCTACCACCTAGTATTTTATCATTGTGAGAAATTATTGTTTTATTTTGAATATACCATTCGTCGTTGAAAAACTAACAAGTTTTTTCTTACTAGCTTTAGAATATCAAGTGGTCTTGCATTGCTCAGCAGATCAACATTAGAAGTGAGAGCATGTACAGGGAACTCCAAATGTCCTGACCTTTGTCTGCGTACATTTGGAGCTTCCTATATGTATATATACATATGTATTTACTTGGACATTCTTTATATTTAATGCTTGTAGAATAATTCTAAGTAGTAGATTATTAAATTTTCCTTTGAGAAATCGTTGTCTTCAATATCATCCTGCCGGGATAGAGTCTACTGATTCCGAAACAACAAAGGGCTCCGGCACTCTTTGTGAATGCATTGTTCCCGACTAGTTGTTGTACTTTGTAGATCAAGATTGTACAGGTCTTTTTCCTTGGATTTTGTATGCATTACATTGTTCGCATCCATTGATTCTGATGTTGAATAAAACAGCAGGTAGTAGTCTTACCGTCTGAGCTCTTGGATGGTAAGATTTCTTGCGAAAAATGATTCCGATTCGTTTCGGTACACTCGCATTAAATCGACTTCAAGAGCTGAGATCATGGGATCCAAGGATGTTGGTTTTGGTATGGAAATGTGAGGTTTGGGGAAAGGAAGCGAAGCGAGAACTGCTGATACCCTATCCAGAACTGTTGGTCCTCCATGAATGCGTCATCTGAGTTGGTACGCAAATTCATGAATGCCACACAAAACCGCGTCGAGGGTGATATTTCAGCCACACCCATCCTCAAGGAGATGCTGACGTCGTCACGGGTGTATGAATAAATTGTTAATATAATGTGAAGATTTTGCATAAAAGGGAAATTGCTAAAACTCGTAAACGAGTGTGACCCGTTTGCTCGCTTCGTTCCCTTATCCACATACGGGTAAATAGGTTCAAAACTTATTTCCTCCCGGGAACTCGTCGGTATAGCGAGGAGGACCTGTCTTTGCTTAATTTAATTTGTTTACCTTATTTTAGTTTTGTTGTTTACTTAATATGATGTATGTAAGTATAGTAATGTGGTATTCTATACTAATACCGACTGCTGAATAGTGAAAAAGTAAAAGAAATGAGAGGTTATAGTTGTTTGTTAGGAATAACAATGACGAAATGATAAACATAATTTGTTAGATATGAAGTATAGTTTATTTCATTGGAAGCGGTGGTATATAGTGGCCTACTCATATTATAATGGATAAGAAAAGCGACGGGTGAGTGTTTCCGTCATGAATCAGTAGTAGTAGTGGCAAATGTCCAGACCGTAGTTAAGCCTTGATCCTCCTGGTAACTCACGGGGTTGGCACTGCCCGTCAAAACTGGATTTGGATCACCATCATTCCTTCAACTAGTAAAATCCATCATTGGCCAACTGCCAAATCGGGGAAGCAAGAACTCATCCCATCTTGAAGTACAGTATGCCATTGTCAGCACAGAGCGTCGAGCTCGTTCATGAGAGCGAAAGATGATGCAAACTCCAGACCCAAGTTAAGTGAAGCGGAGGTAGCATATCAAGTATCTTATGTTGTTCACCAAAATTGATCATTTCATTTCATTTCCCAAAGCACTAAAAATCGGTTGAATGTCTTGCAGTGATCAAGAATAAAAGGCTAACCGAATTATCTTAATGGGATGGGAATCGGGTCAAATCAGGAAAGCAAGAACTCATCCCATCTTGAAGTACAGTATGCCATTGTCAGCACAGAGCGTCGAGCTCGTTCATGAGAGCGAAAGATGATGCAAACTCCAGACCCAAGTTAAGTGGAGCGGAGGTAGCCTATCAAGTATCTTATGTTGTTCACCAGAATTGATCATTTCATTTCATTTCCCAAAGCACTAAAAATCGGTTGAATGTCTTGCAGTGATCAAGAATAAAAGGTTAACCGAATTATCTTAATGGGATGGGAATCGGGTCAAATCAGGAAAGCAAGAACTCATCCCATCTTGAAGTACAGTATGCCATTGTCAGCACAGAGCGTCGAGCTCGTTCATGAGAGCGAAAGATGATGCAAACTCCAGACCCAAGTTAAGTGGAGCGGAGGTAGCCTATCAAGTAGCCTATGTTGTTTACTAAAATTGATCAGTCCATTCCATTTCCCAAAGCATTAAAAATCGGTTGAATGTCTTGCAATGTTCAAGAATAGAAAGTTAACCAAATTATCTTAATGGGATGGGTAAGAAGGTTGGAAAGGATGGTTGTAGTTGGTTTTTATGGTTATTTATTCTTTAATTATATATACTTGTGTGATTATAAATGAGAATTTTGGTAATATTTAGTTAAAGCCAGCACCCATGGAAAATTTCGACTAGAAGAACTCAGCCTATTTCAAAGGTATCGAAGGTGCTGAACACTTTCATAAAGTCGAAATTTTCCGATAACACTAAAAACACTGTTTTTAAATGCTCATGGCCAGGTTAGGCGTACCAGCCGTGGTCGAGTTGCATGAGCCATGAGATGGGGGTTGGCATCAAAAGATCAATAATGTCGGTTTTTTCACCGGTTGGGTATTTGCGCAATCAGTTTTTTGTTCTAAATTACAGCCTTTCCACATCTCATCAAGATAAATAACCACTGGAAAATTTGTAGCACTTAGCAAAGAAGTCAATAAGAAATCAAAACATTATGAAATCTTCTAGTGGAGGGGAAATTGGAGAAAACTGAAATTTCAACGAAAACTAGTTTGAACTCTTGCCAAACAGCTTCACATTCCGTAAAATACAAATGAGAAGACATTCCAGCTAATAAAACTAACGAAGAATACAAAAAATCGTCAAAACAACTCACAAAGAGAAAAAATGACTGAATTTCACCAAGATTGTAGCAAAACAGCTGTTTCCATTACAATTCGCGCAACAAAGAAGTAGCGGAAAACTCGTCCAAATTGACCGTTGGCACAAGGATCTATCAGTTACTGCGCTGAACGCAGTGGGTTTCAGTTGCTTTACTGTGTAGGAACCATTCGTAGTGCGGTAAAGAATCAGGAAGTGTGAAAATCTGAGGAGTGAAAGTTTCCGTGGGTGCTGCCTTTAAATATTTGTTACTCAGCTGAAAATAAGTTTACCAATTGTGTGTTTGAGTTTGACATATTCCTTATTTTCATGATATTTATACATAATAATTTTGTTCTTATTTATACATTTCAATATGTTGCTCTGTATAATGTAATTAGGGTAACCCTTATTGGTAAGGATATTTTTAAGTTGTATGATATGTGTGATGAAATCTTCTAGTTTACTACTACGTAGTATGCGTAAGGTTTCAGTATATATAGTAATATTTTTTTGAATACTCAATGGAATTTTAGAAAGGAAATGTGGTAAAAAGAAAACGGTGCGACGAAGAGGGATGCCAATACTGTACCGATAAGAAGATCTGCCACTTGCGCGGTGCGGTGTACCTCATAAAGTGTAGTGGATGTGGTCAACGATACATTGGGGAAAGTGGAAAACCATTGAGAAAGAGGGATGAACATCGTCGAGCACTCTACCGCCCGCAAGCTTACCCCAAAAATAGCTTTTCCAGACACCGCACGACAGTACACACCCGAGATTCTGCTTCAGAATTTCAAGTAACTATGCTACACCGTCATCTCGAGAATTCCCTCAATAGGAAGATTATGGAGGCTCGAGAGATCAAGCGGTATCAGCCTGAGATCAACAATAAGGAAGAGCTTGTCGAGGCACTAAAACTAATAGCTTGACACGACAGCTCGGATAACTCAGAGATAGTCGCAGGAGTGGTACCTTACATGATCACTGTCTTTGTATAAGATCAGCTACTGCATAATTCTGTCATACACTCACATCTCCTCCTCTGCATTCGTGCTCGGTTGGTCTTACATGTACAGTTGTTAAGTTGACATGAATTCTATTGCATATTGTACTGTAAATATATTAAGGTCTATGCGCCGAAAGTCCGCTCACGCAAATGTCAGGTGGGATAACTTGTGCATAAGCGCGCATGTCATCCATGGGACAAACGGGAGTGGATTGAGCGCCATCAAGCGCATGGAAGACAGCACTCCGTTTTCGTGGTTTTTTCGTCCATTTCGCCTCAATCCTTCATCATGCATGAGTTCTATGTTGCTTGAGATAGATCTTGCTGTACGGCGAAAATTACAAATTACAAGACGAAGATTTCCGTGAGTGCTCTAAAATCCATTTATGCTACAAGTTGGTATCCGATCGCAATTGTTCGCATTTACTTTGTTACAGCACTGTGATACTTTCACTCCATAGTTACGAATCAAAAACGCTTCTCGTCAAACCCTTTCAAACCCCAACCAATATCGTGCAGTTATCGCGGTGCAGTTAACTCGACAGGTAACAATTCAGTGCATTGAGGAGTTCATCGCAGATTTGACATTCGCACTGCACCCCAATTTCATTCTTCCATACTACGGCATAACATAAGGAATAATGCTTCTACTTCTATCGAAGAAGGCCTAGCGCTCCTCTCACTTCAAAGTATTAAAACACAGAATATATAAACAGCACCAAAAACAGCTGGAACTTAGAAAAAGATTAGTGTCAAATCAGCAAAATGATCAAGGAAAGTCCTGTTAACTGGAAATTCCTTGTAGGCAAGGCAATCGCGGACTTCGGATACTAGCAAATCAGCGCATTTAAAGTATTAATATGAAGTCTATAGTGCTCTGCTAATGAACTCAAATCAATATATCAATCAATAATGTGTGAACCCATGCGAAAATCCACTCAGTCGGTTCATCCATTTTGTGGTCCCAACTTCTCCCCTACTAAGAACTAAGGGAGCGTTTCGGCAATGTTGGCGGATGTTGGGAGCTTCCCACTCCCACTTCCCAACACGGTATGCATACAGGGAATTGGGCTGAGAGGCTCCCACTCCCTACTTGGGAGCAGTTGGGAGGAGGTATGCATACGGCTGTTGGTGTTGGCTGGTCTAAATGCTATCTTTACCACCACAGCCCTTATCCGAATTAATTTAGCTGAAACGAAAAGACGAAGAGATTGTAAGCCTCACTTTCTTGCCAATAGAAACCTGAGAGCAAAGAAAACTGCGTGGAACAAAGTCTCCGAATGTATAGTTAAACTTATTTAGCGAATGGAGAAGTGACACCCAACACTAGTTTTGAATTCGGTTATAACAAAGCAAACAGTATAATGTTGCTTTGGAGATCAAAGCCTCAACTTCGTTGCAGTCATCATATTAGAGCAGTAAATTGGGGATGCGCGTTTTTGCATGGAACGAAGTATTTTCTAAAAACAAAGCTACAACAATTCAGTCCAAGTCTTATCCAGAATTAATATTGATGAATCCTCGACATTTTCAACACAGTGAGTGACCGCTCTCCTGCGGAATTTCGACGCGCTATTATCTGAAGTACTGGCTCACTCAACATTTGCTTTCGTCGCGGTCTCTTCTCTGCCACGGCTTCACTAGATGATGTAACCCCTCTGATAAGCAGGGCTCATTCCATAGTTAGGACCGGATAATGCCGCGATACCCGTCGATTTATGGAAAATTCAAAAATTCGATTTTGAGTAAGTCTATGGTTCGGATGAAAAAGAAGAGGGAACCTCCGTTTTCATGACACCATGTCTGGTGACTTTTTTCCTTCGTAAGTAAAGGCCTATGGAACTAGGGGGAGAGAAGGGGGAGGGGAGGAGGGTAATGTGGCTGCCATAGAACAAATTCCCCAAAGAATGCTATGGCTGAAACGTTTTCTGGTAAATTTATCGAAAAATAGGGTAGGTCCTAAAAGCGGTTCTGTGCCTTTCGTTGCCATGCATAAATTAGGCCTCTCACCATCCGAAGCATTTTTCTAGCAGACCGTTCGCGGCTTATTGGGGCAACCAATAACAAGATGTACTGCCTAGGGGATTGTCTTGAGAAGCGGCTTGGAGAGAATCACCTAGCAGACCATAATAGTAACAAAAGCAGTGTCTGGGAAGAGCTGCTCTAAGTAATTTTGCTTCGGTTGTAGAATTACCATGGATTTACGCGCTAACAGAACTTTACTGTTCAAAGTGTTTCACTTGTACAGAATAAGGTATCAAGTCTTTACTGGTATCCTTCTTCTCCTGATTCGATCTGCAGAATTTAAGTGTTTTCCAAATTACCCGACGAGATAGAAATTTATTAAGGTACAAATATATTTTTTTTATGTGCAAACTCGTACGCGAATAAGACTAGGCAAGTAAAAAACCGTGGCCTATGAACAAATAACATAGTTGTCGCCAATTTAACGAGTTGGCTGCACATCTACAATTAATGATTCCTATTCTCAACAAACAGACTACGGACATGATCACTACGATCTACATCCGAAACTTATTAACAAAACTCTAAATGTCAACTATTGTCAGCAGGAATGAAAAATGCAGTGAAAAGATAACCAAGACCATGCACAGCTTAGTGTTGTGTGCAAATATACTTCCACTGAGTGAACTCATCAATTCCTTGTGCAGCTCCCTCTCTACCGAGTCCGCTTTCTTTGACTCCCCCGAACGCTGCTTCAGCGCAGGACATCAGACCTAAGAATACAACATATTTTAGAAAAGAAGCATCAGACATTTTACATACAAAGAAACTCTTTTAGGACTTATCGAACTCACCCTCATTAACTCCAATCATACCAACTTGCAGTCGGCGCGTTACTCTGTAAATTTGGTCTGCGTCTCTACTGAAGATGTAACCAGCTAGTCCTACTCGAGAATTGTTCGCCGCGGCCAGCACAGAGGCTTCATCAGAAAACCTAGAAGCAAATAGTGGTAGACAATAATATGGACAAAACCTTTCCTTTTTTGTTTTTTTTTTGTTTTTTGTTTGATGAGGAATAAAGTGGGAATTCGGACTTCATGGCATTTTCGATTGAAAGGAGATGCGAAAACGGTACACCGTCTCAATGCCACCGCCATCGTAACAGAAGAATTTTTTTCTGTATATCCGCCTATCCATCCATAGGGATGAGAGTCAATGGCAGCTCAAACTCGACTAATATTCAAACTATAAATTGGTCAGTTAGGAATAGCTCACAATTACCTGTGAAGTTTTGATTGCGTAGCTCACTTGATAGATGGTAATTCTAAGAACAGCTGAACAATTTCAGGACTTATGCAAAAGATCTTAACACTATATAACGACCTTTAGGATGTAGAAAAAAAGGTTGCATGACAACGCAATTTATCAAGCCACTTACAAAGCGATCTGTCACTAGATAGAAGAATGCAAGCTGTTCTCGCTCAATAACACTGGACACTCAGGAAACTTCGCCGCGCGCGGCAGAGATACAGATCATTCCTTCCCGAACCGAGCTGTGGCGAGCTCGCCGCCACAAAACTCTGAATGACCCCCGCACCAGTTTGCCCCCAGCGAGCTGGCTTTGTGTAGCGACGTAGCAGCATTGTTCCCTACAGTTTGGGCGATTCACCCGCAGGCAAAACTCTATAGCCATCATTAGAATTGGTGATTTCCAGTGTCTTCACTGTATAACACTCTACGGTACACTAACGTCCATTTCTTCGCGGGCGAATGAGGATCCTCTTATATAAATCATGGTAGTGCAACAAAATTTTCTAGAGCGCAGACGTAGGGGGACTAGCACGTGATCACATGCGCTCGCCGTGAGACCCAGTTATAGACTGTGTCTCGCGAGGATGCGAAGCTGACAAGACATTCGGCCGATGTTTCGTCATAGTAGGTGCACAGACGTAGTGGAAGTCGGGTGCATTCGCGATTTCGCGGCGGGACCACCGTCTAGCAGTCTCGAGCCCTCCAGGCGAGACAATGTTTACAACGATTTGACGACGCGTAGCAGCAATGTACGGGGCGGAGTGGCCCCTCGGCGGAGCTTTGTTGCTGACTTCACCCAACTTTGGAACAGTGGAGAATAATCACTTCGAAAAGAAGTGTGAATACCGTGAGGGATGTATCGAAGGATTCACTCGGTGTCCTCGCTTGGGATATGCTCCTTGCACACCTCTCTTTGAGGTCCCTTGGGGGTTATGCAGCTTGAGGATCCGCCTGTTTTTAAAAAATATAATCAAATACACAGGATGAGAACGCGTCATAATAAGCTGTTGTGACATCCTCTGAAATCAGTTGTGCAACTCGTGCAGTTGATCAGACTTTCCAAGGACAGATGAGCCGGGGCCCCGTAGTCCAGAAAAACATCATGATAGGTGTCCACCGATCGAGAAACTCTGATGTTCATTGACGATACATTTGGCAAGAGAATGTGTTTGACGATATGATTTACGGGATAAAATTTTGTTTGGCAATATGATTTACGGGAGAATGAGTGAAGAGCCTGTTTGACGATACATTTGGCAAGAGAATCTGTTGACGATACATTTTACGGGTGTTTGGCGATAAAAAGGGAAGGGAATCTGCTGACGATACATTTGACGAGGTTTGTTTGACGATACATATGGCAAGGTTTGCGTGACGACACATTTTACGGGTGTTCTGATAAGGCGTTCATTTCATTCTTAGCTGGAGACTCAACCATCGGCGGTGTCGATCCGGATGGCTCAGCTGGTAAGGCAGTGGACTCCTAAGATTGATATCATGGTACAATTCCTGATGATATCGAATTTTTGCGCGGTTGATAACCCTTTTGTTTGACGGTACATTTGGCGAGGTTTGCGTGGCGATACATTTGACGGGGTTTGCATGGCGATATATTTTACGGGACTTCTTGTTTGGCAATACATTTGGCGGGCTTTGTTTGCCTAGCTAGATGGCAAGCTCGTTTTCGAGGTTGCCAAACAAACCTCGCCAAATGTATCGTCAATGAACATCAGAGAAGAGTCCGCCGTGGCCGAATAGTGGAAAAACGGCAGGATACGGGTCCATCGATGGAGATTGGATTTGCAGGGGCCCATTAATGGGGAAGTGCCAGGCAGCGAGTCCACGGATGGGGATTGGGTCTGCTCTGGCCCAATACCGGAGAAAGCGCCAGGATACGGGTCCATGGATGGAGACTGGGGGCCGATTAGTGGAGAGAGCGCCGGGGTAGGAGTCCCACCGATGGATGGGGTAGCGCTGGCCCAGTAGCGGGAAGAACGCCAGGGTACAGATCCACAAATGGAGGATGGGTCTGCCCTGGCCCAACAGTGGGATAAGCGCCAAGATGCATGTCTGTCGATGGAGTAGGATCACGCTACGCGCTCATTCGGTGTCTCAGGCGATCTTCTTCCTCTCTGTTGGCTGTTCATAACGGGTCCATAGGTGTGTAAGAAATGTGACAAAAAAGAGTAGGTATTATCAGTGCATCGGAAATTAGCCTTGCATGTAGGTGCGGGATTAAGAATTTGCAAGCAAGGCTAGGATGGCGAGAAGACTCGAAGACCGACGTTGGCGAAGCGGCCACACCCACAGAGTATACGCAACTCATAAGCAGAATTTCGTATTTGAGCTCAGCTAATGGTTAGTTCTGCTTTTTTGCTGATTTTTAAGCATTTCACACGTGTGAAGCTTTTGCACATACCTCAAGTGGCTGCCCCACCCCACTTTCTAGCGTCCCGAAGGGGCGCTAGTCAACTAACTGAACATTAGCTTCCAGGATCGGCTGCTGATAAATCTCGGCATGCCATGAATTTCGCTTCATTTCACGTTGAACTGCACACGAGATTAGTAGTCAGTTTATTCAGAACGGCATTTTTGGAGATATCTCCTTCTTCAGGGTTAAACGACTCGTTGAAGCTGCCCAGTCAAGTGCATTAGCAATCAAGCCAGAAGTTCGAAAATTCATTTTTCGATCAGAGGAAGAGGCCCTACACAACCGAAAACGTGGTCACATGTACTCGATGAAGCAGCTTCAACAAGTTGCTTAAGCCATTTCACACCCCAAAGAAGAAGACAGCTCCGAAACTTTGGCATTCTGAATGGACCGATTATTTATCTCGCGTGCAGTTCAAAATAAAACAATATAAATTTAACTGAACATTTTTGAGAACTTGTCAGCTCTAGTAAAGATCCGCATATGTAAGAGAGTTGGGCTTTACACTTTCCATACTACGCCTTTTGCATACTTCCTTTTCCAAGGGCAATTTTCTATTTCCATCACTAGCAAGCAAAAGATCTTGAAGGCACAGGACTCAGGCCAACAGTACGCTGAGCTTGTTAGGCTTGGCAGAACGTTCGTGAGGACTGTCACTGCGTACATTTTAGCAGAAGATTAACCCATTGATGATCATACGAGTCACTGTTCAGCCCCATCTTTTCTCTCATATAATGTACACTGATTCCACACTAGAGTTTTACATTCGAAAATATTTTTCGAATATTCGAATATTCGAATTTTCGAACTTTTGGGAACCCCCGAATTTTCGAATATTCGAATTTCCGAATTTTTGCGATTCATCGAATTTTCGAATATTCGAATTTTCGAATAAACCCGGACCCTCGAATTTTCGAATATTCGAACTTTCGAATTTCTAGGGATCTCCGAATTTTCGAATGTTCGAATTTTCGAATTTTTGCGAACCACCGAATTTTCGAATATTCGAACTTTCGAATATTCGAATGTTCGAATATTTATTCGAATAACATTCCATTTGGTAAAAACATTTTGTACTCATGCATGTAGGCGAACAAGGCGATATGTTTGCCAATCACAACGGGCATGAAACTTTTCGGGTAGTAAGTTTCATCTGCCGTTTTGGAATTTCTCACAACCTTCTCATGAGTGGAAGCTTGTGCTGCTGTGGAGTTGGTCCCTCATCCGTTTTAGAATTGCAACTGGTTGAAATTCCTAAGCTTAAGAACGCTTATCTCACTTGAGGTCTGTAACCATCATTAAAGGATCGTAAAGTGGATGAAACCCTTCGAACGTGAGAAGGCTTTCGCTTTAATATCTCTGTGTTGTAGTTTAACAAAACGAGCCATGGTAGTGAATGTAGAGGTAGAGGTTTTGACGCGGAAAAATAATGTTGGGTACAGTGGTTCAGTTACCTTGCTCATGAATGAGTTTCCAGCTATCAACAAAAAAGCGCCAGCGACATAAAAAAAACACTGCGTGTTATCCCGTTCCTCATTATTACTTCTGTTTATCGGGTCCAATTGCATTCTTGTACGTTGAATGTTAAGACCAACAGAACTTCTATAACAAGAAGTCGGAGTATGTTTGGGCAGAAAGGTTAACAAGAGGACCTCAAGATTTTGGGTGAGCTTCGAATTCCATTACTAACGGTTATGCACTTAGAAAGAGTTTCAACGAAGCAGTAGTCGGGAAACAGCTAAATATAAGGAGGAATGCTGTGTAAAAGTTATTACTGTTGTTTGCAGTTCACTTACATAGTTCTGGAGAAAAGGCTTGAATAATTGGAAGTTTAGTTGAAACTGCTGGTTTCTCAAGTGTCTAGAAAAGTACATACGTAGGTTTTACCGAAGAGATCATCGTCGCCAATGTCGTAAACCTCGTAAGATTGCAGTTTCAAAGCTTTCAAATGCAGTTGGTGACTTTCGAATGCGTGCAAAGATGTAAGCAGATTTTTGGGAAAATTGAGATTAAAATGAGAAATTGGACTGGAGTTTTAGTGGGAATGGTTCTTCATCGAGAAAATGGAACTGAAATAGCAGTTGCGAAGCAGAATAATTGCAAATATTCGAATTTTCCGCCTAAAATTTTCGAATATTCGAATTTTCGAATAATCCCGAACCCTCGAATTTTCGAATATTCGAACTTTCGAATATTGCAGGGCCATCGAATTTTCGAATTTTCGAATTTTTTGGGACCACCGAATCTTCGAATATTCGAACTCTCAAGTTTTTCGGAACCTCCGAATTTTCGAATATTCGAACATTCGAATAAATATTCGAATTTTATTCGATTCGGTCAAAACTCTATTCCACACCCCAGACACAAAGAACGCAGTCTTTAGTACCGCACTGTGGGAGTTTCATGACGCTATGACAGTGATATGGCATTGTTACCTTACTCTTTACTGATTCTCACTTACTGGAACATTGAAAAGGAAAAAAAGAGAGAGGAAAGAGAACGAACGAGAGTGAACTTACTTCCTCACCGCTACGACGGGACCAAAAATTTCTGTATTTGCAATCTCCATATCCTCCGTAACGTTGGTTAGAAGTGTTGGTTGGAAACATGTACCTTTCCCACGTTTTCCCCCAAGCACAATGCGGGCTCCCTTTGATTCTGCATCTTTGATCAAATCGGTGACCTAAAATTTATTCGCAGTTTTTTTTTTGACCAAATTATCACACGAGTTTATTTCTGCACTGCTATGGAACCAACAGGCAAAGCCCACCTTTCTGACAGCGGCTTCATTTATGAGAGGTCCAATATTCGTTTTTGGGTCCATTCCATCGCCAACAGTTAAACCCTTCATCGCAACGACCATTTTCGTTATAAAATCGTCATGGATCTGAAACTAACAATTTTCAAAACTGCTAGATATGATAAACGTAATAAACATACTTTCTGGTGCACAAAGAAACGGTTAGCGGCAACACAGGTTTGACCTGACCCTCGGAACTTCGCTCCCATGGATCCCTAGAACAGATTGAAAACAGAATGAAATGAAGCACTTCGAAGCTCGTCCGTCAGCGTTAAAATGTGTAACTGGGAAGTTTCAAAACCAATTAAATTTGAAACTATGTGATCATCACACCTTGACAGCTACACCCAAGTCCGCTGATTCAAACACAATCACAGGAGCGCTGCCTCCAAGTTCAAGACAAACACGTTTAACGGTAGAAGCTGATTGAGCCAATAAGAGCTGAATGAATAATTAATGCAGAAATGGCGTAACGAAGCCTAAAACCATCAAATCACAACAATATAAAGCTCACTTTTCCCACAGCCGTACTTCCAGTGAAACTTATCACGTCCACATCAGTGCTACTACAAATAAATTTCGATATTGCAGCAGTATGTGAATGATCAGCGGGAATAACATTGAAAACACCTGGAGGCAATCCAGCCTCTTCCGCTGTCTGAATAGTGGTTTAACAAGAAGTCTCACTATATGCTGATATTTGTGATACAAACCTGAGCCATTGCAAGGGCACTAAGAGGTGTGTCCTGAGCAGGTTTTACAACAATGGTGCATCCAGCAGCCAGCGCTGCCCCAGCTTTCCGTGCAATCATTGCCGTTGGGAAATTCCACTAAAAAAACCAGGAAGTTGGACAGTCGTACTAAAATTGTAGCAGTGACGGTCCAAAGAAAATGGTATATATATATATATATATATATATATATATATATATATATGCCACTACTTCATTTTCACTGTGCCATACCCCGAACGGTCCGGATTGTAGCCATTCATTCCCAACTTGCATTTTTACGCGGACAAATTAGTTGGCAGCGTCATATATGGAGTGGTGAATCAAAAAAGTTGCAGATAGAAAATCATCGTTTATTTTCCCTTGGGTACCGAGATAAGTTCATGGAAAGGAAGTGTTAAGGACAGCATCTCGAATCGACCATATTCATAGAACTACGCTGCTGATCTATTAAGCTGATGAAAGAAATTTGAGAAACCAGGAAAACCTTGGAAATGATCCATTCTGTTGCAGATGGTTAAAAAAACAATTTTGGAAGATATGGAGTAAGAATAGAACTTACCGGCGTTATAAATGCAGCAACTCCTATAGGCTCTCTTATGTGGACATGCTCTCTATTCAGGACAGCAGGAGTAACTACCTTGAAAATAACTACAAAACAGTTCAGTACTCTGCATGTGAGCAAGAAGAAATGACAAACCTGCCCATAAATTCGTCTAGCTTCACCCGCATACCAGTCGAAAAATCCAGCTGAATATTGAATTTCTCCCCGAGCCTCAGCTAATGGTTTACCCTGCATTTTGCTATATGAGTGATGCTGTATTGGGTACGGAATGCTGCTGGCTTACGTTAGAATAGCTATACCTGTTCAAGAGTTAGAAGCTTAGCCAATTCTGCTTCTTTTTCTACAAAAATATCAAACCACTTCCTCAGTATAGCTCCTCGTTGTTTCGGTGTTGTTTCCAAGGACCACTTCGGGAACGCCTCCTTGGCTGCACGCTATACTTGCACATTTTTGAGAAAATTTCGAATATTCGAATAATCGAATATATTCGAAAATTGACTTTTTCGAATATTCGAATTTTGAATATATTCGAAAAACGGAAATTTCGAATATTCGAATCTTCGATTATATTCGAAAATCGGGTTTTTCGAATATTCGAATTTCGAATAATTATTCGAATAAATTATTCGAATGAAGGTCCTAGATTGAAATATTAGATAGACTCAAGACTCTAGCAATCCGTAACACCTTTTGCTGCCACCTTCAAATTTATTGTCGCAAAAAACCGGCAAGAGAACATCATGTAATCCAAACAAAATCAACTCAAGAACCAAAATTTCAAGTGACTTCAGGTAATCCAGGCAAAAGAATCCAGAAAACGAATCAAAAATTAAATTTTGAAAAAAAATAAGTATCAAGAAAAGCAAAAGCAAAGTATTGGGTGTTGCTATAAGTCTTTGCGCTTTTTTCAGTTGCAATTTTCACCGCTCAGAGTGAGCGTCGACGGCGGTGCGTTTTCCGCGCACTCGGAAAACACGCGGCCCAGTTAACTTGATAGTTAACATCAGATGTGATTGAAAAACTACCATTAACACTCCGACTTGCCACCATGGTGGCGACTCCAGCGCGAGCGATGCGGCTGCGCGGCATGCCATGCCCGCGAAAAACGCACTGCCATCGACGCTCACTGTTTTTTTTCACCTTTTGGCTATGAGACATAACGATTCGAAAGCGCTATTCTTGCTCTGCAAGATTGTTACAACCGACTCTTCTTAAACAATTTGCTTAAGGTTCGGCGCTACGAGGTTGAGCGTTGAGAGCATGAAAAACACCTTTATCGACACTGCTTCTCCTAGCATTCAGTAAGAAAGTTCAAAAGACCATCAAAACTACTCAAACTTCTTATGCGAGTTGTGTTTGAAACAGTCACTCATCGGCTGCCTCATAACAAAAGACATATTTTTCTCCACATCTCGTCTCGAAGATGCCATCACGATCAGCCAAATTTCTCCCATGAAGGCGTGGGGATAACTTGAGAGGAACTGCATGGTCTAGACGGGCACCACACTTCTCAGAGGCACTATTCAAATGGAGTAATTCAGCCGACCACTCAGAAAATCCAATCGGATCGACTCAAAAATCCTACCCGTTGGTAACCTCTGGTGCCACTCGCCCAAGATCATCAAAGCTGCATTCCGAGAACTTGGCTCATAGTGTTCTTTGACGTTTAAGTTCCAGCGAACCTACGCGTTGGCGCTGCATCGCATGCTTTCTGTTCCTATTAAATTTAGAGAGAAAATTATGTCTTTTTTCAACTTGGCATTTTTCACCCTAAGCGTGAAAACTTGGTGAGTTAACATTATTGGAAGACCTCATGGTGACAGAATTGCAGAAAAAGAAAAGCGCTCACGTACGATCGTAAGCACTTTGTGAAAGAATGGTAATGGTACGAGAAAAAAATTGCGACCGAAAGAAAGCGCAAGGACTTATATCAACATCCAATAATCCTCTCCAAACCCTTCATTGAGAGCGTAATGGATGACTAAAAGGTGTTGCAAGTTGCCCGAAAGGAAATCGCCGTAGGACTACTCTGTACACCAGGATGCTTTCTTCCGATACAAAACTAAACCAGCACGAGGCAAACGTCTCCGATCCATTTCGTGTGATTAGAATATCGAATATTCGGGTGACGCATTCGAATAATGGGGGTTTCGAATAATCGAATAATCGAATATATTCGAAAGTTGACTTTTTCGATTATTCGAATTTCGAATATATTCGAAAAACGAAAATTTCGAATATTCGAATTTTCGAATGATTCGATTCGAATAATTTATTCGAATAACCGAATAATTATTCGATTCGGTTGCAAGCATACTGCACGCACAGCCTAGAAAATGTGACGGTAAAACTCCAGCTCCACCTTCAACGACCTAATGCTTCATCGTTGTTCAGAGCTACTTTCTTTTGTCTAACACTTAACAAAAATTGTTACATAAAGAGCACTGAACAGCTTCCCATTATGCCGCGTCTGCTGGGATTGTTTGCACCGACTTTCAAACCCACTGCTTGCGCGTTGCTGTTATCTGCACCTTATATGGAACTTTGAAGTAATTTAACCCATTGACGACCGCGCGGCTCACCGGTGAGCCGCGCTTTTTTGATCGCGTGGGACCGCGCGCCTCACCGGTGAGCCGCGCCCCTATTATCAAGTACTGGACCCTATTTTCGAACTATTTTGTAGTATTTCCATATAAACTGTATACAATACTTCCTGAAAAGGTCCAAAACAACTGTGTTTCAAGAAAGAGTTCTCCTTTATTGCGATAAATATCATGAAAACGATAGGATTTTGAAATCGAGGGAGATTGCTTTACATTTTTTGTATAGTGGATGGAAATATTTTGAAGAAAAGCCACGTTTCCTACATAGAAACACCTTCACTACATCCTCTACTTCCTTATTCGTCAGGTGGGTGTATGCCAGGAAGAACGATAGCTGGCAATAGTTGGCTGCTATGAACCCGTGTGTCAATATCCTATGCAATTGTAGCCCCGCCCCAAGGTAGATGGAGGGATTCGCAAACGCTAGGAGTTACGTGTGTGCTAATTATTTTCCACTGCTGAAGATGGTATGACCTATTTGAACAGATTTTAGTAAGGCGAAAGCATAATTTCCGATTTTCAAAGCCTAATTTTCATTGAGATGTGACAATGAATCACTACGAGTTATTATGTCTGTGCCCCAAACCCCACAAAAACCGCATTTAGTCTAGTTCTGAATCAAATAAAGATTTCGGTCCTTTGTACAGAGTAAGCTAGCATGCGCATCGTGCGAGATGGGCGTGGCAAATCTTTACATGGGATGCGCGGTGCAGCTGGCAGCTGTCACGACTTATCGTTCTTCATGACCGCCACCCCTTGAAAGAGGCCTTGGTCCCACGCGCCAGACACGCAACAATGAGCGCGGTCGTCAATGGGTTAAAGAAAGTGAGGAACTGGTTCGGATGTTCCGTATATTTGTGATCAAAAATAACCAGATTCACAGCAACAACAAAAAGGCTTGCTAGCCTGGATCTTTGGCGCATGTAAAGCTGTGTTCACACTTCGTTGCGCCACGAGAGTCGCTCACGTCAGCTGTTCAGAAGCGGATGGTCTTGAGTGGAAGCACGTGCGTGCAGGCAATCATCGCGGCAGTTGGTGGCAATCGTCGCGACGCAACATCGCGAATCTCCGTTGTCTCTGCCCATACCTCTTCTTCTCGTAAACATGCAATGGACCGAATTCGTACTGTTCCCGCTAGAATACACAATGAGACGATTTCGTCGACGATGTGGACTACATCGTCAGCGTCGATGTCGTTATCTCCCTTTTCTCCCCGCTGATTCGGCCTACAACCGTTGCAACCCGTCGCATCACACATGCTGTGGCCGTTCCCGCTAGGCCATCGCCTAGCGATGAAGTATGAACACAACGTAAGACATATATAGTTATTTAACGAGCGATGATATACTTGAGTAATTGTTTTCTACTTTTTCATTCGCCTTTCCAAACACTGAACCAATGTTTCAACTTTTCTCAAACATGTCTCAGATGGTAGATCATCGTTCATAAATTGTTGACAAACTATGCACAACATTTCAGAAATAACGCACCTTTTCAGCCTCGGTAACCTCGCAATCCGTTGTTTTGTACAGTAGTTCTCCATTGAAAGGATTCTTTACATCAAAGGTCTTCTTCTTTTTTGATTCCACCCACTGACCTAAATGATCTTTATCCTATTCTGTTCGAATTTGCTAGGAAAGATGTTCTTTCATCTATTCTCCATACCGTTTATGTATGCCAGTGCTCCTTTGGGTAAGAGTGGCGTGGTGAATTTAGAAGAAAATCGGCGAGAGACTAAAAATGTGGCTTTGTTCAGCATCTCTGGAATAATACTTCCTTGAAAATGGAATCATGTGCTTCTCAAAGCCTTTCCCCCGCAAATAGATGCAGTGAAAGAGTACGAGGAATCATGAACTCTCTGAAAATAGGGCACACGGCGGGTAAACAAAGTCTGGCAAGGTACACAGAAAAGAGAATGGTTTTGTACTGCTCCGCCTATTAATCTTGAAACTCAGCGAGCAACTGAAAAGAATGGACATACATATTCGACCAGGCGAGCTGAGAAGGACGAAATGAACTTTGGCCCGAGCAAGCCAGCACTGTTAAGCAAGCAAACATAATCCATGATTCACATCTTCGGCGCTAAGACCGCAAAGAGAGTTCTGGCGCACATGGCGCTGGAATGGATCCGTTGAATATCGACGATGCTTAGGCGCGTATAAAAACACAAGGCAACGTCGATATTAAACTAATCTCTTGAAATGCTAGTCAGCGCTTTCAGAGCGACCGCAGACAACTGGCGAACCAATGAAGGACAGCCACAGTATATATGAGCAAAATCCAAACATTCCCAGGAAATAATCTCTCTGACGTCTTTTTTTTTGGCATATTTGCGCAGTGAACATTACAAATACAAACATGAATGAAACATGCGAAGTTCCGCTGTTTCTTGACGTCTGCTTTTTTTTTCTTTGAAGGACTAGCTACAGTAACTCTGGCTATTTTTTTTATCGCACATGCTAGCTCTATCGGTGTAAGAAAGACGTCTCAATTACCGCTTTCTTCAGTAGCTACCCATTGTGCAGATACGCCCAGGATGTGACTAACGTGGAGGCTCTAGCTACCCTGATGGAGTTCAACGAGTCACATCGTCCCCCTAGCCCTGTATTGCAGGAACTGAGACCCTCTTCCACTATTAAGTCATCAAGAAAAGATAATGAAAAGTTGACTTTCAGTTTTACACCATGAAGTTGGCATAAAAACTATCACATCGGAGACGAGATTGATCCGAATAGTTGAGATCATTGATAGAATAGATAGATGACCTCTCCGACTGAATATTGCCCGAAAACTCGCACCATTAGACAAAAATCAGAGCAAAAATGGCAGAATTCAGCAGTTATTCGCTCCAGTCATATCTACACCAGTGTGCGACTCATGTAAGACCCTGGAAAGCAGCGAGAGAAACACTGCAAAATGCGCTGTTTTCAAATGACAGAATGACGTGGGATTACGTGTACTGTGCATAATGCACCGCAAACACGTGAAATGACGTCTTGCCTCAGATTTCTATTTGCGAAATGATATTATACGTACAGTGGGCGTCAATGGCGGTGGCCCATTCGCAGCCTCGCGAAGGACGCCGCGCAACCGCGCTGTGCGCGCCATAGCCAATGCCTTCTGCTGCTGTTATGCTATTTCTAGCAGCTTCTCCACTCGTTTCAAGGATTTTCGACCGAATCGGGAAGAAAAGCGCCTAGCAATAGCATATCGGCGGCAGACCATACCGATACCGGTAGGCGCGGCGCGGTTGCGCGGCGTCCTTCTCGAGTCCGCAGATGGGCCACCGTCATTGACGTCCACTGTACGTTAGTAGGTTGTTCTTTTGTATTCTACCACATATAAGCTTTGTAGATTTAGTTTTGAGGACAAAAGAGCAGCTTGAGAGGCGTAACATATTCTAAGTTCTCTTCGTTTTCTTGTTGTCTTTCCAGCAGACCTCACTATATTTGCTTTATCACCTTTCTCCATATTGTATGATTAAATTATGCAGTGGTCACTTTTTAAATCCAAATCCTTACAGGATGTCCCACCATGGAAAGAAATCGAAAGAGCGGAAGCGGTCAAGGAGTCGAGAGCACCACTCGAGAAAGAAGTCAAAACACAAGAGACATTCCAGCTCGTCGTCGGAGCCTAGTGTCAGCAGCGACTCCGGTCATGGGGACAGGTTCCAGGTGAATTTGGGCTTCACTATCGATGATCTCCTGCGTTTTTTAAAGACTCTGTATTTCGTTGCAACCCTGCACCATCCTATTTCAGTCTGTTCTCGATAAACAAAGAGAGGAGAAAAAGCGCCTGAAACGGTTGGAGAAAGAAAGACTTAAGCAAAAGGAGACACCTGAAGAAAAGAGGGCCCGCCGTCTAGCGAAAAAGTTGAAGAAAGTGCGTTATTTTACTCACTAAAGTTCCTCTCTTTCAACTAGGGCGAGGGCGTTGCGAACATACCTTTTCACTCTTTTTTTTTTGTTTCAGCAAGAAAAGAAGAAAAAAGAAAATGGCTCTTACTTACCTCCTCAACTGGCCTACACCAATTTGAATAACCCGTTCAACGATGTGAACCTTACTGAGACCTTCGTTTGGGGGAAGAAATTGGAACAGGAAGGAAAGTCAAACTACTCAAGGAAGAAGATAGAGAAGGAGTAAGTTGTTCATCGCTTTATTAGAAAAAAGCGCTCAGTATAGGAGTTTGCAATGACCGATGTTATGAGAAATATCGAGAGGGGGAAGGTCCTGTGGAGTCGAGTTTTCATCCGCTCGATCTTGCTCATTTAACCGTTTTTAGCAAAGGAGTGGTATTGTGAGAATGGTTTGCATTATGTGAGCAGTAGAATTTCTACAAATTTCTTTGCTCTGATCTTATTTCCATGGAACCATATGATGGAAGATGAAAAACGTTCAGAACACGTGCGCGCGTTGAGAAGAACCTTCGTGAAATGGAGGATTTAAAGCGTACTCGTGATGCACGACTTGCTGCTCGTGAAGATATGGAAATGATGCAGCGAGACGCAGATAGGAAAGCACATGCGGAATGGACCAGCAAAGAAGCCGAATTCCAGTTACAACAGGCTAAGGTATGATTTGATAACCTAGTTTTTTCCTTCTCTTTCCCATTTTCTGCGCGCTTTCCCGTGCTCATAGATACCCGGAGTATCTGAGCATCGTACTCTACCCACCGTCACTTTTTTGCCGAGGTATGGGGGGACCTTCACTTTTGAGGGGTGCCCTTCTTGGGGTGAAGATGAGGCATAGCACTGAGGTAAGATTGTAAGTAATGAAGAGGAGTGCACGGCCATGCACAGACACTTCAACTCATGTTATGGAATGGATCAGATTTTAGCTCTGAACATGCAACATTATTCGGATGTTGAATGTCAGAGGAGTTATCAAGTAATGCACCGACAGGATTAGAGACAAGAATGAGGCATGCAGGAATATTCAGGGACATGTCACTTAAGATCGTGGATTGGGTCAAAATTGAGCTCTGAGCATGCAACCTTTCGTGATATTGAGTCGCTTTTTTAGCTTTCATTGGAATCATTGACCAAACGCGGTCGTCTTCGTACTCAGCTCGCAATTTTGCGACGACCCATGTAGAAGTGCCAGGTTTTATGCCTGAAAAGATTGGAAAACAAGGACGGAAATTCTAGGAAAATAGATGCAAGGTGCGGCGCAGCGCGGCCGGCAGCGCCCCAGTTATTGACTTTTTCCAAAATGCGCGGTTGTCTGGTATGAGACCTCGGTTTTCCTTATCTAATCATATGCAGATCACATAGTTTTCTTGTGAACTGCGTTCTGTCAATTTATCCAAACATCGGCTATTTTAGAATTTTTTTTTGGGAATTTGCGGCTTTCATTGAAATCCTTTTCAAAATGTGCGGTTGTCTGTGTATTCGTGGTAGAATTCTGCGTTGATCGGTGTAGGATTCGGAATACCGTTTTGCATCGGAAGCCCGGCCGACCGGTCGTGAAGTACCTCACAACGGGGCTGCTCCACGGAATTCGCGCACTTTCTCGCCTTGGCCATGGAGAATGCCCGTTATAAGATACTCCACGACCGCTCGGCAGGGCTTTTGACGCAAAACGGTACTCCGACTCTTACACCAATCGACGCAGAATTTTACCACGAATACATACAAAACCGCGCATTTTGAAAAGGCTTTCAATGAAAGTCACAAAATCGCCACAAAGTTTCGAAAAATGAGCCCTTTAAGAGAAATAGGCAGGAAGAAGTAGCGATCAAAAAAGGGAATATTGTATATGCTTTGGTAAAGGACACTTCCCCCTATTACCAGACCACCGCGCATTTCAGAAAAGACCAATGTCTGGGGCGTGGCTGGCCGCGGCGCGGACCCAACCTTGCCATGCACCTATTTTTCCGGTTGCCAATAGTGAGCTATGTGGGGGACCAAGTCTTCACATATTTTATAACTCATCAATCGCTGCTTTTTTACCAAGCATATCGCAGAGCCGCGGAATGCGCCAGAGTTTTCCTGAAAATTCTTCCCAAAACTACGAGGAAATGGAAAAATGTGGTCTACATTTCTGTGCTTGTTTTCTTGATGCCTACCAGTTTTGCATATATCGGCACAGTACACTGTCTCCTCTAACTTACCATAGGCGAGTTTCGGCTCAGCTTTCCTGTACCCCGAGAAATGCCGTGTGTGAAATCGAAAAAATTTTCAATTTTCAAGATGTAATTGTGGAGTGCATTTCTAAATCAGGGAGCAAAGTAAGGAACTTTCGCATAGTGTTCTCTCTCCTCTAACCTTTCGAATCCGGAGAAATGCCAGTTGGAAAATCCAAGAAATCGAGAAATTTATTTTTCAACTTTTTCATTATTTCAACTTTTACTATCTTTTATTATTACTACATTAACATTTCTGAAATTCTTCCTATTCACTTCTCACAGACTGGTGACTCCTCCCCCCCCCCGGACGACACCTACTGGGGCTGACAACCTTCACTTTTCGACATCTGATTTTCACGAACAATCATCACTTTGGAAGACCCACTTGCACGACTACTCCACCTATGCCCTATTCTTTGTGACGTCTCGACAACTACCTTCCCCCATGAGACATATCCTACCAGTCGTGTAGTTCTTCATGCTCGTCTTCTTTCACAAAGCAAAATTCACAGCTATTCTCAGCTTAATATTAGTTTCGGTGCCGTATTCATCTTTGCTGAGCTTCCCAATTCGTCCAGGAGGGATTGTCGAGGCATGTTATGATTCCCTTTGCTATAGAAGAAAAAGCTTTTGCATTACTCTAATATTTACGGATTTTTGAAATTTTATTTTGCTATATTTGAAACGCTGCTAGGACTACTAAAAGAAAAAAATCATGATTATTCTGCGCTGGAGTGGACGTTGCATCCATTCATGTGCATCAAGGCTTGTCGCTGATGCGAAAATATGCGGAAACAACTCTTCTAGCGGATAGAGGAATAGAGGAGTTTATCAAAGAATGGTGACCATCTGTATTGCTCCCACTCCTTGCAAGATTCAGTTCATTTCTGTCCACTTACATTAATACCAAATATTAATACCAATCTTTTTCAGGTGCGGTCCAAAATTCGAATTGAACAGAATCGCGCCAAGCCGATAGATTTGTTATCGAGGTTTGTGTTTGCAAAATTTTCTATTTATTTCATGCAATAATTTTGAAAAATCGGGTACCATTCCTTGATTGGGGCGCCTTCAACTCCCTGTCTAACTTAAGCTCCTTGTTTTTCATTATCTTTTGGCACGGATTTGGCGAAGGATCATTGCATCATTGATCGAATGATTCACTGGATTACTTCTAATTGTTTTAATTTTATTGTTTGTTGTGAATTAGCGTCATTATCCATTTTCTGCGACAGTTGTATCATTTTTAACGAGGTACCTATGAAATATGTGTGTGATCATGTGCACGCCCGTTATGGCGTGCTCACCTAACGGGCGGCAGAGCTTCTCACGCAAATTCCAGCTCCGAGTCCTATACTAGTCGACGTAGCATCATATCTTGATTACGCAGATAACAACGCCGATGAACAACGATTTCAACGGAGCCTGAAAAAATCGATTAAAAGCCCGAAATTCCGGATGTTTGGAAAAAATGGCGGGATGAAGGATCAACCGAATATAGGAGTGTTGTACACTGTAGAGAAAACTCTCCCCATACCCAGACAAACGCGCCATCGAGAGAAAATCAATACCTGACGCGTGGCGGGCCGCGCTGCGGACCCAACCCTGCCATGCACATATTTTTACGGAATTTCCCACGCCAATATCGAGTCAGGTAGGGGTCTGCTCCATACATCTCTGCATTTTTTTACTCAGCTTTTACCGCTTATTACCAAGCATATCACAGATCTGTGGAGCGCGCCTCTCCTTTCCTGAAATTTCGTCCCAAGAATCGGAAAAAAATTAAACCTCATTTCTCTGCTTCTTTTTCAAACCCGCTATCACTTTTGCACATATCCACATACTACTTTGTCTCCTCTATCTTACCTTAGCCGAACTTCGACTTAGCTCTTCTTTATCCTGAGAAATGTTGGACGGAAAATCCGAGGAATCTTTGATTTTCACGAGGGAATTTTTCAGTCAGTTTTCCGATCAACGGGCCATTTCCGGTATTTTTGCCTAGTACTCTTTCTCCATTATCCACATATACGCGGCCTTCCGGCTCCTGTGGTTCCTGAGCAATCTTGTGCAAAATTAAAGAAATCATGAAACTTCATTGTTAACTCGACTTTGGTCTTTATTGCGGGTATAATTTTGAACAATTTCCATGTTATTTCTTCTCGTCTGTATTGCTGTATTCACGCTTGGAACGAAAACTCGATTACCATCTCGGTTAGGAAAACATCTAACAACTATCTACCTATTTATCGATCGCATTTTTTGATTTGAATCTACACCTACGTTTGTTTGTATCTTAAGCTTTTCTTCGGTTTTCCAGTGCAACCGTGCTCCATCCATACTTTCTATTTCTCTAGAAATCAAAACATTAACACTTTTAATGTTGGCTGATTGGTGCGCCACCCTTTACAATTAAATAAAAACAGCAATAGAGATCACAATCCAATTTGAACTGTCTGAGCACAATACTCAGGGCATCCCACCTATGAACATAAGTTTCCGCTGTTCTCGAATAGCCATTTTCAAAGGCTTCTAATAAGTGAGCACCAATTAGATTTCGCACATGTCCAGATATTATTTTAAAGCGCGTGATCCCGTCAACATCGAGCTCCTGGCGTAAAAACGGCAAAAGAACTGCGACTGTTGTGGTCCATACTTCGATTGGTACCTCTTATTATATGATTTTCTGTAAAAGTTTTCCATCGAAAATTTGAAAACAGTGGGAACTTATGTTACAACCTAACAGTTTGCTGTTTCTGTGAAGGTACTGGAATTTGAAAATCATGCTCATTTTTGAATGCCTTGTTCTCTTTAGGTATATCCAGTTTGGGGATGAGATCACCGACGGAAAAAGCGAGCAAGAAAGCGACGAGTTCGAGCTTGAAGATCCTTTGAAGTATCTTAAGGGCCTTACCCAAGATGACTACGAAGATTTGGTGGAAGACATCAAGGTAAAACATCTATCTTTCTCAATCACTGAAATTTTTGCAAAGCTGTATGGTTTAGGTGTATCGTTCACTGGATAGAGATCGACATTCTGATTTTTGGAAGGATGTCCGTTGCGTCATCGATGATGAACTGAGAAAATTGAGGGACGACAGGGGTAGGCTAGGCACATCAATCCATGGCTCAGTTCAGCAGGACGTGGACAAAATATTTAAGGTAATAGTTTTGTCCTTCTTACATACGTGTTTTCAAAGATGGAGCAAGCTTTGCAAATGTTATTGGGACTTCAAAACATGAAGTTTATTACCAGAAGACACGTAGAAAAACATAAAGAACTGTCACGTTGTGACCAAATTGGCGATTTTTGCTCTTTTTAAACTTCACACTTGTCGTCGCTTCCAAATGTTGTGTCCTCTTCTTCGGAACAACTGGACTGCGTCACTTCTTCGTGGAAGTCCTCGAGATTTGCGGGTTTTCGTTCGATGACGAACCTGAGCCAGTAGCGTCAGTACCGCTAGTTTCCACATATAATGTTTAGTACTACCTGGGTATTTCATCTTCGGTGGGATCGCGTTCAAAGTCCATGTTATCATCCTCGTTTTCTACTCCACCAACGTCACGATATATTTCGAGTGTTTGCTGCTCGAGCTTATCGTATTCATGTTCAGACACAGGATCTACTGGTGACTTACTGGTGATGATGTCGAGAAGCTTGTGATATCTGGAAGTTTTTTTATCAATACTAAAACTATTTGTTCAGAGCATCCAGTTATTTTGTAGGTATCGCTAGAGCTAACTGAAGTTCTCATCTTACCGTCTATAATCTGTAATCTATTTTTGCTCTCTTCTTTTTTGAATGAATGTCAACTATAGTATCTTACTGTAGTGGAAGTCCATCAAAAAGCTCGCCGCAATTGATTGTCTGGATTTTCGTCCATTTAACATCATCGTAACGATCTTTGTCCCAGGGCAGGGTACCTTTCACGAGATATACAAACAAGTACAGCCATGCCTCAAGCTCATCCCGGCACGAAATAGGATCTAAAAAATTCCCCAAATGAGCCTATAAATATGTATGTATAATACCTAGCTGAGATTGCCAATCAAAAGATTGCTACTTTCATTATACTTGCAAAATTTCCAAGTTTTCAAGCTCCTAGTTTATAATTTCATTTTTTTTTTCGATTTAGAAAGAAATGCCATGCGGAAAGTTTTTGTGAAAACAGCTGTACCTTTGCGTCGTACCGATAACGGCTGGAAGTTTTACCCTTCCCCATTTGGAGAAACCAAAGTTGCAATCTTTCATGCGTAACTTGATGTATTGGGTTGGGCAATAAAATCGTGCGGTTTTTTTTTCAACTCAGTTTTTTACGAGGATTTGAACTCATTTCGATAGCCTATCGTAGATCATCTTGTAGCCCTTGTTTTGCACTTTACGAATATTATAATCAGTTTTTCCAGTTCCCGCTAATTCTCCTTCCCTGTAGAATGAAATGCGGCCCTCCAGTTCGACAACAGCGTACATCTCCGACACCTCCAACTGTTTCACTTCAATAGTGGAACAAATGCAGCTCAAGCTGTTTGGGATATTAACAAGATCTACAGAGAACTCCAAAGGTACGCGGACAGGGGCGGGACCGCGGTGCGCCTCTGCTGGGCAGAGACACGAGCGCTCTGCATGTGGCTGTGGTTTCTCTGCTCTCTGCCGCCGTTGTCCGCGTACCTTTGGAGTTCCCTGTATGTGGAAGCCATCACTGTTGAAGGGACAGCGCAGAAGTGGATGTTTGCTTCAGAGAGGACGATTCTGGGCTGGAGGATACACCTTGTTCCCTACGCATAGTTCTTAGAGTTATGAGGCGATTTTTCGCAAACACCTGCTCTAGATGTGAAGAAGAAGTACTGCGCATACCAACTTCCAGAAAAGCCTAAGTTGAACTAGTCCACTCCATGAAAATACACTGAATGCTTAGAAGAACCGCACGAACTTATTGCCCAACCTAATATTTAGAGTTGAACTAATGGTAAACGACTATACCTTCGTCATGGAAAGTCATTGGCGCGAACACTAATCCACCACACCAGTGAGGCATAATTAACTCATGCCTTTGTGATCCTATCTTGGATGTGTCCTGAGTAGTTCGCACTATCTTGATTTTTTTCGTTGAAATTGGCTTTGTCAATTCAGACCTTTCGGATTGTCGACAAATCTGCCAAAAATAAGTGACGGGAACAGGCATCAAAATGGAACATTTCGGGACTTAATGCGCGAACCAAGTAACCGAGGCTGTGTACTGCACGTATAATCTGAAAAAGACATGCAATATGCATGCATTTGTTTTTCTCGATTATCTATGTAGATTTTCACAAAATTCGGCCTGCATCTTCGAATGTTGTCTTTCGTTGGCTTCTTATCTTCCCTGCCTCTGCCACATTTTTTTGTTTTTTTTACACTTCAAAGAAATTTAATGCGAATAACATTACCTTCAGAATATCGAGAGCTAGGCGACCGGCGGTGCCATGGGTGAACCTGTTGCCGCAATATGCTAGGCATTGGTTAAGTTGTGGTCCTGACCGATAATACAATGCGAGGAAGTAGAACGTATCACTTTGCCAGATAGAGTGCACCTGTGAGAATAGGGGCCACAAGTTCTGCTGTTCAACCTGTAAACGCATTTTGTGAACGTCTTTTTTTTTTCTTCATTTCATTCTAACATTTAGTTTTAACACAGAATTTCATCCAATTTTCTATTCTGAAGTGTTGGTAGATTCTGTGCCAGCTCGGACCAATTATTAAAGAGTTTTGCGGTGACTGACCTTGCAAAGAAATGATGCTTCCAGCTGAGGGATGAGAATATGCTCATTTCCAACGCGTATTACTAATTCCTTGCCATTAGGGGCAGTAGCCAGGTAGGTGGCACCAACTCGGTCGTCCCATCCAATGCGCTCGAAAATCTGAGGTTTTACTTTGGTTTTTCAACCTTGGAGATGTGTGTAGAGAAGTTACCTGACAGCGTTGATCTAATACATGGTTCTTTTGGTACATTGGTATTCCATTGATCACTTCAAAAGGTAGTTCCCCTCCTTCGAACTGGTTTCTTTCTTCATCGGCTCGAGGGTCTGGGCCAACCGACATCTTCAAATTTGAACAGGTTTCGGTTGCAAATGTGCGGTCGAGTGGACACGTGTGTAGTTAGATTACCGCATTGTGATCACCAGTCATCTCGAACGGTTCGTTGTCTTCAATATCAACGTCCGCCATGCGCAACGTTACCTTCCTCTACCGGGTTGCAGTGGAAAGTAAAGCGACGTTGTTTTTGAAATGGTAGCAAAGAGTTCTGATAAGCGATTTAGACATGTTAAGACGCCCACTCTGGAGCCTTTTAGCATCAAAAAGGCTAAGCTTGATTGCCTTTTCGGCAGGAGAGCTTGTTAACCGTGATAAAATTGAAGCATACTCGTGTCATTTTACAAGGATGATCAGTCGTTATCGCATCCGTATCGGACCCTATCGGAAGGGACACGTCCCATCACTCGCAACTCGCGTTGATAGTTCTATTTTTTTACAATTACTGCCAATCATTTAAATCCGCTGATGCATCATATTCGTCCTTCTTATGACATCTCTCAACTTTTTCGTACAGAATGGTAAGACAAACAAATTAGGATAGGGGTTGATGTGACTTTTTCCCTGGATTAAACTGTTACCACTGCAGGTTATATAAAGGAAAATTCTCGGGTTGCAGTAGTTTGTTTCCGTTCTCTCTCCTCGATGATTCTAATAAAGACTCATTATATTTCCGTTTGATAGACCGTAGCGGACTGTGGAGCTCCTCACCAGAATAATTACAGTGCTGTCAATGAACTATTCGAGTATTCCTTTTGACTCTTTTTTTTTTTGGAGCAGTAATAAATTGTAAATGTGAGGTTGAACCTGTCAAAAAAAAATCATGTTTCCGACTGTGTATTGCCAGCTCACAAACACCCTGTAAAAATCTATGTTTGAATTGACACAGATATTAGTGTTTTCAGGGAAAAAGTGTCGATGAGCTGTGCCAGCTGGAGAGGACAATTGTCAATAAAGTGAATGCTGGTGGTTCCGGCACGGATATCTCTTACTGGGAAGGGCTTCTTGGTTAGTAAATTTGTTCATAGTGCAGCGTCATCATGAAGCCGCTCTTCTCATTCGAAGACAAAACAGTTTTATGAAAGTTTTATGAAACAAGAGCATTCATTGAAGCAAGCTTCCTTTTCAGTTCATCTGAAAGTGCATATTGCGAAGACACGCTTGAAGGAACTCCATCAGAAGATGCTAAAACTGAAGCTGGCCAGGATTCGTGAGGAACAAATGCGAGAAGTTGGCAAAATTGACTCGCACGGACATACAACTGTTAAGGTAAGGCTTGTTTCTGTTTTTTTTTAATCCATGCCTTCGAAGTTGAAGCAATCTGATTAGTTCACTACGATCTAGCTATGTCCAACTCGCACAACAGCGTTTGATTGGTTTTTGATACAGTGTCATCGATCCGCCGTGTCCTGTCGCCTCGTTCGTCAGCAGGACGCCACGCGGGATGGCTGGCAGTGCGTTGGCAGGACACAGCGGATCGAAGACACTGTATCATTGTTTGGCCTGCTGTGATTGTTTACCGCGTGCTTGGAGAACAGAGAGGGTCGCACGTACATTCTTGTTCACAGTGTAATCGATTAGAGATGCATTAACGGCAGTGTTTCACCTCGTTTTTGTGTTCGAGATTTTAGTGGATTCTGAATCTCATCGATGCGCTGTATGTTACAAAACTCTTTAAACCCGCTTCTTAACCACTTTTCGGCACGCGATTTGGAACGGTTTGTCAAGCCGAGTGGACAACTGAAGCCGTAGACCTTATCGATCGCACACGTCAAGACGTGTTCGCCAAAGCAGCAGCCGTGGCGGGCAACCAGCACAGCCATGGACTCCCCCCAAGTGGTCCGTGAGCTGCATTTTCGGAGCCTTCGAAAACGGGCCTTCTGTCAGTTTTCTGCGTTTTGTCGTACATCATTGGAATTATAGTGAAGAGGAGGTCTAGGATCCATTGATATCTGCAACCCACGAAACGAGATTACACACTGCCTTTAAGGTTGCGACATTTATCTGGCCGTTTGTGACCGAGAGGTGTGATGGCAATGGAGGGGTTGTCCCATCTCGCAATGTCCTACCCATCAACCGCTATTTGGATCTCTATGCTATGTTATCCTATTAATCGCTAGGGCCCTTCTTTCCCTTATGACCCGATCGCAGGCTCAGCAATCTTCATATCTATGAAGACTGCACGTTGTCGCTATACTTTCCTCGATATCTGCCATTTTTCTCGAGGATTGTACGAGCAATCGTGTGACCTCCAAAAATCCAAAAATAATCTGTTCCTGTATTCATGCTGTGTTTCCAAAGTATGTGTTTAACATGTGAACAATGTGTAAGACGAGTGAGAATATGTTTTTTTTCCTCAGAAACGTCCAATTTCTGACGACGAAGATGACGACCTAGAGAAGCAAGTGCGGAAAAAAATTGATCTTGATGAGCTTGAATCGGCAGATCTCGACGACGAACAAAAGGAAATGCGTTGGAGGTTAGGAATTCTCATTTCATGAGGATGTGCATTTCAGTTCCCTGCAGTGGAAGCGTTTCGTTATTATAGGCAGTTGTCTCCGGAGCAATTAGAAGTTGCTACATTGCAGTTATATGAGCGTGGTGGCTATAGCCCCACATATGGTGATATTAACGATACAATGCCAGGTGCGTTATTGTGGTTGTAAAGTAATTCTCATCCAGTTATGCATCTTTTTCAATGTGGTATTTTTTTCTAGGTATTGAGGTGCTAGATGAGAAGAGCGACATGGAGGATCTGCTGAAGAGGAGGCGGGAACATCGAAAACAACCGGCTGGAGTATCGGTACATCTTTATTTTGCTAGTAACTGTATAGTAATTATTTTTATGTCGCTGTTTGTTTCGACTATTCGTTTTTCTCTCTTAACCATTCTCTGTGAGTGAAATTTATTCAATTAATCCCTGCAGAAAGTCGACGCAGAGATGCTTGCTATCGCCAGGAAAGGCATGGAAGGTGATGAATCAACCTTCTCTGTTGAGCAGCCGTTGGAAACTCAGGTCAGTTTTTTTTCCTAATATTGAAGCTTCTTTATACTCCTATCATTTTGGCTCGGTAGATGTCTGCTCCTAAAATACTTACTGTATGCAAATACTTCAAGTACAGATCTTACTCCATGAACCGATGGGAGTTTTTCAAGCTTTGGTTTCTAGATTGCGGTCGGCGAAACCTGTATTTTATTTGCAATTCTTATACACTATCGGAATACACCAATAATCATGTGCACTACTACGCTGCTGTTCATTATTATTAGAATATTTTCAGTCGCATCTGTGGTCAGACAAATATCGGCCACGCAAGCCTACCTACTTGAATCGTGTACAGACTGGATTCGATTGGAATAAGTACAATCAAACTCATTATGACATGGACAATCCGCCTCCGAAAATCGTCCAAGGCTACAAGTTCAATGTAAGTGCTCTTGTGATATGTATTTCTGCAAGCGAAATTTAATTCCGTCATAGCTCATGTCTCCAAGAATTCCATGGATTCTATTTAGATCTTCTATCCCGATTTGTTGGATTCATCAGAAACACCATCATTCACTGTTACTCCTTGTGATGATCCAGATTTCGCCGTTATAAGATTCAAGGTGTGATGTTTAATGATTACCGATATGTTTTTTTTTCTTCCCATTTACATACGTTATTATCCTTTGCTGTTCTAGGCTGGTCCTCCTTATGAAGATATCGCGTTCAAATGCGTAAATCGTGAGTGGGAAGTGAGCCACAAACATGGATACAAGTGTCAATTCCAAAACGGTGTTTTCCAGCTGTGGTTTGTATTTAAACGATACCGCTACCGGCGGTGATATCATGTATATAAGCCTCATTGTTATGTCCAAGCATTGGCTGTTGTTATTTTTCCTCGTATTCGATATCAACCAGAGATTTTCCTTTCAACAATCTTTCTTCTATCACAATTCGGAATTTCTATAGAATTTTTGAAATGTTTACGATGGTCTCGTACAACTACTAGTGATGTTAATGGCTTCTTCTTCGACTGGTACTTGTTTAAATAAGTAATATTCATTGAAATAGTCCCCCATAATTCACATTTCGAGAGCTGTGAGTTGTGCGTTTGAATGTTGATATGATAAAAAGTCATAATTCATTCCTCAATTTTAATGTTAAGAGGTGATTTCACTATAAAGCTGCTTTGCACACACGTAGAACTGTTATTTAATCATGCAGAAATGTGAATTGTAGTACACGTTGCAGATGTCTTTGAAGGAGAACTTGCTCCGATTAGTCTTTACCGTAAATACCACGGGATTCTTGCTCATCGCAGCAGTGATATTTGTGGTTGATGCGATCGCGACTTTTGCCATTATTCAGAAAGTACCGTGTAAGTGAAGTTTTCAGATTTTGTCAGGTTTTCTTTTCCCCGCAAAAATAAAAGTCTTGAATGCTAACGCATTCTCTCGTCTCTGATGTCCTACTAGTGCTTGGAACTTGATAAAGAATAGAGTGGACGGCTTAGCCGGTCCTTTTTCGATATGCACCTCACACTCGGCTTCAGTAGAATCGTAAGAGCTTTTGAATGAGCAGGTGCAGTATAAGTGCAATTACTTGCGATGGCACCACATGTAATAATCAAGGCTTCAATCTACTAAGTGAGTCTGATATCAGCATATCAACCAGCCCAGGAGCGATGGGAGGGTGGGTTGCCCTCCCCCCCGCAGGGGTCGAACCTTTAGCATTGTCTGTGTCAGGAGCGTGTCTTTCCACTGCGCAACTTTTAGATTTTACATGTGGAAGAATTATCTGAAATTCATAACAATTGGGAAAAGGTAACTAGAAAAATTTTGAGGTCCTTGTTCAAAAGTACTACGGATTGAGGTAAAATCAACGTAGGGCCGCCACACCATTCATGCTGCATCATTGATATTTTTTTTTTGTTGAAAAGCTACCTTGTCTTCGTGGGGGTGAGGAAAAGAATGGTCAGGGGTGACTGAATTGATCTTCTTAGTGGATAAGATAATGTTTTGAAATGGATTTGCATTTAGATACTGAAATCGACTGGTCAACATATATGCAACAAGTTGAATGTTACACGAAGAAGAATATCCGAAACTATTCACAAATAGGAGGCGACACAGGCCCTGTGGTGTAAGTGGTAACATATTGCAGTACAGTGAAAAGCAAACGTTATTCGGTTGCCAGCGGAGAGTGTCGTGCCTATTCATTCGGTAACCCGTTGATCCGCGTTTACCCCGGGGCTGATCCTTTGAGATAACGCAGGTCAACGTGGTTTACCGTACAAAAGCAAAAGTGATACTGCCACACTTTTTCTGTGGTGCATTAATGATTGTCGTTTACTGTAATAAGGATTTTATGTGGTAAGATAGACCGGATCCAAGACATATTAAGGTACCCTGCTGGTCATCTTCTGACCTATAGCGTCTTCCATACATTAACCAATGCGGGAAAAGACATTCGAACGGCGCAGTATATCTTCATGGGTCTCTACCTCATGAACTTGTTGGCTGTTTTTCGTCTGTATTATAAGTCTAATAAGGTATGATCAGGCTTTTGCTGCCTTTCATTCCGGTGTGTCTCTCAGCAAAAGGGTTTCCACATGTGATTCCACTTCTAATGAAATTCGTTGAAGATTTTTCTAGATTGCTCCCTTCGTTCTAGCATTTTTATGCTTCACTGGGTATCGTATCCATTCCATCTTTGTTTTACGGTTATTTAATGATCCAGTCGCAATGCTGTTCTTCTATTTGGCAGCTAATTTTTTCATATCACAACAATGGCTGATTGGTTGTTTGTTGTACAGGTAGGCACGTTGTAGCATCATTAATTACAATTTCAACTTTTCTTTATATGGCGAAGTCGACGACCTATTTGTCATGCTTGCATCTTTAAGCTTCGCCGTTTCTATAAAAATGAATGTCCTCCTGTTTGCTCCTCCGCTGTTTTTCATTCTGTTGTTGAATGTGGGCATTTGGAGGACCATACTGAATCTAGTGTGCTGTGCTGTTGTGCAGGTGAGTTTCATTTGAGCAATTCAGCGCTTCGTGGAAAATATGGGATCCCGAACGGATAGACTTCTCGGATGACCCCATGGCCCATGGGCCATGGGATAGAAGATTTGGGAACCCCTAGCGTGCGGCGATTTCGTGCGTGCAGTAGCAGTGCTTCTTGCTACTGCGCAACACGCGCTTCATCGGAGTCATATACGTTGTGCAGGGTATTGATGTCTTTTTGTAGGTTTACGTTGGACTACCCTTTCTTATGTATGACCCTATGGCATACATTCGTCGGTCTTTCGATCTAGGTCGAGTCTTCCTATTCAAATGGACTGTCAACTGGCGTTTTCTTCCCGAAGAAGTGAGTGCTAGAGTTTTGAAAATCCGCTTTTTGATTATGATTTTCCTCTGTTTCAAAGAAATAGGATTGGCTTGAATTTATATTTGATTTTGAAGATGTTTCTCTCTCCACGACTTCACCTTGCGTTACTTTCTTGTCACATAGTGGTGCTGCTGATTTTCGGATACCATATGTGGTTCAGGTGAAATCATTTGTACCCATCTTCTACTTTCTATCTCGTATTTGATTGCTGAGTTATTTATTATTAATGGACTACACACTTCCGCACTGGAATTCTAAATCTAATGAATGTGCAGCAGGAATGCAGCTCAAGTAGCGCAATACGTCGAGTAGAAAGCGTAGCAGCATCATCTCCCAGTTGCTGCCACCCTCCCCTCAGTTCCTGTTCAAGTTTTCCTCACTGCAGCAGTCGAAGAAGGAGGCAGTAGTTGAGGGGAGGGTGGCAGCAACTGAGAGTAGATACCGCTGGGCCTTTTACTCGATGTATTACGCTATTTGGGCTGCATTTTGGCTGCGCAGTTATCAGGCAAAGAGAGTTAATTATCTGATCATGTTATGAATTTTCTTTCCTTCTGTCATTTAATCTTCCTTTACCCAAATGGCCATGTTTGGTTTAAGATCTCATGGAGGTTTGCGTGCATCGATCATTGAATTGTCGCATGGAATCAGAACAAGAACAGGTGTAGCTGGTAAGTCAATTTTGACACTTCAGTGTCACTTTAACAATGATAGTGCTAAACGTTTTTTTTTTTGCAGAAACGCTGTTCGCGTTGTTCTCAGCAAATCTGATAGGCATAACATTTGCACGTTCACTGCACTACCAGTTCTACAGCTGGTACTACCATCAGCTGCCGTTTCTGTTGTTCTGGAATTCAAACACGGCAGCCGCAGTGAAGCAACCAACTGTTGTACCATGGCTGTCTATGATCATAAAGTGAGTTTGTTCTGCGTCTAATTGGGAGCCTTTTCAATATGAGAAAGCAACAGGCTACAGCTGTATTCGACCATTACAGAGCTGCAGTTTTGATTGGCATCGAATTCTGTTGGAATGTGTACCCGTCCACAGTGTTATCCTCTGCGTTCCTTCATGTCTATCATATTTCTATCATAATATATCTCATCATAAACCGCGTAGAGCGTTTCAAAAGAAAGGCGAAATCTTCATGATGTGTTGCTTTAGTTGTCGTGGAGCAAGCTTCTCTGTTGGAAAATCTAGTCTGTTTTTTCAATCACATGATGGAAATTGTTATTGAAGAATTGTTAAATGTTTGTTTACGTTGTATTCCCTTACCATTTGTGATTTCATTGTTGCATTCCGTTTTGTGAATTAGGTCGGCGTATACATTTTTCCCTTTCGCGAGTTTTCTTCACGAGTTTCAAGTTTCATATTGCAATTATAGCGGAGAGTTTTTATTGTTGTTTTGATTTTGGGACGAGGTACTTTCAATAAATTTTCTTTCAACGAATTGACAGTCTTGTGCCAAATATACGTCTTTATACGTTTACACTATATCTTACCATAAGCAGTGAACTTCAGTCACTATTGCATACCTTGCAGTAGGAGCAGGCTCACATCACTCGTTAACCCACGTAGATACGCCTTTACCGCTGTAGGACGAGCGCGCATCAACGTGGGTTAACGAGCGATGTTGCGCTGCACCACAGTGCGTGGTGTGAAGTAGCGATTGACGCCTCCTGTATGAAGCGTTGGACCATAAGCAAGGCTCATGCTTTGTGAAGCAGAGCTTGTGATAGAAAAGACCGCCATCTAATTTACTTTTTATAACTAGTGATCCAACAGGGAAATCTAATTTACTTTTTATTTTTAGGCACTTATTATTTTTGACGGGGGCATGGTTCTACCTCGATTCCTCCGTTGCGTCCCATGCACAAGTACGACTGCGATTCGCTTCCTCACCACCGAAGCTGCTCCCTCTGCGGAGGAAACGTTCGGTAGGAATATCGTGAGTGCTCCTCTTAGTCCTTAATTCACTATAATTCCTTCGAACTTTTGAGCATGTTAAAGTATTATACAGGGTGGGCCAAAAAAACGTTTCTCCTCTGAAGAAAATTGTTTTGTCTCGAAGTTAAACTTGGTTGAGGCGTCCTTTCGCAACGTTTTACTGGAACGGTGCTCCGTTCCACAAGTCATTTTTGATTTTGGACTCAGCCAAAAATATATCTTAGGTCCTATTGGTTTCATTTAGTGACCACCCGTTCACTTGGATCTCATTCAGTAGGGTTACTAGGCTGTGGTGATACCTGAGACCAGGGCTTCTTCATACCCTCCTAGGACTTAGGATCAATTGAGCAAGCACTTCAAAAAAGGTTGAATGACCTGAACCTCAACCACTTGCGCGCCGCGATCGGCGACCTCACTCAGCATCTTGAGTTTTGTGCCAGAGCTGTCAGGGAATGTCCCGAGGTGAAGGGTTCCCTTATGTTAGTTGTGGCCTAATGAATAGAAGGACTATGTTTCAAATCACATACAAATTCTTTTTCGCTGTACACTTTCATGTGATACCGTATTTATGACTCACCCTGTAGATAACCTTTAAGTATAGCATTTTAGTTATAAAAATAACCATAGTAGAGTATTAATACTCCACTATCATCACGAGTGGACCACACTTTGTTTACGATCTCTTGATTCCTCCTCGCAGGTGTTTGACCGACAACTAAAAAGAAGGCAGCGAGAGTGGGCTGTTCGTCAGAAGGATTTCGATGACGCACAGTATTTGAAGGAGGAAGTTGGATGGAGGGTCGCAGATAAGGTACCTAATTAGCAGTTCACAAATCCTCTTATATGAATAACGAATTTCCCTACCACCGAGTGTGATCGGGAAATTTGCAAAGTTTATCTCGGGAGTTTCAACTGACTACTTCGTTGCTCTCGTTAAAGGTGTTCGATCTAACAAAATTCAATCCGTTAACGTTGGATATCGGCTGTGGTGTTGGTCACATCGCTCCTCACATGATCAAGGAAAATGTCGGTACTCTCGTGCAGTGCGACATGAGCGAAACGATGGTTAAAAGAAGTAATGGAGCAGACGACAGTGAGGTAAGTTAGACTGCTAAATGTTTAAGGTATGCAATTACGTCTACATACAAGATCTTTATGTAAGATCCTTATTTATTTTGAGTAATTTGGCGGAATTGTGCACTCCAGGAGAAATATCAAAGAAAAAAGAGTGGGAAAAAATGAAGCACTCGCGGAGGCTGGAGAGAAGGGCGGAAAATAGGCGCAAATACTCTCGTCGCTTTTGAAGTAGATATAGTGGGCAATTTGGATGAAAGGTAACATAATGAGGTGATTGTAAGGCGATGTTGTAGGGAAGTCATATTTCGTTAACATTTTGCTATAAGCAAGATTCACTCAGGGCAGACGTGGGGAAACGTCAGTCACATTTAGTGCAAAGCCAGGGTCAACGTAGTAAGGTGCGAACTATCTGAGTGGTGAATCATCAACATGAATTGGGAGAGATTGAGAAGCTCTCGTCAATTCAAATGCTTTATCATGTGTTGGTTCATTTGACTATCTATTTATTATTAATTGGCATTTCATGTGTGTATGTGTCTGTGCACGAGAACCAGCCATCAAAAAACGTAAAATACCCATACCATCGTGTTCAACGCATCGAGTTATGTACAAAAAGGTTGCAAATTTTGATTTTCACTTGGATCTACAGGTGTTTCGGGCCAATTTTGTCATGTTCAGACATGTTAATGGCCGACGGTTGTTTTATCACAGTGGGAATGAATGAGATAGGCCTGTGATTACAGAACCGTATAAAAGGAAAGAGAAGCAACTTGGCAGACAAGGGATGACACGGTTGGGGGTTGCGCCACAGTGTATGTTAGAGGTCTATAGGCGGTGTGATAAGAACCCTCCGGCGCCCAATAGTGGGGAAACGTCTGGAGACGGGTCCAACGGCGTGATAAGGATGCATCGGGGGTGTATGCCAGGAAGAACGATAGCTGGCAATAGTTGACTGTTATGAACCCGTGTGTCAATATCCCATGCAATTTTAGCCCCGCCCCGGATAGCTTGAGAGATTCACAGGCGCAAACAGTTGCGTGGGTATAAATTATGCTCCCCTTCTAAAGATGGTTATGACCTACTTGTACAAAATTTATTAATGTCAAAGCAAATGAAGCTTAATTTTCATCGAAACGTGACACATTATCACTAAGGGTTATTGCGTTGTTATCCTAAAACCCAAAAGTCCATATTCAGTCTAGCCTCGAACCAAATAAAGCCTTCGGTCCTTTGTACAAGGTAGATAGCATGTGTATCGCACGAGATGGGCGTGGCAACCTTTATATGGGGTGCGCGGTGCAGCTGGCAGCTGTCACGACCTATCGTTCTTCATGACCGCCACCCCCCGGAGACGGGTCGCGTGATGAGGGTGCGCCTGCGTCTAAAAGTGGGGGAACGCCTGGAGTCGGGTCCCAACGGTGTAATAAGGGTGCGCCGGTGTTCCAACAGGTCCAACGTCAGTTTGCACTGATTCAGTCATTTTCTACCATTTACGTCCACCGAATTGCGTTACCACAAGTGGTTAGAAAGGAGCTGTCCATAATGGGGCAATGGTTCCGTGAGCTGCGGTAAAGCTCACCACACCCCGATTTCCTGTTACACCCACATTTTCCATTGACGACTTCGTTCTCATTCTCAATTGTCCCTCGCACATCCTTTCTGAAACGAGTTACGCCACATTTGGTGCAGCACGTGCGATCGAGTTCCGACTGCTGACGTCCCCCATATTGTGGAGGTTTTCGTGAGTAGCACAAGATCCAATGAATCTACATATTTCTAACTCTCATTCAGGTCAAAATTGAACGCGTCGTTTGCGATGAGGAGACGCTTGAACCGTTCAAGAATGATCAGTTTGATTTATTACTCTCTTCATTGTCTGCACACTGGATCAACGATCTACCACAGTGGTAAGTCATTGTGGACTTTGTGCTGTTCTAAACTATTCATTTTCTCTTTTCATCACTGATCGGGTATGAATACTTTTTGATACATGTACGTCCTTCGTAAAATTACAGTTTTTCTGCTGCTACGGTAGAAAACAAGCGTCTCACCTGAGATTTTGAATGGTTTTGGAGGCAGGATGTTACAGAGGGCACATAATAAAAAATAAAATATCAGCGTACCAGTGAAGGTTGTATGGTGGGATGGGACAAAAAGGGGACCAGGATCAGAATTCCAAAGAAAGGAGGAATGGATTAAAATACGAAATTATTCAGAATATTTAGAGCTTTTCTGGAAAAAATGAAGATTTTCGCTTCTATGTTTGTGGCTGTTTAAGGTTTCGACGCTGCTACGACATACTAAAGCCGGACTGCCCTTTCATCGGTGCTTTACTCTCAGAGGATACCCTTTATGAGCTGAGAGTATCATTACAGCTTGCAGAGGTACTTATTTCATTGGAATAATTCTGTATACTTTGTGGTAAATGTTCTCATCGCCTTCTCAGATGGAGCGTACTGGAGGCGTCGGCTCTCACATTTCTCCATTCATCAAACCACAAGATATTGGCAGCCTGTTGAACAGAGCTGGCTTCGACATGATCACGTTAGATAGTGATGAGATAGAGGTTTTCTCCATGAACTCTTGCAATGATGTGCGAAGCTACAAATCAAACATGATGGTGTTCAGGTAGGCTATCCGAATATGTTTGCCCTCATGTATGATCTGCAGTTGATGGCGGAGTCGCACTGCACGTTTTCACGAAGTCCAACGATTCGCAAAGACGTGCTGCTCGCAGCAGAAGCTATCTACAGGGTAAGATTGTTCTAACAGATTGTTTGTTGTGTTGCAACAGATTCTTAATTAAAGTGGACGTTAATCGTTAGTACACCTAAAAACCAGACCGCTTCGCGTCATCCACGCAGTGCGGTAGACCAGCTGGCCGCTTTGGTTGTCAGATGTTGTTGGAAGCGCCACTTAGTCCTTTGTTTCCATTGGTACTTTGTTTATGTATGGGCATTGTTACGCTCGCTTACATTATTACGTAAAAAGCGACAATCTTTGCATAGCCCGAAAACCACTGCACCAAGTTGGTCTGCTGCACTGCGTGTGGCGCGGACGATATAGTTACAAGGTGTACAATAACGATAACGATTTGATAATGATTCGCACTGTGGTCAAGTTACAACAATGATACTAATGTTGGGTTATTATGCTGGAAAGTACAGAATGTATATCCTAGACTGAACTGTATCAAAATTGCAGTACTTTCATGGTCAGCTTATATTTAGGCTATGTATGCTAAGGATGGGAAGTATCCGGCTACATTCCGTGTGATCTCATTTATCGGTTGGAAACCGGGACCAGAAATGCCAAAACCGGCGAAGCGAGGATCGCAGAACGTTTCTTTCAAAGTGAGCAACACCTTTGCGTTAAATTTTTCCTACTTACATGACATTTCCCTAACCTAGCTTTTCAGGATCTCGGTAAAATTGTTGAGGATCCTCACCTCATGAAGAACTTGAGCGAAAAGAAAGATGATAAGGATAGGCAATAAATAAAGATGTATTTAGTTGGTTAATGATTAGGCAATTGTTGCAATTTCGATGTTGTAAATTGAATGTAAAAGTAACTTCAAACAAATTTTTGGAATAAAAACACCGAAGTAATCACGAGGAAGTGGCGGACGCAGAAAGTGGGCGGGAGGGGGAGGGGGGGGGGCGTGGGAAAAATGTGGGGTCTCCGCCGTTTTGGGGACCCACAGGAAAATAAAATCAACAAAACTATTAGTTATAATAATAAGTAACTAACAAAAATTATGTTCCGATCCCCACCGTCCCCAGCGGGGATGTTCATGCATACGGGCCCTTTCCAATTAGGGGAGGGGGGGGAGGAGTGGAGGCATTCGACGAAACTAGCAGGTCCTATAATTTGTTATTCCTCCTGCCGTGAACCAGAGGTAACTAGGGCGCCGGAGCACTGTCGTACTGTCCTGTGAAAAAGTCTGGAATCGAGCTTCCACTTGCGTTAGAAATCAAGGTAGTACATGCTCCTTCAAAAACAGAGCACGTGCTGTTGCTGTATGTTTGGCCCACCCTGTAACCGTTTTAACGTCCAAAAAATTCGGTGGAAATAAAGGAGCCTAACGATGCTTCTCTTCCTTGTACGCTGTCAATACAGGGGGGGGGGCTATGTCTCATCTCAGAATCGATTTTAAGAGTTTAACATCGGAGGAATCTTCTTGGAGTTTTGATCACAATGGTGTACATAGTTCCTCATAGATGTGCCAAAAAAAATTGCTTCTTGAAACTTTCTTTCTAGAGAGTTCGAGGTGCTTGTTGCCAAAACTACCACTACGCGTTGCAGTTACAGGCGAATCATGTCGGAATGATCAGATACGCGAGCGGATCCATTCCAACAGCTCAAATTCTCAGTTGAAAGGCTACGTGAGAGCGCTTTTTAGTGGTTCGCACTATACATTGGTATTCAAACGAATGTTCGAATAATTCGAAACAATTCGAATATTCGAGTATTTGAAAGAAAAAAATTCGAAGACCAATGTATAGTTCACACGTAGCCTTTAACTGGGTCCGCAATTGCACCGATGATCACTCCTTTCCAAATGCCATATAAGTCGCCCACATAATGAACTATAACGAGTGAATAGAATTTTTGTAAAACAAAACCTCCAATAGGTTTGCATTCTACTGGCTGCCTACCCTCTGCAGGAGAAAATAAACATGAATTAATGTTTTCAACACGTGGCCAGAGTAGTTTTTCGACATTAATAAATGGACTCGCTTGGATTTTCACTGCCCGAACTCGACTGATTAGAGCCAAAGCCGAACTGATCTGATAGCGCGAATTTCTTCTTACTGTTAATCTACGAGCCCGGCTCCTTTATGTCTTCTCACGTGCACGTTGTGCTAGGTGTTCTAACCGAATTTTGTTTGCCGAAGCCGGAAACACGTCGCATGAAATCCGTGGTTTGTGGAGTATGTTGACATGCGTCGGTGCCTCCGGTCTGGCGACCGGCCGGTTTCTCGCTGCTGCTGCTGCGCTTACCGCCCTCCATTCTCCTAATCACACCTTCGAGCAATGGCGGCCGCTGGTAGCGGATCGAGATGGAACGGACTCGGTGAGCTTTTGTTCCCTTGAGTGCTGCTCAGCTGCCTAATCGGCAACTTTGCAATGATCATCGTTATTATTCTTTCCTTTGTCGTGTAAAAAATACTTATAGAAATCTCCGTTGAGCATTTGCCTACTAACATTTTCCCATGTTTCGGAGCTCCTTCTACGTCGCGTCTTATAATGGTCTTCAGTGAAATATCTTTGAGGACTCGCCTAATTTTTTCTCCCGTGAAAAAAAACCTGTCACCTCTGTTTTGACGTGGTATGGTGAAATATCTCGTCAACTGAGAGTAAAATAGAAAATATATCATTAAATGCATTTTTTGTCAAAGTTATATATATAAACGTTCTCAAATAACGACAAATTAATAAAATTAATTTCGAGTCTAAACTCAGTCCTGGCCAATTTTGTTGCCTTCGAGGTTTTTTTTTAATTGAGAGACCGGTGAAAGGCCCAGATTGTTACAGACGTCTGTAGTTCTTTAACACTACAAATTCAGCGTCTAAGCTCTACTCCATAATTCCAAGAAATCAACAACCAGTGAATCAATTTTTGAAAAATTCGCTAGCTTTCTACAGGATGGCCAAAAATTACCCGTGCACCGCCATTTCGGCGGGATTCCCAGATTTTTTGCGTTTATTTCTCGTTTTCATATTACTTCAGAGGCTTGGATCTCACGTCACCAGGCACTCGATAATCTCACCATACCAACACGGATTTCAAAAAGGAAAATCTACTGTAACTGCAGTTTTGCAATCCCTAAATGACTGGACAGACTCTTTGGATCAGGGGCTTAGCACAGATGTAGTTTATCTCGATTTTTCAAAAGCTTTTGACAAAGTGTCGCATTCCAAACTATTAGGGAAACTGAGGCTAGTAGGTATACATCCCCGCATCATTGCGTGGATAAGTGCCTTTTTGTCTGGTCGGACCTTCAGGGTACGAGTCAATTCGACCCTGTCGTCACCGAGACAGGCGGTCAGCGGAGTTCCCCAGGGAGGGGTTCTTTCCCCTCTATTATATAACATTTATACGCACGAACTCCCTTCTCTCATTGGTTCTGTTAATGTAAGCTGTTGTGCTTTCGCTGATGACATTAAAATCTACACTTCCATCTCTAATCCAGGTAATTGTTTGGCGTTACAGAATGCTATTTCCCTCGTGAATGAATGGTCCAGTGATTGGGGGCTACCCCTTTCCAAAGAAAAAACTAAGCTACTACACTTGGGATCTAGGAACTCTTGTTTTGATTATGTGATTGGAGGTGTGCCAATTCAAAAAGTTGAGCGAGTCTGGGACCTGGGCTTTCTCATAACGAAGGACCTCAGTTTTGACCACCACTGCGAATATATAGTCTGTAAAGCAACTAGGGTACTACATAATGTCTTTCGAGCACTCACAACAAAAAATCCTGCTGTTCTACTCAGAGCCTATAAGACGTACGTAAGACCTTTGCTTGAGTATGGAACCCCCATTTTCAACCCTCATAAACGTAAATTCGTTAACAAGATTGAAAGTGTGCAAAACAGTTTCACAAGGAAGTTGATGATCAGAACGATTGGTTTCATCTATGACAGTATCCCCTCCTATACCGATAGAAATGCAAACCTGCGCATTAAATCTTTGTCATCCAGAAGGCGGAAGTTTGACTTGATTTTACTTCATAAGATTATTCACGGCGACTGTGGGTTAAGTTCGGAATCGTTTCTGGAGAGAAGGTTGTCAATCACTAGGGGAGGTTCCCGGAAAATAGTTGTTCCAAGAGCCAAGCTTAGTTGTAGGTCACATTTCTTCACATTAAGAACAATTCCAGCTTACCTCAAGCTTAGTAAAAGGAGAGCCATCCCTGTTAGCTTGTCCGCTTTTAAAACACTGCTTGACAGCTCTTTGAGTCCATAGTGCTGTTTTTTTTTGCATTTTGCTCATTGTACTTTTTTTATCATCATTCATGTTTCTTTAGTGTTTTAATTAAAGCAGATTTACTGAGATGACTAGGCTATATTGTCATCGTTTTCGTTGCTTTGATGGAATAACATGACATAGTTCATGTAATAAATATATATATATATATACAGTGCGTTTCATAATTATAGGGACACCCGATTTTTCGCTGTAGCGAGCTTCACCGTGAACCAATCGATCTGATTTTTTCTTTATTCAATTCAGGATGTGAAATAACCTCTAGAGACATATTTTCCATTAACATCATCAATATATAAGATTTTTATAGAGAAAGATAGAAAAACCAGTGTTTCAAAATTATAGGGACACTTGGACTTGATGAAACGATTTACCCAGAAAACGGAATCTGTCAGTGCAGTTGTTACCAGTGGGTTATTCCCTATCCATTGCTAATCCGAACCTTCGGTTCTTCAAACTGGTGAAGGTGTTCCAGATGAGGTTCGGCCCAACATCGACCTTAGTTTCTTGAACTGTGCTTTAAAGTTTTTTAGCATAAAAGTTCTGGACGCATTAAGCATGGAACCATCTAGAATTTGTCGTAGAGCCATTTTCTGCTAGAAATGAGTTTTATAAGCGCTTTTCAAGTACAAGGCGTCGAGTTTGTGGCACCTTTATCGTGCTGTCGCGCCTTGACCCACGGGGATAACTGCACTTTCTTGAACCAAAGCAAACTTTTGTCAACGATAACCATTCAGATGTGATGTAGAATGATCACACAGGATTTGATGAGTGCCTCTATGTTGAATTCTATTTGATACAAAGGCGATGAACAACTTACGCCGTGCACGACATGACATGCTCGAACAATCCATTTTGCCTCACAAGTACCGTCTTGAGAAACTAATTCTTTTCTCCAGAAATATTATCTGATCTTATGAATAAGAGAGAATTTGATCGATTCATACAGAAAAGAGGCCTTATTGAAGAATTAAGGCCACAATTATGTTACCTTTTTATGATGGGATTTAGGAAGCGACTGTGTGCAGTGTCGATTGGATCTCGTGCATGTCGTAGGCTGTTCATCGCCTTTGTATCATTTGGAATTCAACATAGAGGCATTCATCAAATCCTGTGTGATCATTCTACATCACATCTGAGTGGTTATCGTTGACAAAAGTTTGCTTTGGTTCAAGAAAGTGCAGTTATCCCCGTGGGTCAAGGCGCGACAGCACGATAAAGGCGCCACAAACTCGACGCCTTGTACTTGAAAAGCGCTTATAAAACTCATTTCTAGCAGAAAATGGCTCTACGACAAATTCTAGATAGTTCCATGCTTAATGCGTCCAGAACTTTTATGCTAAAAAACTTTAAAGCACAGTTCAAGAAACTAAGGTCGATGTTGGGCCGAACCTCATCTGGAACACCTACACCAGTTTGAAGAACCGAAGGTTCGGATTAGCAATGGATAGGGAATAACCCACTGGTAACAACTGCACTGACAGATTCCGTTTTCTGGGTAAATCGTTTCATCAAGTCCAAGTGTCCCTATAATTTTGAAACACTGGTTTTTCTATCTTTCTCTATAAAAATCTTATTTATTGATGATGTCAATGGAAAATATGCCTCTAGAGGTTATTTCACATCCCGAATTGAATAACGAAAAAATCAGATCGATTGGTTCACGGTGAAGCTCGCTACAGCAAAAAATCGGGTGTCCCTATAATTATGAAACGCACTGTAGATCATCGTTCATTCCTAAGTATTAGCTAACTCATGATATTTGCCTCCAACTTCATGAGCAGTGCCAATGTTCGGCTGGATCGAGAGTGAAGATCTGTGGCCTTCATTGTGAAAGCGTTTTCTCTGCACAGAATATTTGTTCAAGATACAAAAATGCTTTGAAGAGCTTGGAAACAATGAGGACAAAGAGGGTTGATATCTCTCTACTACTGCAGCCACTCCAAAGGAAGAAAATGGTGGTCTGAGCAGGGTCGACAGAAATCCATAGGTTCCTTGCGCAAAATGGTGACAGAGGTCAAGATCGTCCACAGACCATGAGAAAAATTGTGTGAAAGAAGTTGACCAGTTTCTTCACCATTTAAAAAACCACGCCTCACTCGATACTATGAGGAAAAACAGGAGGAATTTGTTCAGGCAGGTGCTGAGGCGATTTCCTCATTCTCGCAATCACTCGACCGTCTTTGCTGACGCGAAACTTTTTACTGTAGCCAACGCCCAGAGGTACAGGGTCATAGGCATATCTATTGCTTAAGCTTACGCAAAGGCAGAACTGTTGCTGAAACAGGTCAATCCCTATCGTTGACGCCGTGGAGCGATATAATGCCCAGTGGCAAAGCTCCTCTAGTTTTTGTGGACTCCTATGATAAAATTTGCACTTATGTTTTCCAGGAGATAATTCTGCAGGACATTTCTGAATCGTGGAGAGCTGCACTTTTCGAAAATAGCAGAGATGGCCAGCGACGGGGGGGGGGGCTCCGATTCTGCGCAAGTGGCAAGATTTGTTAAGGATCGGAGTAGTGAGCGTTTGCTTGAATTCGTCAGCCATGGAAAATGGCCCCTGTGCAGCACAAAATTGAATGCAACGGAATTTCCGCTGTTATTGCTATTGAAGAGGAAAACCCACTCTATCGGCCATAGGAATTCCTGTGCTCTGAAAAAGTCCTAAAAAAGGCCTGGAACGAAATGAGTGAAGAGTACCTGAGAATCATAAGCAGCATCTATGAAGACATTGAGAGCCATTATTCCTCGACAGTAAACGTTTTTTTGGAGTTTAATGTGTTTTTCAGAAATGCTGAGCCGTCACTAAAATTTTGCGGAAATTTGAGCGCTCTGCCATTGATGACCTACTCACAGCATTAAAATTTTAGTGCACGGGTAATTCTCTGAAATCCTGAATATCCCTTTCACTTTCTGTATCTCTTTCTGGAACTCTATTCTGAGCTGTTCATCCCCATTATACGGATTATCATTTCCCGCGACAATTACCGAGGTGGCTCGTGGTTACGTTTGACATATTAGCACAACCGTTTTTCTATTGCTACGCTTTGAGTTAGGGAATGCGTATAGAAGGAAGTACTAACAATTGTTTCAACGTCCACTTAGTTGGAAAGTAAAGATAAGATAGAGTCTAGCGTTACATTACTAACTTATGTCACTCCTCCTCAAACCATTACACCGCCGGTACTATGTTCTAGGGCCACATGCATCCTTTAGATTACCCAGGGCAAAATTGTCAGCATCGCACAAATTTATCCGTCCTTGAAGCGTTTACCCCGGGTAATCTCAATGAGGCATCCAAGCTCTGGAAGAAGAGCAAGTTCAATATCATATTCTTCAACCAAAATTAGATCTGGACCTGGATGCATCATTGGAAGGATGAGTAATCACATGCTGTTTGGTATGGTTTCCCATGTATGGGTCGCAGCTGGGTATAGACTACCTTATGTATGAGCAAACATGTTGGCGGGAGTTAGGTAAAGGGTAAGTTCGGGTACGTCATCACGTTCATCACGTTAACCTCAATGATGCATCCGCGCCCTAAGTTGAGTGGCAAGTGAAAAACGTCGCAAACCACCCCTTATGACCATTTGAATGTGCATATAACTTCCCCGTCGTAGTGCAGGGTTTGCTGGTGTTTCTGTGCATTCGTAATTCAACACAGGTGATTCCTGCTAGTCATCATAGGAAATCTATTAATTCTCGTGGCTTGAAATCGTTCCACTGCGATGTCCACATTAGCTTTTACTCATATGTTTGCGCTTTGGCTCAGCTGTTCATGCACTCGCAGTGGCGCTCATCCGTTTCATGCATCAATTATAATCTAGGCGAATGTTTTGAACTGTAGAGACGAAGGGGGAACAATGTGATGGAGCTATGGAATAACTGAACACGCCTATAATGTGACTACAAGTCTTGCTTGAGGCCTTCTGCTGTCATATTCAGAATAGGCAGAGCATGACATCTCACATTCAGCAGAATATATTTACTTGTTCAGGTTGTTTTGCCTTCCTTGGCTTTGATACATGCCTTCAACTTTGCCAGCACAGAACCCCCTATGCGCCGCAGGTACTCTTCACCGATTTCTGACCAGCACTACAGAGATACCGTTGTACATGTCCTGGGTTAGTAATATTCTTGATCTCCAGTGTTTCCTTCATGGAACCACTAACGGAGAAATCCGATGTGTGTAAGTCTCGAGTGCAGAAGACCATTAATTCTTCTTAAGAAATCCCAGGGCCTCTTCCAGGTAGGCAATGGTGTTTTGACGTTGTGAGCTGGAGATTCCCCTTTTCTGAAGAATCGTGTTGGCATTTTTTCGTATCTATTGGATGAGCACTTTTCCAGGAACCCCGTATTGCCACAAATTCGCTTCTTTTTTCTCGAATTTGTTCATGAAAACCAGAGTTGTCCTCGCATTTGTAGTCACTCTTCCTCAAACCATTACACCGCCGATAAACAACAACCTTGTGACGAGGCTTCTTTCTCAAGAATGTTGCACATTTCGCTTGACGAGATGGCTGTCCGTTTAGAGGTCGTGAACAACCCGAATAGGAAAAATTTTCTGATCTATTCATAGTACGCCTTATGTGCTGCGCACCTGTCAAACCTCACAACCTCTTTGAGCCTGTCAATTGTGGCAACAAAGGTTAGAAGTACTGTCTTGGACTTGCAATAGCGGCAAGGTCTCAACTTCTTTTTGACAATTACTGTGAAGGAAAACATGCAAAACTCTAGTGGGGTACAGGATGCAAACCCTCGACTTTCATCCTAAGAGTCAGCATCACTATCCACTCGGCTATCCAGCTGCTAGGCCATGATTGAGGGAGTTATATGTCAATATGGCAGGAAATGGAATTTTGAGCTTGTATTAACCATTTAGCAAGTTTCAAATATAATCTTTAACATCATTTGAGATAAGCTTCCCGACTATATACAGTCCTTGTCGAAAAGATAGACGGATTCCTTCACTGCAGAAACGCGGCGGGACCTGAACGATGGATGCGGAGAGTGCATGCTCCAAGTGAGAGGGTCCAGTAGGTCCCACCGCGATTCTGCGACCGCGACGATATGAAACCGCACGCGCAATCCGTCTATCTTTTCGAACGAGACATACATCCATGAGCACTGTATGTCTCGTTCCGAAAGCGCAGCCTAAGTTCGTGCACTTCCCTTGTCAGCTAAAACCACAACTCTATCTTGCTGGAGCATTACATCCATGAGAGGGCTGGAGCACACCATTTTCACTCTTTTTTTTCTGGAAAAAATTTCTGGAAATACGATGACACTTCCATAAGAGTTATAGAGAAGATGCGTGGTGCTATCAGAAAACGATGATCTCGAACATTCCAGCGTCAACCGCCAGTCCCTTCCAACGTCAGTTCGACACAGTTGTCCGTACCGGTGTAATCGGCCCCGGTCAGGCCGTTGGAAATGGTCAGAGCCTGCTTCGAACAGCTCTGGTCGATCAGAGAGTCAACAGTAAGTCCTGTTGCAATCGATACAGTAGTGCAACTGGTTATCAAATATTTGTACAACCAATTACGAGTGGAGAGTGGTTTTGGGGCTCACAGCTTCATCTAC